>ONZH01018512.1:0-336083 GCA_900303285.1 Rhinella marina | reverse complement strand
AACCTCCAAACCCACTCAGCCGAGGCCAAATCTACCCCATCATAGGCCCAGGCAGCTATTCACTGAGGCTGCTCCTCTCAGGGGTCCAAATGATGGCCCTGATGAGCCTGTGTTTCGTCCATGGTCCCCTAGTGAGATGCTTGCTATGATGAGTAGAATCCCCAACCCAGAGGACTTGCCTATGCCTTTCTGTAGAGAGTTGGCAAAAATTAGGAAAGCTTTCTCTTGTTGTTGGAGGGATTTGGAGGATCTTGTACAATGCCAAGCTGGGGATTCGTTTTCTCAAATCATTGCTTCTGCTATGGGATCTTGTGAGGGGGATGATACAACGTTACAGTCTGGAGAGCAATATATAATTAAACTTGCTGAGTGGGGACGAAAGAGATTAGGAGATCAATCGGTTACTTTGGCTGATATGCATCAGGAAAAAGGGGAGAGTGTGGAGAAGTTTCATACTAGACTGCAGCAGAGATGGATTGATTTGGGCTTTGAAAACACTTCAGAGATGCATGGTAGAATTTTAAGTGCTGCTTTTGTAGACGGTCTCAAAGAGAGCATTCGAAAAGGTCTGGTATTGTCCAGACCTGAATGGAGATCTTTACAGTCTTCCATACTTTTGCAAGTTGCAAAAGGTGTGGAAGCAGAGTTTAACAAAAAACCTAGAGTAGGTTTGGCTGCTAATCAGCCCTGCCTTGAAGAAAAAAAGAGGCAACCCCGCCGAAATGGTAGGTGTCATAACTGTGGCAGGTATGGACATTTTCAGCGTGAGTGTTGTGCCCCTTTCCGGCCATGGAAGGAGGTTACAAGTGCTCAGCCCCTCAAGTGCAACGCCCATAAGAAATAGGATATCCTGAGTCAAATGCTGTGTCCTATTATCTATACAATCCTTAGGGACTGCCCCCATTGCCTCAGAGGAAACATGTTCCATATTCACTCATGTGTAAGGGTTGTATCACATGTGTAGGAGTAGTAATGTGATGGTAAAGATGGTAATGTAGTTCCTATTCCGCCATCAAGGTGTAAACTTTGAATCTGACTACTCTGCTTCTTCTGGAGGGAGGGAGTAGTAGTATGAGTCCATCCTGATTTTTAAAAATTCACATGATTGTTTCCAATTAATAATCAAATATTGAGTTTCTTGCAGATGGATCATCTCAGACAGGATATGCTGTTCCTACCCAAATGTTGTCAAGTCAGAACCACTCCCTCCAGCAATGTCAGTGCAGGAGGCAGAGCTGAAGGCGCTCGCTGAAGTTTGTAAGATGGCTGAGGGTAAGACTGCTAACATTCAGGTATGCCTTCAGTATCACTCATTATTATGGTCTAATCTGGTGGAGCAGAGATTTTGGTTGATCCATGGGTAAGCCCATCAATAATGAATGCTGAGTGTATGAAAGATGTTTGATGCCCTGATGCTACCTGAGGAGGTAAAGGCTAAACTATTACCTGAAGCCTATAGTAAGTGGAAGTCTGTGTGATACAGGATGGTTTTGGGTCTGTAGACTTCCAAAAAGGTTTGAGTCTTTTCAGATACCGGCTACAGAGGCTGAAGAGAAACATCAAAGGAAAAAGGTAGAAGTGATGATTAAGAATGGACTCTGAAGGGTTGGTAAGAAATTGTTCCTTCAGAGGGCACTCTACCTAAAGAGGATGGATTTAGAACATGGGCAAATCAAGAGAGAGAAGATGTGACTGGGTTCTGTGGTGGATGGCTCCTGGGTTTAACAATGCTGCCACTAGGTGAGTGCTGTAATAATGATGGGAGAACTATGGGAGTTCCAGGGAGGCATATGCTGAGGTCATCTTACTCATTTCAGAGACTGAGGATTGACTACATTCAGTTAACAAAGGTAGAACAATGTGAATATGTCCCTGTCTGAATCGTTCTCTTTCCAGGATATTCAGAGACCTGGCCTTTAGCAAAGGCTATAGCAAAAGATACTGACTGATGAAAGAATATCTACTCCTGGGATCTTCTAACTGGAAGATAGCCCTGAGTCCTTAGGAAGTACTCTTTGAGAATGTCCCTAGGTTAGATCTCTATTTCCCCAATAGCTCCAGATGCAGCATAGTAGTGTTTCAAAGTACGTTATCTGTCTCACAAACAGACTGTCTAATGTGTATGTCCAAGTTTTAGTTTGTTTTCTAGATCCAGACTGCATAAGAGACAACTCAATCTTTACAACCAGGAGATTGGGTAATGGTGAAAGGAGAGGTGTATGGAAAGTCCGAGAGTCACGTTTGAGGATCTACATCAAGTCCTGTAAACCACCGAGACGGCTGTTCAATTGGAATGGATCCACGCGTCACATAGCAACCAAGTGCCAGGACTACAAGGGCCATAATGCTTTTATATGTCTTATTGTTTGGTTTATATGGTACAAGAGGGAAACAGTTTGATCAAATTCCAATAGTATCTTATCAAGATGAGTCAGGAACTGCCAAGTTTGACTTTTGTAGTGGACAGATGACAGATAGGACACTTGGCTTTGGTCAGATAAGTACATCTGTGTGACAGGAACTGACCCAGTCTATGGTAATTGTGCAGTGGAGACTGTGGATCTCCTAGAGTCAGTAAAGATGAGAATTTGTTACAAAGGATGACTATCCTGAAGGGAATGCCACCAAACGATTGAAAATATGATGAATGTAATCCTTTGTTCCAGTCCATTAGGAATCCAACATGATTTGGGGAATATAAGTGGAAAAGATCCCCTAGGCAAATTTAGAATGGTAAGGGAAGTCCAATTGCATCTGTGGCTCCTACATCCTTACCTAAAATTGGCATTAAATATTTGCCCAATTTAGAGAAATGAAGACAAACTGGCCTTAGAGACAGGGTTTTATACAGGAAAGCTCATTGGTGTTTCCCCTCCAGGATATGGTTCTTACATAATCCATCTAAATGAGACAGATAGTGACTCTGATAGATGGTTTATCAGCCAAGACAATCAACATGCAGATATCCGGTGGTTGTGTGGAGATTAGAAACTCCGACCCAGGAAATAGAAGGTAATGGCCAATGTACCCTGATCAAGTACTGATGCCATTTGTTCTATTTTCACTTTCTGAGTGAAATAAAGTCAGTAAGCAACACAATATCTGGTCATGATTAAGAGGGTTTCGTCATACATCCTTTGACTCTCAAGTACACATTGTTGCCATAGGAGTCCCTTGAAGAGTTTCTGACGAATTTTTAAAGCTAGAAGTAAAGTAGCTGTGGGATTTGAGTCATTAATTCCAATGATTAGTATTAATAAAATGTAGATTGGATTAACATCTCTATTATCATCAACAGAGATTTGTGAATTAAACCGGTGACGCTGTGATGACTCTGCAGAACCAACTGGTCCTCGACAGCAGAAAAAGGAGGGGTCTAAAAGATCTTTGGAAGTTCCAGCTGTACCTACATTCTGAATAACACCCGATGGAAGTATCATTAAGGATCTGAAGGGACTGACGACTATCGAATGAACTGGCTGAAAATTAAAATTGTTTTTAAAATGTTTAATGTGTCCATACCCACACCATGCATATGTACTGTGACTCTGTCAAAGATAAGATTACAACTCTATGAAGAATGCAATTCCATCCTGAAGTAAATAAAAACCTTGTTGATGGTTGCGGAGTAAATAGGACAAGGTGAAGGCAACCCCAAAAGGGAGTTGGGGGGACCTGGTGAAGCAATAAGGAAAGTCCAGCTCTTCGCTGTTTAGGGCGTTGGGAGAGTACCTCACTTTGCCTGTTCACCTTGAGTCTATTTCCCGCAAAAAGGAGGGATTTGTGAGAGATAGGTTTTTTTATATATATTGTAAAACCTGTACTACTCGTCTTTGACCACTAGATGTCAGCTAGTTAGCAATGTGAGTCACGTGAACACTCTCTTTGTTCTAACACATGTTAATTTGCCTCTTTCAAATGAACCAATGAATTCAGTTTGTGTCAAAGAACCAATCACTCTGCTTAAGTAACACCCCTTTTTGTCTATGTCATACCTACTATTTAAGTGTCTGTCTCTTTAATAAACGCGCTCTTGCTTGGGGGATGTGAAGTATTTTCCATGAAACCAACATGTGTTGTGGTATCACTGTGAAAGCAGTATGGCGCGCATACTAATTCTTCCAATCGATTTGGCACCACACAAAGAAGAAGGTTATCGCAAGAATGGCGATTACACTACAAAGTACAGGCCACAATATCTCTGTCCTCATGGCACACAATATGCCCTCACACTAGCAGGCATTTTAATTGCAGGCTGATCTTTTCATCAAAGACCTGCCTTCTGTACAGGTCTTAATTTGCTTCAGGGTATGGGATCTCAGTGGGCAAATGGCTACCTATTTCACTCCACTGTTATCCCTATGTAGTAGCAATTGGCTAGTAACACTCACCTAAACATGCTAGCTAG
Organism: Rhinella marina; assembly: GCA_900303285.1. Classification (NCBI taxonomy): domain Eukaryota; kingdom Metazoa; phylum Chordata; class Amphibia; order Anura; family Bufonidae; genus Rhinella; species Rhinella marina. Next base: position 331,675 of record ONZH01018512.1, on the reverse strand, counting down.
ATACATGCAGGCGTATGCTGGCTTTCTGTTCCTAGCTGAAGCTTTTCTTAGCACACTCTCAACAAGGCTGCCTATGTGCTACTGACCAGAAGTTCCTGTTTGGCTGCTTTCAGACAAGTGAGTGTCACGCTCCAGACTCGCTGTGCAGCTCCTGTCCTGAACTTCCAGCACTGCCGGGGTCGCAAAGCATTATATTGATTTATGATGCTATGTAACCATTACAGTTCTGGAATGTATAGGATAACACTGACATAATGCTGTCACTGTTATCTAATACATTCCAGAACTGTAAGGGCCCATTCACACGACCGTATGCACATTTCCGCATATAATCCGCAATTTTGCAGATAATATGCGGACCCATGCGGACCTCTTCACTTCTATGGGAGAAAAAAAATGCGGAATGCACACAGTGTACATTCCGCTTCCATTTCTCACGGAAGTTGTACCACAAAAAAATGAAACATGTCCTATACTTGTCCGCAACAGCAGACAAGTATAGGCATTTTCAATGGGGCGCCCAGCCGTGTGTTCAGCAACGTTGCGGAATACACGCCGGGCAGCACCTGTAGTATTGCGGGGCCGCATTTTTGCGGACCCACAAACATACGGTCGTGTGAATGGGCCCTAAGGGTTACGTAACATCATAAATCAATAAAATGCTATGCGACCCCGGCAGTGCTGGAACTTCAGGACTGGAGCTGCACTGCGAGTCTGGAGCATGACACTCTTTTATCTGAAAGCTGCCTTTGTGAGAGTGAGAACACCTTGACTGGGACCTCTCCACTGACCTTAAAGGGGTATTCCCATCACAGACAATGGGGGCATATCACTAGGATATGTCCCCATTGTCTGATAGGTGCGGGTTCCAGCCACAACCAAGAACTCTCCCCATGCTTGCGAGGCCATCGCTCCCATTCATTTCTAAGGAGCCGATGCAAATAGACGAGCCAGCAGTCGGCTATTTTTGGCGGCCCCATAGAAATTAATGGAGGGTGGCTGCACATGTGCAGTGCGCCCTCCACCACCTTTACCCGCTCCGTTCTAGGACAAAGGATAATTCAGGTGACTGCACCAAAAATCTATTACTCAATGAACAAGTGTTTCTCTCTTTTGTCAGGTAATCGGCGGCACATCTAATTTCGATTATCCCAAATGAGTGTTCCAAAACACTTGTTATGGATATTCTGCCCGAATATCAGGCAGTGTAAAGGGACCTTAAAGGCTACCGTATTTTTCGCCCTATAAGATGCACCGGCCCATAAGACGCCCCTAGGTTTTAGAGGAGGACAATAAGAGAAAAATATTTTTCATTAGACCTCAGGCCAGACCACCAATCAGACCCCCAATGTTAATCAGATCTCAGATCACAGCCCCAATCAGAGCCCCAATGTTAATAAGACCCTGAATCAGACCTTAGATCAGACCCCAAATGTTAATAAGTCCCCAATCAGACCTCAGATCAGACCCACAATCAGACCTCAGCTCACAACCCAAAGTGAATGACCCCCAATCAGACCTCAGATATGGGCCCCAATATAAATAACCCCATTCAGACCTCAGGTCAGACCTCCAGTCATAAATCAGCCCCCCCATGACTCATTTGATCAGTCCCCAGCCTCATATCAGCCCCCATGTCTCTTTTTATCAGCCCCAAGTCTCATATTAGCCCCCAGTCTCATATTAGCCCCCATGCCTCTTTTTATCAGCCCCCAGTCTCATATTATCCCTTATGCCTCATTTCATCAGTCCTCAGCCTCATGTCAACCCCCATGCCCCCAGTCTCATATATTTACCCCATGCCTCTTTTGACCAGCCCCAGTCTCATGTTAGCCCCCATGCCTCTTTTATTCAGCCCCAGTCTTATATCAGCCCCCATGAGTCTTCTGATCATCCCCCATGCTTCAGATGGTGCCCCCAGCCTCATATGACATAAAATAAATAAACCACTTACCTCGTCTGCTCCTGGACGCCGCTGCTCCTTTCTGCCCACGCTTTGCCTTCCTGCTGCCGCTGGCTGTCGGCTGTGCAGTGCCGCGCACAGCCGACAGCCGAGCAGAGGACCAGGAAGCGGTGAGTACAGAGCCTTCACCGCTTCCTGGTTCTCCGGTGCTAATGAGCGCTTCCATAATGGGGGCTAATGAGCGCTTCCATAATGCATCTTATGGGGGCGAAAAATACGGTATGTACCCCATCGGAGGCAATTTTTGTTTATGATTGCATTTTACTCATTTTTGGCTTAAAATCATATTTTCAATAAGCCTTTATTAAAAATATTGAGCCAGGGGGGCGTGTCCGGACGCTGACGGTGATGGCCGCCTGATCGCGTTCCTCTCACCAGCGCTGCGCAAAATAGGCCAGCTACCACAACAAGAGGCATAGTATGGGGAAAAAAAATACCTCCAAGGGTTCCCCTCGCCTTCCCCGTTCCCCCTCTCCAGCCAGAATGCTCGAGGATTGCTGGGAGCGCGGTCCACGGCCGGGGACAGTGGGGAGGTGTGCAGCTGCCGCCAGAGCCTCCCGCCATTCTTCACTGCCGCCCACCAGACACAGCGTCCGCACGGGCCCTGGAGAAGTTACGGCCCTAGCTCCTTCACCCTCCTCACCTTCAATCGGCTCTCCAGTCAAGGCTGCCTTGTCCCCTGATCCTGCTCTGGGGGCAGGAGGTTTTGAATTGGCGGCTTCTTTGTCCTCCCCAGGATCCAAGATGGCGCCCGCTGTCCACGTGGCGGGAGACTGTCTCCTACAGGCAGGTACTGTCTCCTCGCCCCTGCCCTCCTCCTCTGGGTCCTGCAGCTCCTCAGATCCTGCTGGAAGGTAACCACCTGCCCCCTCATGGCCCCAGGACACTGGATGTAGCCCCTGTCCCAGTGCAGATGGCCTTGGGGATCCTGCAGCTGCCTCTGAACAGGGGGGCCCCACCTCCCCCCTGGAGATTCTATTTCTGTGCCCCCTGCGGTGCTGCCTCCCCCCTCCTCTCACTGGGCATCATACTTCAACCAATTCCCCACTAAGGAGGACTTTAAAGTGTTAATAGCTGAGGTCACTGGAGCCTGCAGGGCCGAAATTGCCATGGTCCGCGCCGATATCAAACATATTGCGGATCAGGTGGAGTCCCTGGAGGAGGCTCATGACGATACCCGGAATTATATTTCGTCCTTACACACCTCCATATCTTCCCAAACTGCTACGCTTAGAGAAATGGGGCGTCATCTGGAAGACCTTGATAATAGGGGTCGCAGAAATAACATCAGGGTTAGGGGCTTGCCCGAGGCCATTGGAGACGAAGACCTCTTTGCTACCCTGGAAGCCATCTTTAATCTGATACTCGGGGAACCGCAATCTCATAAGATCAAGCTGGACCGTGCCCATCGGGCCCTCAAACCAAAGGGTCCCCTGCCTCAACCTCGAGATGTCATATGTTGCGTCCATGACTTTGCCCTCAAGGAGGCAATAATGGCTAAAGCGCGGAATCTCTGCAACTTCGAGTTTGACGGAGCCCCGGTCCAACTTTTCCCGGATCTGTCATGGATAACATTACAGAAAAGGAGGCACCTGCAACCGCTTCTTACAGCTTTAAGGGATCGGCAGATTGTGTACCGCTGGGGTTTCCCGTTCTCGTTGTCTGCCCGACATCAAGCTCCTTCTCTGACCTCCAACCTTTCTGCGCAGCTTTGGATCTTCCGCTCCCTAACTTGGCGGACTGGGAATTGGAATCTCCTGTGACTCCACCTCTGCGAGTTTGGACTCCTGTCACCCGGAAAAGACGGGTGGGACAGCCTGAGGGGCCTTCCAGAAGACCTCCATCACCTCGGAGGCCTCCGTCTTCATCAAGTCGGCGACCAACAAGATGATCTGGTCCCTTCCTCCAGTCTGGAGGACTTGTATTGTTATTCGCCCACTTTAGTACATGAGGACCTCTTGCTCGTCCATTGGTTCCAATACACTTGATTCCTTAGGTCCTGGGGAGGTTGTAGACCTCTCCCTAAGTTTGTTTTGCCTCAGATATTTGCTATTGCGCCACCAAATGGGCCTGTCCCTCATAGCATATTTGCACTCATTTATTAGCGCTCATATATTATGGTTATTGTGTTCTCTACTAGCATTGTGTTGCTCATCAGTCAGTCGTACTCTGACAATGTCCCTCTACAGGAGGCTCTTGTTAATGCCTCAAGCAGGGCTCTTGTACCCTGGGAATGCGTTTACTGCTATTTTTTAGCTTTGTTTGTTTGTGTATTGTTAATGTCTTGTCTCCCCCTGCCTTTTGTTCTCCCCCTTCTGTCCGACATCGCTGCAGTGTGGGTCCTTGGTCTGTCTGATCCATTGGTCCTTATGAACGTGCTCCTGATCCAGACCCTCCCCCATAGGATGTTCCATGGTGCGCTTCTGCTTCTTCTGCCTCGGCGGGTTAGTAAGCTTGACATAATGCTTGTTCCTACACATTATTATTCATTATGGCGAGTTGTGTAACTCTCAATGTAAAGGGACTTAATTCCAATGCAAAGCTTAAACTTTTGCTCCTGGAATTGAGGTCCCTCAAAGCGGATGTGGTCTTGAGAGACCCATCTTGAGGACGAATCGTCATTTCGATTCCTTTCTCACTTATATCCTGGGATCTACGCAGCTTGCCATTCCCGTAGGAAGGCAGGGGTTGCTGTACTTATCTCCGCACACTGCCCACTCAGAGTCCATTCTTCCTTTTTAGACCCACAGGGCAGGTTTATTATACTGAGAGGTGATCTCCGGGGCACCCCTATTACACTTTGTAATTTATACGCCCCTAACACTTCCTAGCTGCATTTTCTGACTAAAACATTGGCCAAAGTCTTTAAGTGTTCAGATCCTCTCATGCTGATAGGAGGGGATTTTAACACCATCTTTTCTGAGAAGATGGATCGGCTAGCTTTACCGGGGAAACCCCCTCATTCGTCCCAACTGAGACTAGCTAGGGACTTCCATCGCTTAATTCGGCGTTACTCCCTCTATGACCTTTGGAGAATAGCTAATCCGTCTGACAATTCTTTCTCCTTCTACTCAGCCCCCCACGGGACGCATACACGTATAGATTATTTTTTGGGGACTATTTCTATATTGCCGATTTTGAAAGGAGCATCCATGGGGAATATCACGTGGTCTGACCACGCCCCTGTATTGGTTACACTTGACGGGGGTGGGGCAAATCCGTAGATGTCATTGCCTCAATGACTCCCTCCTTAAAAAAACTCTGTCGCGTAATGAGCTTCGTGACTACCTCCGACAATACTTTGACCTTAATGCGGGGTCAGTTGAGGACCCCGGATCACTATGGGAGGCACACAAGGGGTCACTGTATTGCTCTCAGCTCCAGGATGAAGAGGGATACTTAAGAAACTGCATGGGCCCTCAGGTCCCGGTTACGGAAATTAGAAGAGCACATGCATGCCCAACCTTCTCGCTCCATTCTTAAACAGATGGTAGACGCCAGGGCCCAATTGAGTAGGATAGCACATGAAAAGGTGGATAAAATGTTGTTGTTCACTCGTCAATGCTATTACGCCTGGGGAAACAAACCACATTCCCTACTGGCTAAGCAATTGAGGCAGCTCCCTCCCCAGTCTGGCCCTGGTGCTATTAAAAGAGCGGATGGTTCGGTGTCATATGACCCCAGAGAGATTGCGGAGCGATTTTCCTCCTACTATTCAGAACTTTATAACCTGACTAATGATTTGCCCAAGAATCCCCAAGACAGGGATCGTCTGCTGGATTCATATCTAGAGTCCTGTAACCTCCCTGCTCTATCACCTTCAGACAAAATAGCCCTTAAAGAACCAATTACTTCAGAGGAGATATTGGATGTGATAAAACAGCTTCCTGATGCAAAATCTCCGGGCCCTGATGGGTTTACATACCAATACTACAAAATGTTTCAGGACCTGCTGTTCCTTATATGCAGTCTCTTTTAATGGCTTTTTGTCAGGGAAGGCACAATTGACTTATTAGAAGTGGTTGCTTGCTCAGGGGAGGAGTCTTTGCTCCTTAGCTTGGATGCAGAAAAGGCGTTTGATCGTCTTGGATGGCCGTTTTTATTTGCTACTCTACGCGCCTTTGGCATTGAGGGGGCCTTTTGACGAGCCATAGCGGGGCTATACTCCTCCCCCACAGCGACGGTCAAGTTACCTCACTCAGAATCGGAACTGATCCGTATAACCAATGGTACGCAACAGGGCTGCCCCTTATCCCCCTTATTGTTCGTACTATGTATCGAACCATTGGCGGCGAAAATTAGAAATCACCCAGATATCAAAGGAATTCTGTTTAAGGACAAGGAGTTCAAATTGTCCTTATACGCGGATGATGTTCTTCTTACCCTTACGGGCCTTCATGTGTCCCTTCCCAACCTGCAGACTATCTTACGGGAGTATGGCCATTTGTCAGGTTATAAGGTAAATACTAATAAACCGGAGGCGCTGCCGATCAATATCTCAGTAACTAATCTAGCATTATTGAAGACTAACTACCATTTCCATTGGAAAAAAGATGCCCTGCACTACTTAGGAGTTAATATTACCCCAGGATTTGCAGATCTCTATAAACAGAACTTCCCATCCATGTATACTGAGATCAAACAGCTTTTAACTAAGTGGCAGGCGTTACCACTTTACTTACTAGGGCGCATTGCGGCTGTAAAGATGACCGTAGTACCTAAGATTCTATACCTTTTTGAGACCCTGCCTATTCCAATCCCGCTAAAGGATCTTAGATCCTTTCAATCTCACATATTTAAGTTTATATGGGCTCATAGGAGACATAGAATTTCTAGATCGATCCTCTTGTCAAGCAGGGGTCAGGGAGGATTGGCAGTGCCGGACTTTATTAAATATTATTGGGCAGCTCAGCTACGTTCTGTCCCGGCCTGGGCTTCTTTGCATCCTTACTCTATTTGGATGCAAATTGAGAGATTATGGTTGGTCTAACCCTTGTACTTCTGTTCAGGACAGAGACCTTTTGGGTCCTATGAGGAGCACCAAAATGGTATGGCGTGTGTGTAGCTCTAAATTCCCCTTAGCCTCCCGTAACTCTGCGATGACTCTCCTGTTTATATCATCCTTCGCTTCCACCTAGCCTCGATGGTATGGCTACAAAACCTTGGTTCCGGGAGAGAGTTTTTCAATTTGCGGATATTGTGGATCCGTTTACTAGGGAACTATTATCCTTTTCTGCAATTCAGTCTAAATATAATTTGCCCTCGGCTGCAGCCTTCTTTTACACACAAATGAGACATTTTGCGCAGTCACTCTTCTCAGGTCTATATGTCTCTTTACCCACACCCTTTGAGCGCATTTGTAGAAATGGGGTTCATACTAAGGGCTTGATCTCTGGGATATATTCCATACTGGTTAATCCATATCCAGACAGGCTAGTGAGGCACCCATATATGATAAAGTGGGAGGAGTATTTGGGCAGAGTGCTCCCTGATGCGAGTTGGAGTCTCATACGGCGGAGAGCGGCGAAGTCCTCCATGTCAGTGTTAGCGCAGGAGAATCAATATAAAATCTTGATGCACTGGTACCACACCCCTGCTCTCCTGTATAGGTTGCATCCGACAGTGTCTGACAAATGCTGGAGGTGCCACTCTCAATTAGGGACCCTGTTTCACATTTTCTGGGATTGCCCTAATATACGTCCATTTTGGGTTACAGTTAGTAATTTGCTAAAAGACATTTTCGAGCGTGACTTTCCTCTGGATCCTCTCTCATTCCTTTTAAACATTATCCCCGGCAATTTTAGAACCCACTCTCGTAAACTAATTATTCAGATTCTCACTGCGGCTCGATGCCTAGTCCCTAGGTTTTGGAAGCAGACTAGCACGCCGACGCTCTCTGACTTATATACTAGGGTGACAGAGATTCGCACCATGGAATATTCTACTGCTTTATATCAGGATAAGGTTGATCTGTTTTACGCGATCTGGGATGTTTGGGATGACCATTGGCTTACTCGACAGCCTTGACCTTAATGTTTCAGATGGCTACATGTACCCTCCCCTTATTTCCTCCCCCTCTCTTGTCCACGTCCTCCTGTCTTGTGTTTAGGTGTTTATATGGCCTTTTGGTCAACAGTTTGCACTTATTTCAGTATTGACTTTCTTCTAGTTTATTCCTTTTCTTTTTCTGTGAGATGAGGAAAGAAAAGAAAAAAGGTTCCACTACAAGATTTTCTCAAATTTGCTTAGGCTTATTTTATTTAGCTTAGACATGCTGATATAATAATACTACTTCTTGTACACCCTGTGATATCTATGAATATCTTGCATTATGTCCTCTTTATGACTTGCATGTCGTATTCTGTTTTTATTTATGTTATTATCCTTGTTATCCTTGTCATCTTGTGGATTCTCAATAAAGATACGATTATAACAAAAACAAATATTGAGCCATTCTGTCACAAAGGTTTAACTGTTTTTCTAGCTGTGTGACTAGTACTTTCACTTTGTGCTGGTCATCTAATAAACTACTGAGAGGTCATAAACACTTATTTAAGTCATATTGTTATCAGTAAGATAGGAACTGAGCTATAATGAGTGTTTAGGATGTAACAGAGGAAAGATAAGGAGTACGTCTGCTCCTGGTCTGACGGAGAAGACAGAAAATCCAAAGGGTGCTACTAGAGCACGTCAGCTCTGTACAGAATAAAGGACACAGTATAATAGGGCCCTAAACTGTAGCATTTACTGCACTTCCTCTAAAAGCTCAGATCTCTTCAATTCAAAGTATATTTTATCAAGAGTAAGGCTACTTTCACACCAGCGCTAATATTTTCCGGTATTGAGATCAGTCATAGGGTTTCAATACTGGGAAAAAACGCTTCTGTTTTGTCCCCATTCATTGTCAATGGGGACCAAATGTAACTGAACAGAACAGAGTGCACCAGAATGTATTCCATTCCGTTCTCATACCAGAGAGCAAACTGCAGCATGCTGTGGTTTGCTTTCCGTCATGAGATGCAGAGCAAGACGGCTCCATCATGACCCACAATACAAATCAATGGGGACGGATCCATTTTCTCTGACACAATCTGACACAATAGAAAATGGATCTGTCCTCCATTGACTTTCAATGGAGTTCATGACGGATCTCTCTTGAACTCAATGAGATCCCCTCCTGACCATTGTGCCTATGGCCCATGCAGCTGCTGTAAAGCATATTTCTAAATGCTGTTAGTGGCAGCGCCCATAATCATGTTCAGGAGATCTGCACCCAGAAAATGAAAACACATTAGAAAGCATATGTGTCACTACGTGGTTTTAACTGGTAGAAAAAAATATATAGGTGGCACATTCCCTTTAAGAATAATAAGGATGCTGCTGTCTGACTGCCATACTATTCCAGATATGAACTACATCACACTCTAAAGGGCGCCATACACATTAGTTTATTGTCTGCTGCGCCTACTGAGAAAGGCGGGTTCAGCTGACAGTCTAATGTATGTGGGGAGCCCCCGACTCTCCCCTGACAGATGATGTAAGAGGACAGAAGGATCAAACAAAGTGCATATGTCACCTGATCCTTTTATTCTGTTGTCCTAGGAGATAAGCCCCACCAAAGATGTCTGGCAGCGGCTTTCTCCCATCTTCTCACTAAATACACATATACATTTTACTGAGGCAATCGGCAAAGTGTATAGGGGAGTCAGGAAGGAGTCGGGAGAGATATTGAATGTCAGCTATGGCCACCCTAAAGAGGTTGTCTTCAGCAAATGGCATTTATCATGTAGAGAAAGTTAATATTTAACATTACCAGAAGTGGTTCTGTGTTACCATACCATGGTTTTTACATGTGGTTTTTCAGGTTATGGTTTTCCGTATACTAGAATCAATGAAGAAAAAAACAGATCTAAAATGCGAGAGCTAGGGACTACTGATTTAAAAAAAAAAAAAAAAAACCTACAGCAGATTCCATATAGTGTGAACAGATTTGTATCTAATCCATTATCTACAGTTACTGGCACCACCAAAAAAAGAAACAGAGACACATGAATCTTCTGGCAGTGGGGGCTACTGATTCAAACGCAGGCCTCAAAGAATAGCGCAATCCACAGGTTTATTCTTGCTGTTGAAAACACTGGAACCCCAAGTGAAACAGGATGGACTCTATTAGAAGTTAATGGGATCGGTTAGGATTTGTTGAGATTCATTTGAGAGACACTAATTTTTATTTTATTTTTGAATTTTTGAATGTAGACATGTCAAACAAGGTACAACAATACATAAAAGCGATAATAGTACATAGGTATTAAATAGATGTACATACAGATCAACAGTATTTCTTACATAGTAACTGAAATCAATTACATTATATAGGCCAGAGGAATAATGCGATGTACAGTCCATGTACTCAAGGTCGTTTATATGTGACAGCACAGGTTGGGGGTGAAGATAAGCATAGAGGTGAATCCATACTTTATTAAAGATAGAAAAGGGTAGAATCCCAAAAAGTGCCGTTCTCTAGATTAAAGATTCCCATGGTCTACACTAGGTTTGGAACAAAATTGTAGGTTAATACCATCATCGCACAACAGAAATGGGAATAGAGAAGGGAGGAAGAACAGGGGAAGCGGGTTTCCACTTTGAGGGGAAGTAACGGATAACTAATGACAACATCAAACGTATATTCTTTAAACTCAGTAGTCATATGCTTTTTAGGTCGTCATCTTATTCTATATAATATGGTACATGGTACATATAGGTGTGTTTGCTCCTCCTCTCATTGGTTGCTGTATGCACATAGAGGTCACTAGGAGCAACACGCCTATATGTGCGGCGTCCACGCTCCTAGATATAGATGCCCACTGGCATGGTTAGGTTTAGCGTAGGACCCGCCTGACCTGAGACCACCGTGACGCTGGGTAGGTGGGCACAGATGTGTTTTGATCAAAATATATTGGCTAAGAGTCTCAGATTTTATCATATCAGAATGAGGTCTTAGTTTATACAGTATATATTGTTTGCATCTATTTTTGTGCACTATTATCCCTTTCTGTGATTTATTTTGATATATATAGCCACTGACATCCGCAATCATTATTATCACATCATGCAGGATGTTTTTTATCCTTTTGTCTCTGTTAGTTTTGCTTGGTTTATAATATGTACCTGAGGGAGTGGCACCTTCAGGTGTGAATGCGCTCTTAGCTTATCTTGAGTAGCATTCTTGTGCACTTTTGCTCCTCCTATCAAATTGAGCGTCTTGATTGCGTGGTACATATAGGTGTGTTTGCTCCTCCTCTCATTGGTTGCTGTATGCACATAGAGGTCACTAGGAGCAACACGCCTATATGTGCGGCGTCCACGCTCCTAGATATAGATGCCCACTGGCATAGTTAGGTTTAGCGTAGGACCCGCCTGACCTGAGACCACCGTGACGCTGGGTAGGTGGGCACAGATGTGTTTTGATCAAAATATATTGGCTAAGAGTCTCAGATTTTATCATATCAGAATGAGGTCTTAGTTTATACCGTATATATTGTTTGCATCTATTTTTGTGCACTATTATCCCTTTCTGTGATTTATTTTGCTATATAATATGGGCTAGCAATCCATGCGTTCCATAATAAGTTAAACTTAGAAAAAGTAAGATTTTGGTACGCTATCACTTTCTCAAAGCCACAGATCCTATTAACCAGATGTATTACTTCATTGATGTGTGGAAGTGTTGGCTCCTTCCAATAGCGTGTAATTATTAACTTCATGGCCATTAGGATATGTGCCACAATACATCTATAATAGATCGGGATTAGATTCATGTCTAATAATAGTAGGGCTAGAGCCAGAGTCAGAACTCAAGTACTTGAAGTTATAATATTTATTATCCTTTGTGCTGTTGAGATTCATTTGAAAACAGATCTGTCAAAACAGTCACAGCGGAACCGAAGCCATGATGCTAATGTGAACAGAGCCCAATCTAACAATTTGCATGTGTCAGGCTGAAAGGGTTTATCTCACTTCAGTAAGTGGCATTTATCATATAGACCACATTAATACAAGCCAATTACTAATGCATTGTGATTATCCATATTGCCTCTTTTGCTGACTTCATTCATTTTTCCATCACATTATACACTGCTCATATCCAGAGGTTATAGGGGTATGTACTGGTATTTTGTGGTTACGTATAAATACATTCAAGGGACATTTTTCAAGGCTGGTGTAGCCACACACCAGTCTTGATCTCCGTGCACTGGCGTGACATGGGCCTAATTTATTAAGAGACTGATGCCTTTCAATAAACTGATGCATCTCTGCCCCTGAAGTTTACGCCAGCCACAGGCTGGTGTAGACTTCAGCTATAACGTACACCACTTTCTGGCGAAAGTTATAGTAAATCTTGTAGGCTGGTGAAGGCCAGCCTCCTCCACTAATGCCAATCACATATCTCAGCACTTAATATAAGTGCCTAGAAACTTAAAAAGTCACAAATTATGGTGCACATACTGTATATTAACATTGCTAAAGGTCTCCTATTTACTGTCACTAGGGGGTATATTTTGGTCATTAGAGTGTACGAATTTGGTTATTACATGTGATATTTATTTATGTAGTGTTCGTTTTTCATGTATTGTGATTATGCACTTTACACACTATTTTTTATTGATTATTATTTTGATGTCACATTATTATGGCATTATACTCATCTATTATAGTTATCTGTAGTATGAATTTGGGGAATTATGGTATTTATTAATATATTTATTTATGCACTTTATTTACACTGATGAACAAAAGGGTAACAATGTTTTGAACTTTTGACTTTCATATCTCACCGTACACTTCAGCGTCGAACCAGCATTTTATAGACAATCATCGTGGCTATCTCATACATGAATTGGACTTGCAACTATTTGGCATATGATTACTTATGCAGATTTTTGTCATGTCATCCACTACTGGTGGTGGAACAATCTTTTTCTTCTTGTATACTACAAATTACAATCTGTTCTCACATTCCCTAATAGCTCAGTGGTTATTAGGTTGATTCCCAAGCAAAAGGTCCCTGGTTTGAAACCAGGAGCAGCCATGAAGAAGATTTCCCAAGAAAAGAGAAACAGCATCATCCAGCATCATCAATAGCAGTGTCTTGGAAAATTGCCAAAACACATCATGTGAGTGCCATGACAGTTGGAAGAATATGAAATGAAGTCTGTCCATCCATTCCAAAGCCAAGAGGTAGACGTCCAGGCAAAATATTGGAACCAGCAAGTCAGTTCATCACAAGGTCTATCAGTTCCTGCGTGACAAACACGACAGTAGAGGTGGCTTGTATGCTTTGTAATAGATAGATCACAGACGTACATTACACAAGTCTGGAATGGTGGCCCGAAAAAAAGGTGAAGAAGTCTTGACTTCAATATTGTCATAAAAAGCGCTGGCTCAAGTTTGCAAAAAAGTATTAACAGTGGACAGTAGAATATTGGATAAGGGTAATTTGGAGCGATGAGACAAAAGTCAATAGACTGGGCTCTGATGGGTGCAAATAGGTCTGGAAGAAACAAGGGAAAAGGGGGCTAACGTATCGAGAAATTGAAGGAACTGTCAAGTTCAGTGGAGGAAGACTGATGATATGGCCAAAGGCAATGGATACTTGACCAAGATCGATGGTGGTCTCAGTGCTGAGCTATATGTGAGTAAAAGGTGGATTTACAAAATACTAACAAAATAATAAAAATACAATGTAGAATTTTAGGAGCAAAACAATAACAACGCAGTTACGACAGGAACTTTCATAAATACTGTAGTTGCAAGTCCAATAATTGTATGAGACAGCTAAGATGATTGTCTATACAATGATGGTAGTCTCATGTTCTAAGCTGTAGTGGATGGAGCGTGAAAGTCAAAAGTTTTAAACGTTACACTTTTGCTTGTCAGGGTATACTGTATTTAGCACTTTGTTGGGATGTATTTATCTATATATTGATTTATAAACAGCATCATGAAAACCAAGACACACACCAGGCAGGTCAGGGATAAAGTTGTGAAGAAGTGTAAAGCATGGTTAGGTTATAAAAAAATATCCCAAGGTCTGATCTCACGGAGAACTATTCAATTCTTCATCCGAAACTGAAAGGAGTATGGCACAACTGCAAACCTACCAAGACATGGCTGTCCACCTAAACTGAAAGCCTAGGCAAGGAGAGCACCAATTAGAGGAGCAGCCAAGAGGTCCATAGTAACTCTGGAGGAGCTGCAGAGATCCACAGCTCAGATGGGAGAATCTGTCCACAGGACAACTATTAGTCATTTTATCCAGAAATCTTTATGGAAGAGTACAAGTCAGAACGCAAGTCATAAAAAGTACAGTTTGCAGTTTGCCACCTGCCATGTAGGGGACACAGCAAACATGTGAAGTAAGGTGCTCAGATAATACCAAAGTTGAAATTTTTGGCCTAAATGCAAAATGCTATGTGTGGCGGAAAACTTACACTGCACATCACCCTAAAAACACTATCTCCACCACGAAACATGGTGTTGGAAGAATCGTGTTGTGGAATGGCTTAGGTCAAAGCATATTCATGTGTTAGAATGGCCCAGTCAAAATCCAGACCAAAATTCCATTGAGAATTTGTGGGAAGACTTGAAATGGCTGTTCACAGACGATCTCCATCCAATCTGACTGAGCATTAGCTGTTTTGCAAAGAAGAATGGGCAAAAATTTCAGCCTCTAGATGTGCAAAACTGGTAGAGACCTACCCTAAAAGACTTGCATCTGTAATTGCAATAAACGCGGTCCTACAATGTACTGAGTCTGAATACAAATGCACGCCACACTTTTCATATTAAATTTTAAAATCATGTATCATTTTCTTTTCACTTCACACATACTTTGTGTTGGTCTATCACAAATATCCCAATAAAATACATAGTTTGAATAATTTTTAAGGCACAGTATATTACTATATACTTTTTTTTACAATGGAACTCTACTCCATTGTATGTCATCTGTTGGAAGCATACATTTAATGTATATGTTTTAAACATGAGGTGAGCCCAGCCTTAAGTGCTCATAGGCACGAGTATTGTTTTCTTCAGCGAGACTGGTACTGTTGCTAGTGCTGGGTCTGGCAGTGGGAGCAGTTACTGTGGTATGTGGAAGTGCATGCCTTTTTTGCTATAGACATGCCATATTTGACATGATTAGGCTTGAGCGAATCAAGGTTCGGTCATAGAGCCGAAGTCGATTAGTTCAAACATTTCATTTTAATGCTGTCCGGAGACCTGTCACACTAGACAGAGAGGTATTAACCACCCTGTTCCTCCCCTCTTGGTAGGAGTGGGCTGGTCCTACTCCCTAACGGGAGGCAGAGTGTTAGTCCAGACAGAGTGGCGAAGGAAGCACATGCTTGAGCTTCTTATCCAGCTGTCCTGTGAGACCACTACTCCAGAGAAATGTACTTCCATCTTAGAAGCTACATCGTGCTTAGTCAGCAGAGTGACCAGCAATCTCAGCTTTACAGACCCTGCTGCAGGTGAGGGAAATACAGTTTGGACACCCATCACCTAAACAACATCCAGGCCAGACTAAATCCACACCTGTATCACACAGTGGACACCTAGCTCCACAAGTGCTAGCATACTGCTGAATAATGCCAGAATTACAAGAGGGAGACATCAGAAAGACCACATATCTGAAGTGCCATTTAATTGCCACTTATCTGGCCACCATACCTCATCATCTGGTGACAGTAACTGCACTTGGTACCTACTGCTGCTGGATGTAGCACAAGTTTAAATTAAAGTAAAGAGAGACTTTTATACTTTTACTTCTGGCCTGATTCTTCAAAGCGCATTTCCACTGCACTGATCCAAAGGGAGCAACAGCCTGAGGGAGTACACTGTGACACAACATCCTGTACACCGGTTCCTCGGGGTCTCACTGCAAATGACGATTGAGTCTGCTGCTGTCCTTCTGGCCTCTTTTCAGATGAAACTTCTGTTAATGTGGACAACGTGGAATAAATAATGACATAGCCACCTTCTCTCCGGGACTCCCCACACATGGCCAAGCATTGACGCATGTTATTTGGCTGTGGAGAAGAGAGGAGGGGTGGGACAGTCCTATCTGAGTTTGGGGGTGTAGGGCCAGATGAACTTTCACTTATAATCTGGTGGGAAGAATTGGGTCCTTGCCGTGTGATGGATCCTGTTCCTTTCACCAAACTGCAATCATACTGTATTAACCCAAATTGTGGTGGCTGTGGTAACTTGGACCATTGTTTTTTTTAAATATCAGGCCGCTAGTACTGCCCTGATGTCAGCCTCGTTCTGCTGTAGCTCTGGTGCTGGAACTACAGTATACAGTTAGGTCATTCTGTCATGTGCAGATATGGTTACTGCAGCACTGCTTCCATTGACTGTATACATTGTATGTTTTCTGGAAAAAAAAATTAAAGGGCTTATTTCATTTCCCATATTGATAACC
Source organism: Rhinella marina (assembly GCA_900303285.1). Lineage (NCBI taxonomy): Eukaryota > Metazoa > Chordata > Amphibia > Anura > Bufonidae > Rhinella > Rhinella marina. The sequence goes on along the minus strand of ONZH01018512.1, from coordinate 315,224 downwards.
TATTATAAGGATAAATCATCAGTATCAGATCAGTGCTCTCCTCCCGGCACAGGAGAAGGCAAGAGCGGTATTAAACCGCTCTCTTCAGGGTCCCCGCTGTGTCTGACAGCCAGGACCCGATCTGCTCCTGCTAGATTGCAGGAGGGGAGCTTTGATCTCAGCGCTGTACAGCACTGGGATTAAAGGGCTGCCTGACCATTTATATACGTGCTATTTGCACAGGGTATAGGACGTATATAGCTAGTGGGCAGTCGGGAAGGGGTAAAAGCAGATATGTGAATAACTCCATAGACTATCATTGTTCTTAAAAAGGTAGCCTAAGGGTACGGCCACACGGAGCAGTTATTATGCAGTTGGGTTGCAGCCACGCTGTGGTTAAGAATGGCACAGCCAATTAGCCCGCAGCTGCCTTTCATTTAAAGGGAACTTCATGATGAACATGGTGTCTGAGCTGCAGGAGAAGCTGGGCAGGTTGATATATAGTTTTGTGGAAAAATATTTAGAGAAGATTGTATTTTATACATTTAAATTCCTGCTTATTATGGGCTTTGAAGTCAAGGAGATGGTCCTATCAGTGATGACAGCTATCTCTGTATACACAGTCAAAGAGAGTATTGAAGGTGCCGTGCAGCCATTAACAGCGAAGACCCACCATACAATGCGAGGCGCCAATATCTGATCACTCATCAACACATGCCAGTGTTTGCTAAATATCATTTGCAACTAGTCTGGAATAGTTTGTTATAAAGGGGACCATCTACTGCCTATCATTCTTCTCTTTGCCCTTCGAGTAAGTCACTTCTATTCTTTGTAGTTACCGCATTCCTTACGTTTTCTATCTCAGATTTCTCACTCCACTTTTAATTTTATCTATACTGGGGCTCCATTTTCTCTAAAACCGTCCCTGCTGTATTAACACATTTCTCGGGCTGAAGTCAGCTGACATGATCATCTGAGAATGATGAAAAAACTCCAGTCAGTTCACCAGACTTTAATGGAGCATCAAGCTGTGGAAGGGTGATCACAGAAAATGTCTCAATATAAATGTATGATATCCCAAACCTTTCACTTTTAATGTATGTATTACAAACTGAATTATCCTGCATACCCTACTGACTTACTGGGATAGCCAAACTCTGTAGACAGAACATTAATTTCAGAGCAACTGGGGTTTACAGCAGACTGCTCTATAAAGTGCTGCAAATCCCCGTGGTGATAAGGAAGGTGAACTAAATAATCTGAAGACGCTGCATGTCTGGCAATACTAATCTTGACGGAAGTAGATCAGAGATAGAACATGGATTGGCAGCAGTGAAACTAGAAAAGTAGCCACACACAGCCATGCTTTGTCCATGTGTTGGTCACATTGCCCTGACTGACTGTGTCATACTGGTTTATGACACAGTCAGTTCCTATCTGGTTGCAGGTCTATTGTACTGTGCTCACATCATCATGTTTTCTGCAGAGAAAACTTTCTGTCACAGATTTGACAATGCGTAGGCTGGAATTAGAGATGAGTGAACTTGTGTTTTCAAGTACGGCGTACAAGGTTCGGGTTATCTAAGAATTCCGTTATGGATTCTGCTACCACAGACCATAAGTCCCGAACCTTGTACGCCAAACTTCAAAACGCAAGTTCGCTCAACACTATTGGACTACTGTTTCAAATGTTGGGAGTTTTTATGGTTCTTTAGCATTCTGTTTAACTTCATATAGTGAGTGACAACATGTGATGTCATGACGCTTGGAGTTTTAGATCCTTCCTGTTCCTTCAAAGGCAGAGCCAGTGTCAGCACGTGTTTTTTTTTTCGTACCCCAAATTTGTGCTGGTATGTGGGTGGGGGGTTTATTTATACTAGGTATCTGATGAAGAAAACGGCAAGCTTTTGAAATGCGTTACATGAATAAAATGACTCTCTGGTATCCTGCGCTCCTCAGCCTGCTTCTTTTGGAAGTTTTTCTGTAGGGGCACTATTGGGGGTCTTTTTATACTAGGGAAAAACTATTGGGGTGGCATTTTATATACAGAGTGGCACTACTGGGTGTATTTTATATATAAGGGGTACTGTGGGGGGGACTTATTATACAGTGGCATTATATATAGATAGGGGACGCTGGGGGGACATTTCATATACAGGGGGCACTGTGGGGTCCCCTGTATATACTAGTGGTTCTATGGAAGGCATTATAGATACTGGAGGCACTACACACTGCAGCATAACACAGTACCAGCAAAGTATATGAGATTAGACAAAATCTCATGTGGACTTTGCTTATTTTCTTGGTGTGCGGACTTGGTGTGCGGATTTTGAAATCTGCAGCATGTGAGTTCTTGTGGCATTTTTCTTGTGCGGAACAAACACATAAAAACGCACCAAAAACGTGATGAATAGTGCAGATTTATGTGCGTTTTTTTGTGCGGTTTTGGTTTTGGATAATGCAGATTTTGTGCACATAAATCTGCACCATATCAGCACCAAAATCGGTTTTGATTTGATGTGGTTTTGCCGTAGATATCACCATTTTTGCAAAAGGGCAAAATCTGAAGCTACAACTGCAAATATAACTGACATGCTGCAGATTTGGAAATCCACACAGCAGGTCAATTTCCACACAGACAAAATACGCAAAGTATACAGGAGATTTGTGTAATGTCATACACTTTGCTGGTACTGTACTTTGCTGCGGTTTTTCACATGAGAATCCGCAGGGGAAAACCGCACATATTCCACAACATGTGCAAGTGGTCTAAGGCTACCTTCACATGACACATGAGTTTTTTATGGCCAATTTTCAACCATTTTTGGATCAATTTTCTGGTTAACTGGTCGTTTTTAACTACCATTTTGCATCTGCGTTTAATGGCTGCTAAAAATGGCCATTAAAAAAGGATGATTTTCATTGTTTGTTTGTTTTTTTTTATTTAAATCCCAACCGCTACAGTGCACATAATGTCCCCTGTAGTGGCCTCAAGTAGTAATAATGTCCCCCATAGTAGCCCCCTAGCAGTAATAATGTCCCCCATGGTGTCCCTTGGCAGTAATAACGTTCTCCATAGAGGCTGCTAGCAGTAATAATGTCCACCATTGTGACCCCCAGTAGTAATAATGTCCCCCATAGTGGCCCCCAGCAGTAATTATATCCCCCACAGTGGTCCGCAGCAGTAATAATGTGCCTTACCTCATCTAATATGTAGAAGAGAACTGGCTCGCACATCCACATGCTATACTTTGATCTCATCCCTACTTACTAAGCAGAAGACAGCGCTCCTTGGCGCATGTGTACCGCCTTACTGAGGCATTAGTGTACATTTTGATCAAAAGGCATAAGCCCACTCACCACGCCAAGGTTTCCTCTTTGAGTGGGACCTACTCTAAATTTTGGCGCAGCGCTGCCCGGCGACGACCGACACTGCGGCACCGATCCAGTAGGCGGCGGGACCCCTCAGTAAGGCGGTACACGTGCGCCAAGTAGCACTGTCTTCTGCTCAGTAAGTAGGGATGAGATCAAAGCATAGTGTGTGGATGTGCGATCCAGTTCTTTTCTCACATTTACATAGTAATGAATCTTTCCTTTTTTTCTATGGTATCAGCACTCCTCCCATTCGGTCCAGGTGATTTTAATTAGCAAAATTTTGCAGTAGGGGTTAAATGAACCTATCGTGCTCTCAGTTGGAGTTCCTGAGAGCTTTAGATAAGGTGAGCTTTGACAACTGTTCACATGGTGCGGTGCTGTGTGGTGGCTATTGTCACTCTGCTTGTGGGTGGTGGGGCCCAGTGCTGGGTTTGGAATGGCCATGCAGCAGTGGTGCTGTGTGGCCGCTGGGTCCTGCTGACTGCTGGATTGGTGCCGCAGTGTCTGTGGTCGCCGTGCAGCGCCGCGCCAAATTTTGAGTAGGTCCCACTCAAAGAGGCAACCTTGGCGTGGTGAGTGGGCTTATGCCTTTTGATCAAAATGTACACTAATGCCTCAGTAAGGCGGTACACGTGCGCCATGCTTTGATGAGATCAAAGCATAGTGTGTGGATGTGCGATCCAGTAACTAAAACACAATTCCACCACAGTTTTATGGTTTTTGTTTTTACGGTATTCTCTATACGCTAAAACTGACTTGTTACTTTCAGTCTACACGTCAGTATGATTACAACAATACCACATATGTATAGTTTTTCTTTCATTTTAATACTGAAAAAAACTACCGTATTTTTCGCTTTATAAGACGCACCTGATGATAAGACGCACCTCAGATTTTAGAGTAGGAAAAAAATAAAAAAATATTTTTAATCACACCTCATATCAGACCCCCCATAAATTTCAGGACATTACATTAGACCCCCATATCAGCCCTCCATGTCAGAACCCTATCAGCCCTCCATGTCACACCCCCATCAGACCTCAGATCAGCCCACTGTGCCCCCATATCAGCCCACTGTGCCCCCATCAGACCTCAGATCAGCCCACTGTGCCACCATATCACCCCACTGTGCCCCCATATCAGCCCACTCTGCCCCATGAGACCTCAGATCAGTCCCCATATCAGCCCCCTCTACCCTTATCAGACCTCAGATCAGCCCATCAGCCCCCATATTAGACAAATGTGCCCCCATTAGACCTCAGATAAGCACCTATATCAGCCCCCTCTATCCCCATCAGACCTCAGACCAGCCCATAAGCCCCCATATTAAATGAATATGCCCCCATCAGACCTCAGATGAGCCCACTAAGCCCATAAGGATAAAATAAAAACGTCTCTTACCTGTCCTTCAGCGCGGCTCCGCTCCGGGTCCGGCGCTCCTCTGGCTTCTAAGGCTGGCGCTGCACTGTCACCTGACTGCGTGCAGCGTCAGGTCATAGTGCGCGCACTACGTCCTGACGCTGTACGCGGTCAGGACAGTGCAGAGCCGGCCCGGGAAGACAGAGGAGCACCGGACCCGGAGCGGAGCCGCGGCGCAGGACAGTAAGAGAGGTTTTTATTTTATCCTTATGGGCTGGGTGGGCTGATCTGAGGTCTGATGGGAGTCCCGGCACCTTATACATACAAGTGAGCGCTTCCATAATGGAATCGCTCACTTGTAATAGTTTTATAAGACGCACCGCAATTTTCTCCCTACTTTTGGGGGGAAAAAGTGCGTCTTACAAAGCGAAAAATACGGCAAATCTTTGGAAAGAACTTATTTGTTCTTTGCATCGCCATATTTAGACTCCCATAACTTTTTTATTTTTACATGTATGGAGTTGTGTGAGGGCTCATTTTTTTCCGGGCTGAGCTGCAGTTTTTATTGATACCATTTTGGAGTACATCCGACTTTTTGACCATTTTTTTTTTCATTTGTTAAATTTTTGGGGGGAATTGGCCATTTTGACTCCCCCCCCCCACCCCCCACCTGTTTTGCCATTTGCTGTATGGTATGAAACATTTTATATTTTAAAAATTATCTTGATCACAAACAATATTAGTGCCGTTTTTCAACTGTTTGTTAAAAATAAGCCATCTTGTGTGTATAAACACTGGTAGGTATCTGCCCCTAAAAAAGGATCTGGACCTTTTTTTAATTATTTTAAAAAGCAGAAGAAATCCAACAATGCTGTGTTTTTAACCACTTAAAGGGGTTGTCTCACTTCAATTGGCATTTGTCATGTAGAGAAAGTTAATACAAGGCACTTACTAATATACTGTGAGTGTCCATATAGCCTCCTTTTCCAGTTTTTATTGATATTACACAGATTAATGTCTCAAATGTACTTTGAAAAGAAAGCAAAGAACAAATAAACAAGATAAATCATGGAATAATTTTCTTAGACAAAATTGAATGACTATAGATTTTTGACTCTTCAAAGTAACCATCTCTTGCAGATATAAAGGTTCAACCATGGGATGGGTGGGGAGGTGAATTTTAGGAAAGGGGAGTGAGACCCCGACTTCTACACATTTTCATGAGCATTAATCTTATTTAATTGTAAGACTTTATTTAAAGGGAACCTGTCATCTCCAAAAAAACCCCTGAACTAGAGTAAGCGTTGTATAGCGTAAGTGATGCTGAATCCGAACATGTAATTTTTATCTTCGTACTCACTTGCATTCTGACACTGTGCTCTGACAAACCAGCAGTAAAATGCACTCACTGAACTCCGATGCTCACTCACATAATGGAGAGGACTCAAAGAAGAGTCCAGTGAGTGCATTTTACTGCAAGTTTGTAGGAGCACAGCGTCAGAATGGAAGTGAGTATGAAGATAAAACTTACATATTCGGATTCAGCATCACTTACAGTATACACCGCTTACTCTAGTTCAGGGGGTGTTTCGGTGATGACAGGTTCCCTTTAAGCTTTTTTTTTAAACTGTCAACTGTTCCTGCTGTGACCATATCTTGATGTCGATTATTCCACAGATTTACAGTTCTTACAGTAAAGAAGCTTTGATGCTTTTGGAGACGGAACCTTTTCTTCTCCAGCCGGAGGCAGTGCCCATTTGTTTTTTGAGGGGATTTTACATGGAACAGTTTTTCATCACATTTTTTGTATGGCTCATTTATATATTTGTATAGATTAATCATGTCCCCCCTTAGACATCTCTTCTCAAGACTAAATACATTTAATTCTTTTAATCTTTCCTCATAACTAACCCTCCATGCCCTTATCAGTTTGGTTGCTCTCCTTTGTGCTTTTTCTAACTCCAGGACATCCTTTTTATAGACTGGTGCCCAGAAGTGAACTGCATATTCCAGATGAGGCCACACCAACACTTCATAAGGTGGTAATATTACATCCCTGCTCTGTGAGTCAGTGCCTCCGGTCTGTGACAATAAAAGCAGCTGATTGACATTGCATGCTCTTATTTAATCTATCATCTACAAGTACAGCCAAATCCTAAAGTACAAGTGACTCTCCCAGTGTTACTCGCCCTAGTACATATGATGCACATAGATGATTACTACCCAGATGCACCCAGTTTTCATTTATCCACAATGAACCCGAGTGAATGCCCAAATACTCAGGGTGTCCAAGTCAGCTTTTTGGAGTTTTTGGACATCTTCCATAGAATGCACATTACTACCTATTTTAGTGTAGGAATCATTGACTGGAACTCTCTGGACACGGTCCTTCAGTCAGTTTTCAATCCAAGTACAAAATATACTTTCTAAGCCTATAGAACTTACTTTACCTATAAAACATCTATGAGGGCCAGTATGAAATGCCTTTGCAAAATCCAAGAACACTATATCCATAGCCACCCTTCTGTCCAGGCTTCTTCTCAGCTCCTAATAAAAATAAATCATGTTAGTCTGACAACTTCTGTCCTTGGTAAACTCATTCTGGCGATATCATTATCGCTCTCACATACTCCTGTATATAGTCTCTTAAGAGTCCTTTTATGTAAAAGTTTCCCTATAACAGAAGTTAAGCTTACTGGTCTATAATTACCTGTGGAAAACCTTGAGCCCTTTTTGAATATGGGCACAACATTTGCCTTGCGCCAGTCCCTTAGCACTGTACCAGTCACTAAAGAATCTCTAAAAATTATGAACAAGGTCACAGCAACAAATGAAATGAGTTCTTTAACAATTCTTGGGTGTAATCCAGCTGTACCCAGAGCCTTGTTCACATTTAACTTGTTTAACTTAGCTTGGACCATATATACAGTTAGCCAATTGAGTATATTACTGAATGTACACATTGTGATTGTATTGTATTGTGATTATCCATATTGCCTTATTTGCTGGCTTGATTCATGTTTCCATCATATTATACACTCCTCACATCCAGAGGTCATGACCAACCTGCCACCCTTTCCACTATAAGAAAAAGTGCCTATGCATACTCCTGCAGTCCTGGCCACCAGAGAAGCCAACGCCTTTTCCTATAGTGTGCAAGCATGGCCACTATAGCTGGATTGCAGCAGTGTCCATACCCCCTGCATAATAGCAATGTATAATGTGATGGAAAAATGAATCAAGCCAACAAAGGAGGTATAAATGTCATTTCCTGACGTAAAAGAACCCCTTTAAAGCTCTCCCATTTATCCTGTGTATAATTATGTGACAATTGCTGCTCCCAGTCTATGCCCTGAAATGTTTCCCTGCACTGCTGGAGGATGCAGCTAATTTATGATGAGGCTCATGCCTCCGACAGTACATGCGCCTAAACAGATATCTACAGCAGCTCTGAGATGCCATAGATTTATGGCTTTATTTACACCAGAAAAATGAAGATAAATTTGTCAATGCCATGCCCCCTTTCTAAAAAATGGCCTAAATTTAAGCCAGCAAGGGAGCTCGCTTAAATTTAGACCGGTGGTGGATACACCGAAGTTATATAGAGGCTGGTACTACTAAATAACTTCAGCGGATCCACCACCAGCTAAGGGCTTATTAAGACCAGCGTCCAAAACACCCCCATAGTTTTCAACTTTCTGATGCCACTTGTTGGGCACAAAGGAGATGATAAATCTCACTCTATTTGTTTTTGTCCTCCCAGCCAGAGTTTACTTTTTACGCAGCGTCAGGTCATAGTGCGCGCTGGAAGGAAAGACAGTGGAGCGCGGGAGCTGAGGGCAGCGGCAGCACAGAACAGGTAAGTATGTTCTTTTTAAGTGGCTGGGTGGGCTGATCTGAGGTCTGAGGGGGGCACAAGACGCTGATCTGAGGGGGGCACAAGACGCTGATCTGAGGTCTGATGGGGGCACATTGTGTTGATCTGAGGTCTGATGGGGGCACAAGACGCTGATCTGAGGTCTGATGGGGGCACAAGACGCTGATCTGAGGTCTGATGGGGGCACAAGACGCTGATCTGAGGTCTGATGGGGGCACAAGACGCTGATCTGAGGTCTGATGGGGGCACAAGACGCTGATCTGAGATCTGATGGGGGCACATTCTGGTGATCTGAGGTCTGATGGGGGCACAAGACGCTGATCTGAGGTCTGATGGGGGCACATTCTGGTGATCTGAGGTCTGATGGGGGCACAAGACGCTGATCTGAGGTCTGATGGGGGCACATTCTGGTGATCTAAGGTCTGATGGGGGCACAAGACGCTGATCTGAGGTCTGATGGGGGCACATTCTGGTGATCTGAGGTCTGATGGGGGCACAAGACGCTGATCTGAGGTCTGATGGGGGCACAAGACGCTGATCTGAGGTCTGATGGGGGCACAAGACGCTGATCTGAGGTCTGATGGGGGCACAAGACACTGATTTGAGGTCTGATGGGGGCACAAGATGCTGATCTGAGGTCTGATGGGGGCACAAGATGCTGATCTGAGGTCTGATGGGGGCACAAGACGCTAATCTGAGGTCTGATGGGGGCACAAGACGCTAATCTGAGGTCTGATGGGGGCACAAGACGCTGATCTGAGGTCTGATGGGGGCACAAGACACTGATCTGAGGTCTGATGGGGGCACAAGATGCTGATCTGAGGTCTGATGGGGGCACAAGATGCTGATCTCAGGTCTGATGGGGGCACAAGACGTTGATCTGAGGTCTGATGGGGGCACAATGTGTTGATCTGAGGCCTGATGGGGGCGCAAGACGCTGATCTGAGGTCTGATGGGGGCACAAGACGCTGATCTGAGGTCTGATGGGGCAAGGGAAGGGGGCGCCATTTCATTTTTCGCCTCAGGCAGCAGAAAAGTTAGAAGTGGCCCTGTCAACCACACTAATTACAGCTATGTGTGGCTCTACTACCATAGACTCTATCGCCCCCATTTTGCTTGCTAGACTTCTGGCATTTGTGAACATACATTTTAAATTACTATTTAATTTTCCACATTCAGTTTCCAGAATGTGAATTCTTAAGATTTTGTGGTCACCTTTGTTTTTATTGTTGGTTTGTAACATGTTGATGTTACCAGCAACTCTGTTTTTCATGGGTGTACACTTAGTCACCTGCCTACTTTCCTCACTAACCTCAGCCCCCTCTAAATGTTCGTCCACTGACCCCTCCTATATTCCACTCTCTATCTTCACCCATATTTGTATGACCACCCTCCCTCCACCCAGCTCCTAGTTTAAAAGCTCCTCCATCCGTCTAACCATTCTTTTCCCCAGTACAGCTCAACCCACCCCATTAAGGTGCAGTCCGTCCCTACTGTAAAGCCTGTAGCTGACAGAGAAGTCAGCCCAGTTCTCCATGAACCCAAACCCTTCCTTCCTGCACTAGCTTCTGAGCCACTTATTTAACCCCCTAAGCTCCCGCTGTCTTTCTAGTTAAGCTCAAGGCACTGAAAATACAGTACTACCTTGGAGGACCTGGACTTGAGCTTCTCTCCTAGTTCCCTAAAATCATTTTAAAGGGGTTCTCCAGGAATTAGGAAAATGAAAATACTTAAGCATGACTTTATTATAAATATATTCCCAAATACCTTTCATTAATTATAACAGCTTGTTTTGTCAAGGGAGCAATCATTAGGAGAAATAAAATGGCCGCCGTCCTATTAGTACACACAGAACCTGTCCTAATCACACAGGAGGACATTTAGCTCAGAACAATGAACTAAAGAACTGCCTCCTCTCCTACTTGTCAGGGATTATGATCCAGAATACAGTTTAGTATGATCTTCAGCTGAATCTCTGTAGGAATGGAGAGGATGGACAGGACAGGCTGTGGTAAAGGAGACTGCATACAAGTCCTGCTGTTCATCAGCCACATCCTCACCTCCTAAATTTTATAGAATTAGCAATTTTCCAAATGTGAATTTCTCTGCTTTTAATACACAAAATAGTTATAGGTGTTAAGGCCTGAATAATGTAAAAACTGAAAATCATATAGTACATGGCAGTCTCTAACCTCTAACAAACAAAGAACCAACCTTGTACCTTACATGGTGGCTGGCAGCTTATGGGACATGTCTTTTCTCCGGGATGTGTCCTTTCTACTGCAGTTGGTAGCAGTTGAAGAATAGAACTGAGCATGTGCTCCCATCTCAGTAAGCAGGACAGAGAAATAAGGAAAATAACAAACAACAAGTGGTGCTACACAAATCAATTTCAACAAAAATTTTAAAGGGCATCTGTCAGCAGATTTGTACCTATGGAACTGGCTGACCTGTTGTATGTGCGCTTGGCAGCTGAAGGCATCTGTGTTGGTCCCATGTTCATATGTGAACTGAAACTGCCACGCCCTTTCCTCTTTGATTGACAGGGCCGGGCGTGATCACATTTACACTGCCTGACCCTGTCAATCAAAGTGCAGAGGAGCCTATCAGCTGCAGAGAGAGCAGAGTGTCTAGGAGTAATGACAACGCCCCTGTTGCTCTTAGAGGCACATTTGAATATATTAAAAACATCATTTTTCTCAGAAATGTGGCCACATATGAACATAGGACCTACACAGATGCTTTCAGCTGCGAGGCACACATGTAACAGGTTAGTTTTAGGTACAAATCTTCTGACAGATGCCCTTTAATTACATGCAATTACAAAATTATGCAGATCCAGGTGCTGGTTTGAAAAATGTAGAAAATTTTTGTGGGACAACCCCTTTAATAATTAATATTTGCCAAGTTATCTACATTATGTTGGCATCATTTTTCAAGATGTATTTTTGAGAGGTTGAAAGTTGATAAGTTTAGCAGCAATTTTACAAAATTTTCAAGAAAATTTCCAAAATACTATTTTTTTTAGGGACCAATGAAGTTCTGAAGGGCCTATATATTAGAACATAATTCGTCCCATTTTAAAAAGTGCAACCCTCAAATTGTTAATATTACATTTAGGAATTTTTTAAAAGCCTTTTAGATATTTCACTGGAATTAATGCTAAATAGAGATTAAATTTGGTATTTGGTAAAATGGTATTTCACCTTCACTTTGTAACACGTGCAGCACAAAGAATTTTAGATTTGTGGCAAATTGCAGTTTTCCTAAACTTCGGATCAAATTCCGCTACACTTCACTCAACACTATTTATTAGTATTAAAGGAAATCTGTCACATCTGGGTCATCCTTGTTGAGATGCTGCAGCAGCTGGAGTTTGTAAGGGTGCCATTTGTGAGTAGCTAATATCCGCCGAAGGGATGTTTGACCGATGCCACTCTCCAGTGACATGCGGCGAGTGCTACGCTGTGGGCTCTTGCTGAATGAAGCTAGGACAGCCACTGATGTTTCTTCATTAGATACAGTTTTCATGCGTCCAAATTTTGGCAAATTCAACACTGAACCAGTTTCACGAAACTTGGAAAGCAGTTTGCTAACTGTAGCATGGGAGATGGGTGGTCTCGCATTGAAATCTGCTGCAATGACCCGGGTACTGCGTTCACCAGACATCAACACAATTTCTATCCGCTCCTCACGTGTTAACCTCTGCGACATGTCAATGGCTGTAAACAAAGAGAAGCTTGTAAATAACTCATGAAAGAATAAAGTTACATTAAAACCCAGCACACCATTGTTTTTTTTGTGAAATTCTCAATAAATTTGATGTGTCACATGACCCTCTTCCCATTGAAAAAACTAAAGTTGGATCCAAAATGGCCGACTTCAAAATGGTTGCCATGGTCACCACCCATCTTGAAAAGTTTTCCCACTCCCATATACTAATGTGCCACAAACAGGAAGTTAATATCACCAAACATTCCCATTTTATTTAGGTGTATCCATATAAATGGCCCACCCTGTATAACTAAGCTAAGCAAGTTTTAGACAAAAACAATTCTATTTCCTCATTACCCTGGTTCTCTTCTGGCCCTTAGTTTACCTGAAGTAACAACAATCTCTGCCCCTCCCCCTTCTCTGTAAAGGGAGTGAATACTAAGCAGCTGTGTAAGACTTCAAGTCCCAGCTGTACAATGACACTGCTGATGCACACAGGATCTTCCTCCTACCTGTTCTTGTGCAATATTCTGCAGATCTCCTCGTGTTAGTTATGTGTCTGCAGAATGAGGAGGGCAGATCCTGTGTCTCTTCATTGCCTGCAGCTGCTCAACAAAGCCTTGAGCCCTGAATGTGTGCTACAGACGGGGTTAAAGTTTGCTGAAAAATCCAGGAAGACGGAGACACAGGTACGCCTGCAGTGCAGGGGGGCGTGGCCAGCACAGTGATGTCTGGTGTACAAGACTCTTATCTGCTCCTCAGGCTTGTGCTGGAAACATCAGCAGAGCAGGGAGAGAAGCTGACATCACAGGTCATGTGACCCTGAGTGAAATCTGAGAAAGGAGTCACTACAGATAAATGAAGTGAATAGAAAATCTGTTACATTTGATTAGTTAGACACATACAAAGAACAAGAAAATAACTCGGACAACCTCTTTAATGTTTTACTACTTTTGAACCATAAAATCTTTTTAAAATTAAAAGTCACATATATTTTGCATCGCCCTACATTAATATCCATATTTTTATTTTTCCGTCTTGGAAGCTGTGTGAGGTCTCCTAAGACTGTATCCAACTCATTTCAAGATCTTACCTTACAAAACAGTATTAACAAGGTCAAAGTGAAATAATTAAGGCTATGGATAAAGGGATCATAGCCGGTGGTAACAAACAGCCTTTGCCAGGCACCATGCCATAAATGTACGGCATAGCAAATGGCTCGTTCCCACAGCATGCCATATATTCTTGAAATACCAATGGCGCAGGCTCAAGAACTGAGCCGCCACCATTACTAGCAGTTGTCAGCTGTAATATATAGCTGACATCCAGCTGCAATGTCCGAGATCAGAGCTACTGACGATCCTGGCCGTTTAGCCCCTCAGATGCTGTGGTGTCAGGAGGGTTCAGAGAGACAGCACAGTACATATACAGTAAATGTGACAGGAGAGTTCTGTCAGAGACAGCACAGTATATATACAATATCACTTAATATGATCCGCCAAATAACCAATTGTCTAAACAGGAATACTCAAATAAAATAATTCACCAAAAAATATGAGTACTATACATTTCCTTTAAAAATATTTCCTTTTATTAAACATGATTAAAAATAAATAATCAGCATATAACAATTAAGTAGGGAATCAGACATATAGCGCCATGTGCCATGTATAAAGTATCCAAGGAATGAACATACCCGGAAGTGTCAAGCGGGATAAAGTATAATCAGAATATAACGCTCAGAATGGAGTGAACAATGGCACTTCCCCTCAACACGCATTTCGCGTTTCTGATTCTTCAGGAGCAGAAGAAGCAGAAACGCGCGTCGAGGGGAAGCGCCATTGTTCACTCCACTCCGGGTATGTCATAGAGCGTTATATTCTGCTTATACTTTATCCTGCTTGACACTTCAGGGTATGTTCATTCCTTGGATACTTTATATGTGATGGGGGTTTAACAGGCAATGGTGTGCTTTTTACGTGTTACTTATGCACTTTAGGTTTATTATGTCACCGCTGCTCTGTATGGCCCTATAATAGTGTTGGGGATTATATCATATGATAGAGATTTGTTGTTTTAATACCAGTACGTTATTTAATATCAAATGATTATTAATGGAGTGGCACATGGCGCTGTATGTCTGATTCCCTACTTAGCTGTGATATGGTGATTATTTATTTTTAAACATGTTTAAATATTTTTAAAGGAAATGTACAGTATATATACAGTAAATGTGACAGGAGGGTTCAGTCAGAGACAGCACAGTACATGTATAAAGTAAAAGTGATAGGAGGGCTCAGTCAGAGAGACAGCACAGTACATGTACAGTAAATGTGACAGGAGGGTTCTGTCAGAGACAGCACAGTACATGTATAAAGTAAAAGTGATAGGAGGGCTCAGTCAGAGAGACAGCACAGTACATGTACAGTAAATGTGACAGGAGGGTTCTGTCAGAGACAGCACAGTACATGTATAAAGTAAAAGTGATAGGAGGGCTGTCAGAGACAGCATAGTACATATACAGTAAATGTGACAGGAGGGTTCAGTCAAAGAGACAGGATATTACATATACAGTAAATGTGACAGGAGGGTTCAGTCAGAGAGACAGGATATTACATATACAGTAAATGTGACAGGAGGGTTCAGTCAGAGAGACAGGATAGTACATATACAGTAAATGTGACAGGAAGGTTCAGTCAGAGAGACAGCATAGTACATATACAGTAAATGTGAAAGGAGGGTTCAGTCAGAGAGACAGGATAGTACATATACAGTAAAGGTGACAGGAGGGTTCAGTCAGAGAGACAACATAGTACATATACAGTAAATGTGACAGGAGGGTTCAGAGAGACAGCATAGTACATATACAGTAAATGTGACAGGAGGGTTCAGTCAGAGAGACAGCATAGTACATATACAGTAAATGTGACAGGAAGGTTCAGTCAGAGAGACAGCATAGTACATATACAGTAAATGTGAAAGGAGGGTTCAGTCAGAGAGACAGGATAGTATATATACAGTAAAGGTGACAGGAGGGTTCAGTCAGAGAGACAACATAGTACATATACAGTAAATGTGACAGGAGGGTTCAGTCAGAGAGACAGCATAGTACATATACAGTAAATGTGACAGGAGGGTTCAGTCAGAGAGACAGCATAGTACATATACAGTAAATGTGACAGGAGGGTTCAGTCAGAGAGACAGCATAGTACATATACAGTAAAGGTGACAGGATGGTTCAGAGAGACAGCATAGTACATATACAGTAAAGGTGACAGGAGGGTTCAGTCAGAGACAGCACAGTCAGAGACACAGTAGACTGTCTATTCCTGCAGATCCCTCCTCTGTGCACACAAAACCAAGGGAAGGTCAAAAGTTGAGTGTATGCCCTGCGCTTCCATCTCCTCCTGTACTGGAGCTTAAACTCTAGTCCTGGTTTTGCACCTGGTCCCTGGGGCCGCCTCACGGCCTCTCGCTTGTGTTTACTGAGCTCTTGTCCTGATATCACTCCGCTGGCATGAAGGAGGAGGAAGCGGTGAGAGGAGGAGGAGAGCACTTGATCATTGTGATGGTGGCAGGAGGAGCAATAACAGCACAGGCAGCGGCAGCAGCATTAGGCAGCCGTGCTCTATCAGCTCCGGCTCCAACTGCACTGCTCTACTTTCTGGCTTCTGAGCTGTGTGTGCTCCCCCTCAGGATTTATCACTTATGTAGAAAGATACATTAATTTTATTGGTTCAATCTCTGGTTTATTTTTATTTTTTTTCTTCTATTTTTTTGCATTGCGTTTAACATGCAGGAGATCCACAAAAAAGTACTTTGGACGCTTTGCCGCACACACAAGTAAACTTTTGTGCTGCGCTCTGTGGAAGGGGAGTCCAGCAGAGTTGGTGCTGAGAGGAGGAGTGTGTGCATGTGTGTGTGTTGTGTACATACCCGGCTGTGCGTGCAAGTGACAGTCATGTGTGGTCACCCGTTGGCTGGACCTTCTGCTCCTGACTGGGAAAACGCTGGATTCTAGACGGAAGAGGAGCGCTGACCTGCTGGGCTTTCTCCACAACTCCCTACTTTTTTTTGTAGTGTGTGTGATCCTATGAGAGCTGCTGCCCTCTCCTCTCCTCCCCGGGGGCTGTGCACTGACCTGGTGGTATCCATGCTGGCTCTGCACCCCGACCTCGCTCCTCCTGATCCCTTATAACAGCCCACCTGGAGAAAGCCCCCCCAACACACCCAAGTCCAGGGGACACTGCAAACTTCTCTTCCAAAATAGTGTGCACGGGGACTGGCATGGGGGATTTCGCAGCCCCCGCTGCCTCCACCAACGGCAGCAGTCTGTGCATCAGCAATGCCCTGGGCAGCAGCATCGGTGGCGCTGGCATTGGGGTTGGTAGTCACAGTGGTAATAATACCCCTCCCAGCGCTGCTGCCCCCAATGCTCCGAACAATAGCAGCAGCGCCAGCATTCCTAAGCACAGCACCGTGGTGGAGAGGCTCCGGCAGAGGATAGAGGGCTGCAGGAGGCACCATGTCAGCTGCGAGAGCAGGTACCAGCAAGCCCAGGCTGAGCAACTGGAAATGGAGAGAAGGGACACGGTGAATCTGTACCAGAGGACACTGGAGCAAAGAGCCAAGAAGTCAGGCACCAGCCAGGGGGCAGCTCCTGCCACAGGTTCTACAGCTGCTACCGGTGCTGGTGGTGGAACTGGTGCCAACAAGCAGCAGCAGCCCCATCATCACCACCACCACCACCATCATCATCATCATCCGCAGCAGGGCAAGCAGGATGCAGAGACAGCACCGGTCACAGCCGAGCACAGGAACCACACTCTGATCATGGTAAGAGGGGGAGCCAGTGGGCACTATTGCTGCTGGAGTCTCATTGCTTGGCATAAGGGGGGAAGGAGGTGGAGGGAGGGGGTTATCCCGTGTGTTTTCTCTTTTCAGAGCGGGGTTAGGGGTGGAGCCAGCCGCAATGGGCAATGCCTCAAAGTTTTCACCACTTTTAATTCTGGAGGAAGTTGAGTGAGGCTTCTTGGAGCTGCTGGGTGCAGTGATCCAGCAGGAAGGTGGCACATCTTGATGCCTGTTGGCAGGGGGGTAGCCTGAGTGTTATCTCATAAGTGGCTTAGCCCCCTGAGTGCAGCACTGATCATGTAACAAAGGACAGCAAGAGCCCAGCAAGTCATTGTGTGGGCTGTCTGCTGCCTCACATTAACCCCTACATTGATTTCATCAGTCATTGCAATGCTGAATAGATTATCAATGAAAGGCCTGACCTGGGAGATGCGCATTAACCCATGCTGCGCTGTATCTTATTGCATTGTCCTTCCATAAACCCCATATGAGGAGCTCTGAGATTGTGACACATATCATTGTCCTGTAGTTTATGTCACCAATATTTATTTAGTGTTTATATCATTATTTTCTTACATTTATTTAGTATTTATTCTATTATTTACTAATATTTAGTATTCTATTATTTACTAATATTTACTATTTATTCTATTATTTTCTAATATTTACTATTTATTCTATTATTTACTAATATTTACTATTCTATTATTTACTAATATATCATACTTGCTATTATTTTTCTTTTAAATGAATTTTACTTGAAGATTTACTTAGTAGTTGTTGTATTATATACTAATATTTAGTATTTTTACTATACTT
Organism: Rhinella marina; assembly: GCA_900303285.1. Taxonomy (NCBI): domain Eukaryota; kingdom Metazoa; phylum Chordata; class Amphibia; order Anura; family Bufonidae; genus Rhinella; species Rhinella marina. Next base: position 297,247 of record ONZH01018512.1, on the reverse strand, counting down.
TATTGCTATTATGTACTTGTACCATTATTTACGGATTTTTAGTACTTGTACTATTTACTAATATTTATGCTACCATTTAGTTCATACGCACCCCACAGAAAGTTGTATTTTTTGGATCCAACATGTGATATTGAATGATATGACAAAAGTAGCGCGACTTAACAAGCCAATTGCCTTCATTATTGTTTCCCTTTATTTCTTTGAAAGTGACATGTCACGTGAATGTCCCATTTGCAGGCAAATGTCCCACTATTTACAGGGGGGGAAAGTTTTTAATACCTTCTAGTATAAATAAAATCTTATTTCGGTGGCATGTATATTGCACCTATGTAGATCACTATGCATTCCTGCACCCCTGCAGTCCAAGGGGCAGAAGACACTTCCCAATAGTCATGGTCCAGCCTGTCATCTCTCACTGCTAGGAATCAGGTCTACAAATGGATAGGACACATAGTGTCACATTCCTTATTGACCTTGATACACAACATACAATAAATCATGGCAAATATACCAAATATAAATGCAGAAAATCGTCACGTATTGTAATATAGGTGATATCTGACTCTTATCATTGCGGTATATTGCACACATTTCTCCTCGAATAAGGCCAGCTAACAAGCTGTCGGCTGTGAGTCCAGGAAAAAGCATTGTCTGAGGCGTGATAAATGTAGACAACTGGATTTTTGTGGTGAAATAGAGTCATGAGGCTGGGGGTGGGGTGTACAAGTGTAAAGTGTAATCAGGACACTGTCAGAGCTGAGGCTGCTCACTTCTGAGTGTGTCTCTGTGCAGTGGGGGAGGGGTATGTGCACAGTAGTGGCTATTTTCCCTCACTCCCTCCTCCTTTTCCTCCTCCTCCCTCTTCTTCCCTCTGACTCTGATGCTGTTAGACTGGTTAGATATCTTACAGGAAGCAACCCCCCTCCTCCCTTTATTTGGCTTCTCCTGTATTAAGGCAGAATCTGCCCTGTTCTTCACTCACATAATGTTGTAAAGAGAGAGGATCATGTCTCCTCCATACCCCCAGAGAGAGCAGAGGGCACCGTTTAATTCCCATACCAGCTATGTTGTCTACTTACAGATTATACGATAGAAGATATGTGTAATATAAAGCTAATGTCTATAACAAGACCCCCAGGACTATACTGTGAATGGCGGTTGTCATGTTGCCTTCTGTACTATACCCCATTCTCAGCCTTACTTGTTAATGTCTGGTTTCTTTCTTCTGAATACACTGTTGGTCCCAACAGACAGGACCTTCTCTTTTCCATTAGTAACACATCCAAAGCCTAAAATCTGAAAATTCAACAGAAATACACCCCCGCCCCTTTCCATAGCATACTCATAGGGATCCAGGATGCGGAGACGCGGCGTTGTTGGCAGGGTCCTCACACTCGAGAGCTGGTGGTCTTTCAGCATTTTTTCCTTTGTGGCTATGTGGGTTAAAAATTACTTTTTAATCCCACAAATCCACTCTTTTCTTAGCTGGGCGACTAAGGTGACCACCAGCTCCTTTGTGCGATGACCCTACAACTGACTCCCCATATCTTAGCTTCCTGTTACGCGGCGGTGAATATATTATGTGTAACCTAACTGCTACGTTGCTTGTTTAGACTGGATGTATGACATATTTCTGTGCTGTCATTTATGGGTTAACAAGCCCGAACGCATCTCAGAAGATTAGGAAATGGGAATAGAGCATGAACTCGGTGCTGAAAGGTTATATATAACCCAAACGTTCAGCTTGTACATTTGCCGTATCGCCATTTGTATATGGATACACGTAGCAGCCAAAAACATTTTAGAGAGTAAAATTATCTCTGGACAGATGTCATCATGGGTATCCCCATAGATGTGTTGCATATAACATAATCTGCTTAATACTAATGTTATTAATGTCTGTGCATTATCACCTTCTGCGTGCTGGTCATAGACAAGAACACAAGCATAGTAGTAGCATCTGCCCACGAGAGATTACGCAATCATTAGAAAAGGGAGCGAAGGGTTAACTGATCTTGTTGCACAGACCGCAGCCACACAACCACAGTGGTAATATATGCGCTCAGAGCTAGCTACTGGAACACTTCCACCAGTGCTGTGGCTTCCAAGCCTTTGTGTCCAGTTATCCTCTTGTCTGGTTTTCGGTTTTTGGATGCAGAACACAAGGGGAGGAGCGGTGTGGGCTCTATCAGACACATGCTTGTATTTTTCTTCTCCATTTAAACAGAAAGCTGACAGCCTCCCTGAAACTTGGGAGATGACAAACCATAACCAGTGGGGTTTATTATATTAGCACTGCTTTTATATCCAGGTCAAGTCAAAAATAAGTGGCAAGAAAATGATCTGATTCATACCGGGTATCACATCGTTGCCTGCATAGCTGGGTTCAGGTCACTATATCGTGTGTCTCAATTGGCATGCAGATCCTCTTTGACTTTTTATATCTATAAAATACATAGTCACTGTAAATTGTTAGATATGTTAGGGGTTGTTCACATATCAGTTATTTGATCAGTTATTTCCATCAGTTATTGTGAGCCAAAACCAGGTGCGGGTCAAAAACCGCAAACAGGTGTAGATCTTTTCATTATACCTGATCTCTGTTTAGTGTCCACTCCTGGTTTTGGCTGACAATAACTGATGGAAATAACTGATCAAATAACTGTTAAAGGGAATCTGTCTCCATGAAAATGCACAGGCAGCATGTTATAGAGCAGGAGGAGCTGAGCAGATTGATATATAGATTTATAGGAAAAGATTCAGTGAAACCTGTAATTTATACATTTATATTCCTGCTCATTCTGGGCATTGTAGTCCAGGAGGAGGTCCTATCAGTGATGACAGCCTTCCCTCTATGAGGAGGAGGTCCTATCAGTGATGACAGCCTTCCCTCTATGAGGAGGAGGTCCTATCAGTGATGACAGCCTTCCCTGTATGAGAAGACGGTCCTATCAATGATGACAGCCTTCCCTCTATAAGGAGGAGGTCCTATCAGTGATGACAGCCTTCCCTCTATGAGGAGGAGGTCCTATCAGTGATGACAGCCTTCCCTCTATGAGGAGGAGGTCCTATCAGTGATGACAGCCTTCCCTCTATGAGGAGGAGGTCCTATCAGTGATGACAGCCTTCCCTGTATGAGAAGACGGTCCTATCAGTGATGACAGCCTTCCCTCTATAAGGAGGAGGTCCTATCAGTGATGACAGCCTTCCCTCTATGAGGAGGAGGTCCTGTCAGTGATGACAGCCTTCCCTCTATGAGGAGGAGGTCCTATCAGTGATGACAGCCTTGCCTGTATGAGAAGACGGTCCTATCAGTGATGACAGCCTTCCCTCTATAAGGAGGAGGTCCTATCAGTGATGACAGCCTTCCCTCTATGAGGAGGAGGTCCTGTCAGTGATGACAGCCTTCCCTCTATGAGGAGGAGGTCCTATCAGTGATTGACAGCCTTCTCTCTATGAGGAGGAGGAGGTCCTATCAGTGATGACAGTCTTCCCTCTATGAGGAGGATGTCCTATCAGTGATGATAGCCTTCCCTCTATGAAGAGTCAGTCCTATCAGTGATGATAGCCTTCCCTCTATGAAGAGTCAGTCCTATCAGTGATGACAGCCTTCCCTCTATGAGGAGATGGTCCTATCAGTGATATCAGCCTTCCCTCTATGAGGAGTCAGTCCGATCAGTGATGACAGCCTTCCCTCTATGAGGAGGAGGTCCTATCAGTGATTGACAGCCTTCCCTCTATGAGGAGGAGGTCCTATCAGTGATGACAGCCTTCCCTCTATGAGGAGGTGGTCCTATCAGTGATGATAGCCTTCCCTCTATGAGGAGGAGGTCCTATCAGTGATTGACAGCCTTCTCTTTATGAGAAGGAGGTCCTATCAGTGATGACAGCCTTCCTTCTATGAGGAGGAGGTCCTATCAGTGATGACAGCCTTCCCTCTATGAGGAAGAAGTCATATCAGTGATGACAGCCTTCCCTCTATGAGGAGGAGGTCCTATCAGTGATGGCAGCCTTCCCTCTATGAGGAAGAGGTCCTATCAGTGATGACAGCCTTCCCTCTATGAGGAGGAGGTCCAACCAGTGATGACAGCCTTCCCTCTATGAGGAGGAGGTCCTATCAGTGATGACAGCCTTCCCTCTATGAGGAGGAGGTCCTATCAGTGATGACAGACTTCCCTCTATGAGGAGGAGGTCCTATTAGTGATGACAGTCTTCCCTTTATGAGGAGGAGGTCCTATCAGTGATGACAGCCTTCCCTCTATGAGGATGAGGTCCTATCATTGACGGCAGCCTTCCCTCTATGAGGAGGATGTCCTATCATTGACGGCAGCCTTCCCTCTATGAGGAGGAGGTCCTATCAGTGATGACAGCCTTCCCTCTATGAGGAGGAGGTCCTATCAGTGATGACAACCTTCCCTCTATGAGGAGGAGGTCCTATCAGTGATGACAGCCTTCCCTCTATGAGGAGTCAGTCCTATCAATGATGACAGCCTTCCCTCTATGAGGATGAGGTCCTATCATTAACGGCAGCCTTCCCTCTATGAGGAGGAGGTCCTATCAGTGATGACAGCCTTCCCTCTATGAGGATGAGGTCCTATCATTGACGGCAGCCTTCCCTCTATGAGGAGGAGGTCCTATCATTGACGGCAGCCTTCCCTCTATGAGGAGGAGGTCCTATCAGTGATGACAGCCTTCCCTCTATGAGGAGGAGGTCCTATCATTGACGGCAGCCTTCCCTCTATGAGGAGGAGGTCCTATCAGTGATGACAGCGTTCCCTCTATGAGGAGGAGGTCCTATCATTGACGGCAGCCTTCCCTCTATGAGGAGGAGGTCCTATCAGTGATGACAGCCTTCCCTCTATGAGGAGGAGGTCCTATCAGTGATGACAGCCTTCCCTCTATGAGGAGGAGGTCCTATAAGTGATGACAGCCTTCCCTCTATGACTGTGTATACAGAGATAGTTGTCATTACTGATAGGACCATCTCCTGGATTTCAAAACCCAGAACGAGCAGGAATATAAATGTATAAATTACATGTTTCACTGAATATTTTCCCATAAAACTATATACCAATCTTCTCAGCTCCTCCTGCTCTATAACATGCTGGCTGCCACTCAAACACCTTGTTCAATGAGACAGGTTCCCTTTAAAAGGGTCATCTCGGAGTTTAAGGGTAAGTTCACACAGCATTTTTTGGAGCAGTTTTTGATGCAGACTTCCCTTCAAGTTTTTCAGCCAAAGCCAGAAGTGGATCTTGCAGGAAGGAGAATTATAGGTCCCTCCATTAGATTTCCAATTCCTTTTGCTGAAAACCGAACTAACCCCAAATAAATAACTACCCCCCCCTCCCCCCATTTTTCCATCTCATACTCACAAAGATTCTGGAAGAAAGTAAAGTAAAGTAGATTTGGAAAATGTTATAAAATAAAAAAACTAACATTACATACTCTCCTATTAAATCCCCCGCCACTGTAGCCCAATGCTCAATCCCTGTAGGGTCCTTGTTTAATTTCCTGGAGCGATGATATACTGCCTGTAAATCCACATTACAGCTGCAGCCAGTCACTGACCTCAGTGGTGTGCTAGCATACACGGCGTGTAACTGCTGAAGATCATGACTGGCTGCAATGGTCATGTGTGTAGTTGTGTGGTATGTCATCTCTTCCGGAAAATAAGCAAATAAAAGCAGGGACCACCAGAGCAATGGCTCCACCAGCAGGGAGTTTAAAAGGGTATTCCAGACATTCAGTATTGATGGCCTTTCCTCAGGATAGGTCATCCATATCTGATTGGTGAGGCTCTGACTCCCAGCAACCCCGATCAGCTGTTTGGAGAGCTGTTTGCTTAGTGCGTGGTCTTCAAATAATAGCAAGCACAGCTCTGTACATTTGGTATTGCAGCCCAGGCCCATTAACTAAGGGACTGAGCTGCAAATAGTCCATGTGACCAATGAACATGACGTCACTGGCCTAGGAAGAGGCCTTGTTGCTCACTGGAACTTTCTCCTCTTGAAATAGCTGATTGATGGGGATGCTGAGAGTCTGGTCTCAACCAATCAAATGTTGAAGGATAGGTCATCAATATTGAAATCCTGAAAAACCCCTGTAACAGGTGAGTAAAGCTGGTCATATATATTAGATGTATGTCAGCCTAGACTGCATCCTGCAATTTCAAAGGGATTGGCGACCAGCTAATGTGTATGCTGCCTCTTGACTCTCCCCCAACAGCAGATCTCAGGGGAGAGGAGGGTTGGTCATGTTGGATTTCAGCATGCTCAATCCTTTTGTTTTCAGGGAGGTAAGCCGTTGGCAGAGGTATCAGTCAACAGCTTTCTCCCCTCTCCCATTGACAAGACATGCATTCATATATATGGGGAGGAGATTGGGGAGACTGCTGTCGGCAGAAAGAGCATTCAGTTGATAGGTATCTAATGTCTATGACCGGCCTTAAAACTGCTTCTCACATTATCAATGGGATTAGTGACAGGAAGTCCAAACCCTTGTCTGCCCACATGATCACTGCTTTATCTCACATATCTTCTGTTCTCAGAACTTCTAGAAGCATTTACTCATTTAAACACGGAACATGCACAATTCATCAGGGATGGATTCGGAACTTAAAGTGGTCCCTGGAAAAAAACCTAAAAGTGGCTCCTTGTTGTAGGCGGGTCCAAATTGACAGAAGATGGGACAACACAAGTACACAGGGACAACAGAGGTAGCCAGGGCCAGCAATACCATACTGCAGCACAAAATGCCGCCCCATCAGAATTAAATACCACAGTGAAGCATAAAATACTGTCATCTGCTTCATGGTATTCAACTGTATCACCGTCCTGAGGACAGTAATACCGTTGTGTTCAAGAGGGCAAAGCATCAGATCATTATGTCCCTGCCCAGGGGGCTTGGGTGGCCCCCTAGGCATTGGCCCACCATGAAATTTTTCTGTAAGGTCTATGGCCAATCTGCCCCTGCAATTCATACTATACTTTAGTATGTTTTTTTCCCGTAATGTGAAAATAAACTATTATGGCAAAAAAAAAGCTGTGTATGGTATTACTGCTTCCTATGTTTTATATAATTCCCATGTCTTACCTTCATGTTGTTATCTCCCATGCTGTCATTCATATTGATTGGTATTGAAATCCTACTAGAAGGAGAAGCTAGTTATTTCCTTACTTATCAGTGTGACTATTGAACTACTCTCCCCAGCATTTCTTGTTTTTATATTTGTTGACAGATAAAACAAAATTCCCTGATAGTGGGACCCCATAAGCTACAAATTTGCCATGACGGACATATGAGTTTGGTGAAAGATGCCGGATGTTTCCCATTCTACAAACATTGATAAAATGTCTCCCTGCAGTGAGAGGGATGGGAATGGAGCAGTTATTCTACAAAGGTTGACTATGAGAGATGAGCAAGAAGTAGGGCTGTCTGGGTGACTGAGTGACTGGTAGATATCAGACAGCTATTTCCTGCTCCTGACGCTGAAGGCAGGAAAATAGAAAGAGCAAAAAGCTGAGCTTATAGAGGAAAGGCTCAACACAGCTAACAGAAAAAGATTCAGTTGTGTGATCAAGTTCATCTTCGACTAAAGATACACCTAAAAAGAAGTATAATAGTCCCATTGTGTTATTGTGTATGGATTACGTAGTCCTATGACTGTAGATGTCCTCACCTTTATGGTGGTTAATGGTCGCAAATGAAGAATGAGAACATGTAGAACTTATTCTGATTGTTCTATCACCAGTAGATGCTCAGAAAGAGATAGACCCTACAAGAACGAATTTCTATCAGTAACTAAAAAATGTGCAAAAAGTACATCAAAATGTCTCATTGGTTATGCACATTGCTGTCTCTCACCTCTGGAGTCGGCACATACATCCTGTCTGAAGGCTCCCATCATTCCTAGCTCCTGTAGGAATGTTTGTACATTTTTTAAATTTGTTATATATGTAAAATTATATTTTGTAGGGTCCAACTCTATCAATTAAAACAGGGGGCTTCTTTTAGTGAAGTCCTCTCATAAGTTCCCGCCTATAAACCAGCTGATCTGGATGATCAGACCCCAGGGTTGAACTGTCAGATGTGGTCTGCTTTGACCATGCACAGGTCTCTTAGTGATGAGAGATGGCCCTCTATGGCTGTCCAGGGGGATGTTGGAATATATGTCTCTTTAATTAAGTTTAGCCTTTTTACTAAGTACAGTCGGCAAATTGGAGTGACACATTAGGAAACTGTCTGAGCAATGTTTGGAGACAGGCAACATGATTGAAATACCTATGAAGATATGTCACACAATAGGTATTATAAGCCCAAATGTTTGTTCTTAGTTTTCAATTCCCCAAATGGAACTTCAGGGTCTTCATCCAGTGGGAGCAGTACCACTTACTGCAAAGTGAAACCCATACTGTTCAAAAATATTTAACAGTTGTTTTAGGATCCAGATAGGAGGAGCCAAGTAAATGTGGAGATACTGAAGAAGACATTTAACCCCTGAAGGACCACCCACTGTCTTTTGTTGTCTCTGTTTTAGAGAACAGAGTCTTTGAGCACCCATGCTGTAACTAACAGCCCCATTTCTTATAGCAGCCTTTTGCTCCATAGCCAGGATCGGAGGTAGCTCCACTCCAACAGTTAACACTTTGAATGCCACAGTATGTGACTGTAGCATAAGCACAGTCTGATCAGAGGCTGGTAAGCTCTTTGCATTCAGCCCTGGGGACCTAGAAATGTTCAGTAATCCTGCTGTTAGGGCACATTAGTGTTGTCCTAACCAGAGCAAGACAGTAAGACAGCAGTAACCGCAATGGGATTTCAAAAAGATGTAATAAAATAAAAGGAAATGAAAAAAGCTTGCAAAAAATAAGCAGTTTTACATAAAATACATTTCCTTACACATACTTTATATAAGAGCAAAAATATTACACTTATTAGGTATCCATACGACCGAATTGACCTGGTAATTGAGTGTGAAGTATATAAAGTGTAACCTAAGTAAAAGAAGTCAAAAATCATTTTTTCTATATTTGCAACACACAGAAAAATGTACATAAGTTACAAAGTAAATTATGTGTAGTCTCAAATGGCACCCAAAAATGCAATTACTCCTTCATAAATCTAGGCCTTATATAGCCAGGTCAATGAAAAAGCCAAAAAAAAGTTACAGCTGCATAAACATGGAGAGCAAAAAGTGACAAAATGGGATTGATGGATATTGTTTATTTCTCACCCGTTTATATGTTTGCTTTTTTCACGTCACATGTAATTTTTTTTATAGCAGTGTAACAAGTTTGCAGACCCATATAGCAGCATTGCCCTTGTCAAGACATGTCAGCTGATGCATTGTATTATTAGCATACTTTGCAGTAAATGTTGTGATGTGCTGTTTCATGATATCAGTAGCGAGGTACTGGTACATACAGCCAAGATGTCGACACAGGGATCTCTCAATTCCTCCATCACTTAAGTAAATATGTAACTGTTCTTGTGGAATATTGCTTTGGACAGCAGCAGATAAAGTCTCCTCCAGCTGTTTTTTTCCTTCGTGTCAGCTGCTGTTTTATGCCAGAACAGTTGCTTAGCTCGAGTATTCTTGGAAGGAAGCACTTGTGGAAAGCTGTATCATTATTTGCAGATCACAGGAAAGTAGATGCACACAGCATGTGCTACGGCCGTCTGGTTTTGCCTTGTCACAGAGCATGTTCTATTTATTTGCAGTGGGTTGCTCCTTTAAATCTTAAAGCCCCTGACATGAACTTGTCTGTGATGGACAGCTGACCATCAGGCATGCTTCTCTCTGATGGGCTGCTATATCACATACATGTCCGGCTTGATATTGCTGAATAGACAAATTCATATAGAATTCAGAAGGCTGTGATTGTTCTTGGAGGCTGCAGCAGGGGAAATGTGATATTAGGGATAAATGAATGAGAGAACATGTAATACATAGCTGGGCTATAGGTGCCCATACACTTTCAATAGCTGTTGGGTAAAACCTTGTTTGGCCATCTCCTATTCTCCCCCCACATACATGCACATTTAGCTTGGGGGAGAAGAAAGTAAGCTGCTTCCAGACACCATATCCCCTTTGACGACAGAAACATTAGGCATTAAAATTGAACATACCCGATCCTTCTTTACCCCAACATAATCTGTTGGAGAAAGCCAGGTCACCCCATACACACCAGATGGTTCCTGGGTCCCACCAAATCAGCTGGTTTGGCTTAACTTTAACTTGACTTTAACTCATAGGTATTTTAAAGGGGTTTCCCAGAAAGGACTTTTATCACATGTCCACGGGATAGATCATAAATGTATGATGGTTGAGGGTCCAATTACTGGGACCCCAGAACCCTCTGTGTGAATGGAGAGGTGGTGCACATGTGTGACTGCTGCTTTGTTCACTTCAGTCCAGTGCTGAACTGTATCCCATAGCCTCATAGAAGTAAATGGACTAGGCAGGGTCCCTGTTTTCATGATCGTTGAGGGATCCTGTAGGAACAGACGCTTACAGGTCCAACACTATAAGCACTGCTGTGATAATCAGGCTATGTTTATATGTTCCTGTAATGATTTGGTGTGAAGCCAGTAGAAAACGTACTCTACCCAGTGTTTAATACATGCAGTAGTTTTGTCTTGTTTTTTCTTTTCTTGAATTGGCAAGTCTCTAGGACTGCTTCTGTAGAAAACCACAGCATGCCCTAAAAAACGTTTTCCTCAGCATTGTACTGTATGAACGAGATTTGTCTAAAATACCATATGTGCTCATATCCTTAAAGTTTGGAGGCCCGCCGCATGTACGTCCGGGGGTGCGGCTCAGAAAACAGTAGATGGAAACTAAAGCTAGAACTGCTCCCATAATTTTCTAAGGGATTGTTCATATTCATGTGTTTAGTTGTGGTTGAGGCTGTTTGGAGGGAAGTGTTTTCACAGTCTCAAGATTTTGTTTTGTGTGATCTCACTATATCATCATGCGTGATCTCACAAGTCCATTATTTTGTATTCACCAAACTATATAGATGTCACTCTCCAATTGGAGAGAAAGTGTTCTCCTTGCATCAACCAGACCCAGAATCATCCTACAGACTACCAGATAACATACATTACTGCACAGAAGACGTTTCCACTTTGTGTACCGTACTCTGCTCCAGTCAATGCTTGAGTGATCTGAGGCTTTTCTGCAACTTTTTGATCATGGAAACTCATTACATACAGTTACAATAGAATAGACATCGTGCTTAAGGCTGAGTGCACATCAGCGTTCAGCCTTTCCGTTCTCCCGCTCTGTTATAGTAGCAGGAGAATGGAAAGGACGGATTTGGCACATAACTGAGACGAACGGAGCCTATAATGGGGTCGGTTAGGTTTCCGCTCCAAAATCTTCCTCTGAGCGGAAACCTAACCGACCCTATTATAGGCTCCGTTGTAGTCTATGAGGTCCTTATGCTCCGTTCGTCTCACTTATGTGCCAAATCCGTCCTGTCCGTTCCCCTGCTCCGATAACGGAGCAGGAGAATGGAAAGGCTGAACACTGATGAGAACTCAGCCTTCGTCGTTTTTACTTGTTGAACATGTAACAGTGCCACATGTCTCGCTCAGCTCTTCAGTATGACCTGTTCTGTGTTGTTGATGGAGATTGCATGGTGTGGCTGAAAAGTCCGAACCCACTAGAAGTGGAAACACTGATGACAGTAGTATGAAAAACATTGATGGCCATATATTCTGCTTCTGACACAGAAGGGCAGGTAACGTGTATAGCATTCAGAATCACTGACAATAATTTTGTGCGATTATCTCTTTTTAGAAACTAAAATGTTCTAAACGTTCTAAACTGTAAATTTCCTCAATATTCATTGTTTACGGAATGTAATATGGGGGAATTTACGTAACTGTCCACAATTCATATGTTTCTATTCAAACCACAGTGTCATGAACTAGATCGAAGACCTAAACAATATGAATAACGCAACTTCTCAGCTTGTTATTAGGATAAATGGCTGCTTAAAACTCCGCCACACCATCCTGTGCCTGCATATTATAAGAAAGCGTTATTTCTTCATTCAGTTGCATAGGTTCAGAGGTGGTTTCTAAACATCATACACATTGTAGAGAATTATACCTGGGACACACAGGATTTGTCGAGCTGCACCTGCTGAGATATAATGCGGCTATGAAGATAACAGTCTGAATAATTTATGGAGGCAGCTCTAGGTTCTCTCACTGCAGACACCATGGTGTTGTTTCTGGCTACCTTAGCTGGGTGGCATAAACATACAGATGACTTTATGATTTGTCATACTTTGGACTGCATGTTTAATAATTGATGAACATCACATTTGCTTTCTCGTTTTTTCTTTTCCTTCTGTCTTTTAAATAATATTCAGGTTATTTGCATCACAGGAAAGTACTGAAGGGATCAGCAGTCCTTATGTCTACAGCAGTGTCTTTGTGCTTTCCTTCCTTCTCTCCTATGCAGAGATTGAGAGAAAGAAATGTCAACATTTTAAAACTGTAAGGGTGCTCATATGTAGGTTTTTGCTGGTATTTTTAGTGATATTTTTGCTTTAAATACACCAGCTCTTATTTATTTTACTTGCTTTTATAGCGCTGACATATTGCACAGTGCTTTACAGACTTTATCATCACTTGAGTGGAGCTCACAATCTAAATGACCTATCATACAGATGTGTCAGTTTGTGTTTCAATGTGATATCATGTCACAAAAGCCATTGAAATCCATTGAGCAAGTCAATTTAATGTTTCTTGCCATTGTTTTCTTAGGCTAGTTTCACACTAGCGTTCGGAGATCTGGCAGGAAACAGCCTGCAAGGTCTCTCTGTATCTGGCATTGCTACATAAAAGCCATCCGGTCCATTAAAGGGGTTGTCCGGGTTCTGAGTTGAACCCTGACATACTCATATTTTCACCCACCCATCTCATGCTCTGATGCTGTCCTTTGCCCTGCGCTGAATTGCATAGGGCAAAGCCATTTTCAGGAGATCCGGTGACTTACCGGGCTCTCCATATAGTTACCAGGCAAAGGCTTTCGCCCAGCAGTGAGCCCGGTGACGTCACTGAACACACTGCTTGGCGGAAGCCTCCAGCTAGCAGTGTGCGGAGGTAAACAAACAAGCCTTTGCCCTTCGTGATCCAACGCATGGCAAGAGAGAGCATTGGAGCATGACATCTGGGAGCTGTTTTCCAGCAGAATAAGGGCCCATTCACACAACCGTGTGAATGGATCCGCATCTATTCCGCAATATTACGGAATAGATGCGACCCTATTCACCTCTAAAACATGTCCTATATAGTATAGGCATTTTCAATGGGGCGCCCGGCCATGTGTTCCGAGCGTTGTGGATCTGCAATAATACGGCCGTCTGAATGGGACCTAAAAGTGCTTTTCCTGGACATGTAATACTGACATACTAATACTCACAGTGCACACAGGTATGTCTGGGATGTGTCTGCAATCTTCTGTTGGGCAGTGCTCTTAATTATATTGGTGAAAAACAGGTGAAAGACTCCCTTTAACTAGAATGGGGACTGGCGGAGATTCAGCCACAACCCAGCAAATAGGCCAAGAATTGGCTAGACTAATACCACTACCGGAACAGCCTGTCCGATCTTCCGAACACTAGTGTGAAACGAGCCTTAACTTGTTAAAAATCAAGATTAAGACTGCTACATCTGTATGGAGTGTGTGTACAGGGTGGACGAGGAACCCACACAAACACAAGGAGAACATACAAACTCCATGCAGATGTTGTCCTTGGTTGGATTTGACCCTAGAATCACAATGCTGCAAAGCATCACTGCTAACCCCTGGGCCACCATGATGTCAGCTGAATGTCTAAGGGAAGTATGAAACACAGGACACACAAGCATTTTATTTTGGATACTGGAGTTTAGGAGGCTTTTTCTGCCTCCTTTAAAAAATGCCACATCTTATAGCTCGCCATTTTTAGGTTTTTTCACGTCCCCTTCTCAGTAGGGAAGAAACACCATGAAAAAGTCTAGGGGACAAACAGCGATTTAAAAAAACACTCACAAAAAGTCATAAAAACTCTTACGGCCAACAAAAACCATACGGTCATCATGACATTTTTACAGTCCAAAAAAGGTCAGTACAAATTTTTGGGTATAGAGGCCCTAATATAGCTCTTGTCATTGCCAGGTTGAGAGTAATGATTTGGAGAAGATCATTTCCTGCACCCAAAGTTCAATCAGAATGCAGATTTCCTGTTACACGGCTTCTACTGTAGAAGCTGTGCAGTGATTCCTGTGGAGCACGTTAGAAGCTTTATGCCTGTAGCTATCTTTAGCATTTTATTCTGACAGTCACTTGTTCCTTCTATAAACTCTGTATCCTGTGTACTTTTTAATTTCATCTTCAACATTGCAGGATACATAGATCAACCTGTTTGCAGAACTCTCAGGGGGTGTAATATCTATGCAAATATTATAATAGTGTGAGTATTTCTTGAATGAAACGATGCCACTTTAAAAGCAATAAACCCTGATCTAATGTTTCCTCATTTGGAGGGCTTACATCTGCTTTCCATTTCATTTTACAGCTTTTCATATTAACCCTGGTGCCCCCTATCTGGTAGAACTTAGAAAGTGAAATGAATGTATTTTGCTGCTTCCTTTATGGGTAACCAGTGAGTGTCTAACTCTTGACTCTAAACCGATGAGGCATTCTACGTTTTTGGAGGCTAAAAATGTGCCATGTTTTTTTGTGTAAGTAAAAGCAGTGCCTGTTAGAAATGGCAATATTAATGTCATCTGCAAGCAAGATGCATATTGATGGGTTAAACATCTCCTAGCCTAGGTGGCTCTTCTATACAATCAAATGCAACAGTTCACATCATAGACCAGGGATGGTCAACCTGCGGCTCTCCAGCTGTTGCAAAACTACAACTCTCAGCATGCAAAGAATGCCTACAGCTATCAGCATACAGCAGGGCATGGTGGGAATTGTAGTTTTACAACAGCTGCAGAGCCGCCGGTTGGCCATTCCTGTCATAGACCATTTTTCCAGAATTATTCCATTAGATAAATGCTTAGTAACTGCTGGACATCTAGGGATACTCTTGTAGATATCTCTGGGGTAAGTGTAATGGTGATCAAATACATTAGGTCAGCAACTTCCAGTTGCACTTCAGCCAGTGGGGAACTACAATTCCTAGCATGCTTCATTCATTTCTATGGAAGTTCCAAGCAAGTGTGCAAGCAGGGAGTTGTAGATTCACCACAGCTGGCATGCCACATTTTAGGGTTAGACGAGGGGTGGACTTGGTTGTCACTGTTGGGTCATGTGCCACTTGGGGACATATCGCCACTGAGGCCAATAAGTGGCTTATGTCACTCTGTCTGGAAGTTTGCAGGCTGGGGATGTGTTGTAAGGTTTCATTTTAGTGGTACTATCTCTTTAATTATTACTTGTTAGTGTAGTGAGAAGATACAGGACCTTGTTGTTTTACAGATACTGGAACTGGTATCTGGTACTAGGCTGCATTTCTAAGGGCTGAGGTCACTGTACATGCATACTACATACTGGAGACCTTTAAGGAGGGGACGATGGACTATCAGGAATAAAGTTCTAGGCATATAACCGAGAGTCCACTACCTATCTCTTTCTATTCAACCATGTTGGGTTCTGGCTTTCATGAATCTTGCTTGTTGATTGTTTTTTTTTTGTTTACTTTATGCTGTATATGATCTATACCTTATCTGAATGTCTTTTCTGTATGTGTCTTTTATCACTGCTTAGCAAGGCTGAGTTCACATCTGTGTTCACCGTTTCAAGTACTGCCGGATCCCCATTCACTGTAATGGGATCCGGCAGTAATCCTGCCGCTTTCTGGCTTATATACCGACTTTCAGCCGGACATAAAATGTTGCGTTCAGCATATTTTGTCCATCTGGAAGCCAGCATGTTCGCTGGATACAGTGACCTGATTACAATGATGGAGTTCACAACGCAGATATTAACCCAGCCTAAACCTTTTATTCAGGGTTTGTCTTACTTCAGAAAATAGCATTTATTATGTAGAGAAAGTTAAAGGGGTTTTCCGGGATTTCAATATTGATGACTTATCCTCAGGATAGGTCATCAATATCAGATTGGTGGGGGTCCGACATCCAGCACCCCCGCCGAATAGCTGGTTGAAGAGAAGACCAGGCTCCAGGCAAGTACTGTGTTTCCTTCATTGTTTACCTGCTTGCCGTCGACATCACAGCGGTGAGCAGGTGTAACTACAAGCGGTCCCATTCACTTCCATGGGACAGCTCGTTCCTATTGGAGGGAGCCGTCCCATGGAAGTGAATGGGGCAGCTTGTGAATGGGGCAGCTTCTTGTAATTACACCTGCTCACTGCTACAATGTCGACTGCGAGCAGGTAAACAATGAAGGGAAGGCAGCACTCTCATGACCTTCTCTTCAATCAGCTGGGTCCGACACCGGCACCCCCACGGATCTGATATTGATGACCTATCCTGAGGATAGGGCATCAATAGTAATATCCCAAAAAAACCCTTTAATACAGTGCTCTTACTAATGTATTATTATTGTCCATATTGCCTCCTTTGTTGGCTTTTTTTCCATCGTACTATACACTGCTTGTTTACAGGGGTTACAGCCACCGCTGCAGCGCAGATACCAGGTGGTCAGGATTTGAGCTGCTGCACACACGTTCCTATGCACACTCCTGCAGTCCCAGCCACCACAGAGGATGGTGCATCTTCCTATAGTGTGCAAGCATGGCCACCGCTGCTGGATTGCAGGGTAGTTGTAACCTCTGGATACAAGCAGTGTATAATGTGATGGAAAAATGAATCCAGCCAGCAAAGGAGACAATATGGACAATCACAGTACATTAGTGGCTTGTATTAACTTTATGTACATGATAAACTCAATTTGCTTTAGTGAGACATCCCCTTTAACCCTATTTAAGAGTTTCAAAACCCCTTTAAATTATGCAAAACTAGTTTGTGAACATATAAACAACTGTGGTTTCTTCATGCTGGATGTGTCTACGGTCCTAAGTTATATTCCTGCTGCATACTTGTCACTGTAAAGGTTGACGTGAAAGCATAGAGAGGTAGTTAGATGTGTACACACACAGAGGAAATGAACATATAATTTCAGTGTCTTACTAAAGGAAACAGTGCAGATTGGCCTGTTATTCTAATTAAGGAAAAGTAGCAAAATAACAAAAGCAGAAGTCTCCTAAACTATCCGAAGAGCAAAACAGGAAGAGAGCTGCAGAGAATGGGCGCACGGTCTGACCTGATGTGTAGTGTCTGCTCCCGGTTCCCTGCTGCAGGCTGAATTTGCCTAACATTACAATATGAAAGTTAATACAACTTATTTTTAATTATACCATTTCATTTCGT
The DNA here is from genome assembly GCA_900303285.1 of Rhinella marina. Taxonomy (NCBI): domain Eukaryota; kingdom Metazoa; phylum Chordata; class Amphibia; order Anura; family Bufonidae; genus Rhinella; species Rhinella marina. Next base: position 279,841 of record ONZH01018512.1, on the reverse strand, counting down.
TTACAATGTTTATTTTATGGAAGGAGCTTATGCATTACTGATTATGTGCCCTGTGTTGTCTCTGGATAAACCTCCAACTGACACAGACTTCCTGTAGATGCGGAAATGAAAATACAGTTATTTATCAGGTACTGTGATAATTGTCTTGGGCAATTAAATAACAGGTCTGCATAAATGGCTCCGACCCGAGATTCCCTCCCTGTTAGAAGTGATTCAATGGAGGAAGTACTTTTTAAATATGGTCATTGTATTCCAAACAGAGAGGCTCACACAACCAGTTTGTTTCTAAAAATGTAAAACTTGCGTCTGCAAGTATTTAAGCACACAAGAGATTGAACAATTTATGGCTCCATCCAGATATACCTCCTGGTACTTGGCAAATGATGTGGCAGGATCTCTAAATATATTAGCACCCTGGACAACACAAGCAGAAATGCAGGAAAATAACTGAGTACAATTTCCCATGGTCAGAATAATGCCTAATAGGAGGGAGGGAGTTAGGGTACTTTCATACTTGTGTTTAACTTTTCCAGTATTGAGATCCGGCAAAGGATCTCAATACCGGAGAAAAACGCTTCCGTTTTCTCCCCATTAATTGTCAATGGGGGCAAAACAGAACTGAATAGAATGAAGTGCTCCAAAATGCATTCCGTTCTGTTTGGTGACTCAGTGCAGTCTTGATCTTCTGTTAAGATTTTACATTAAGAAAACTAGGGTACAGAGTGGAGAAAGAACCAAAAGGGATTTCCCAACGGTAGCAAATGATGTGGTATTACTAGGATATTCCGCACCTTGCTGATCAATGAAAGTCCGACTGCTGTGAACCCCTGTGGTCAGTAGAATGAAATAACCACTGGGTTGCCATGGCGCAGTGCAGGAACTGCAATTTTGCCCCAGTTACTTGGTTTGCAGTTCTGTGCTCAGTGCCTGGATGTGAGCTGTATCCTAATGGCATCTTGTCACTTGCAATTTCAATACCCCCTTGAGCAAATATTTACTCTTGTTTTCTGTCTGCCATTCCTTCTCTGAGGAACATTTGTAACAGGACTGTTTGGTTTTAGGCTAACCCTAAGGGTGTTATCCTGGCAGTCCCCTAGTATTCAGCCTTTAACAGGGATCTAGACTTCATGGCAGGGAAGCTACCAGGCCACTACCTCTTGAGATAGTCCCAGTGTGGTTGGCAGCTGACCACTGGGGTCAGAGACCCCAGTGCAAAGCATGGGGGTAAAGGGGGTCAGGCAATATGTGTAGTCTGGAGACAGGTTAAAGTCAGGGCACGCTACGTATCCGTGGGACAAGTCAGAGGTCTGGGCAGGTGGCAGTAGGACAATCCAAGAAACAGGGTAAGGTCAAGGCTGGTGGCTAGAAGTCTGAATCAGTTGTCAGGCAGCAGGTCGGTACATAGGTAGAAAATAATGACTTTGCTTGAATACTAGACAATAGAAACCTAAAGCTCAGGCACCCTACCACTGGGGAGAGTGCTTTAAGTGCCCAGGAATGGCCATCCATTGGCTTGGAAAGAATTTAGATGCGCACACGCTGTCCCTTTAAGAGACATAGAGGGAGTGCACATGCACCCCATAGCACAAAACAAGGGCACAAGACATCACCCAACTGGGACTGCATTACTAGTAATTCATTCATAACTTCTAGAAGGAATAATAACAGAATGGCACACCATGGAATTATATGAAAGGATGCTGCAGAATTATTATTACATGGAGAATGCAAGTATTTGCTAAAACAGACATGTCAGGAGAGGCGAAAGGTCCCCTTCCAGGGAGTCTTTCATCTGTTTTTCACCAATATTACTAACATCAGTGCCCCACAAAAGATTGCATACACATCCCAGACATACCTGTATGCACTCTGTGTCTGTATTACATGTCCAGGAAAAGCACTTTTATTCTGCAGGAAAACAGCTCCCAAGTGCCCAGCTCTTCTGCTGCAAGTGCCCGAAGCAAACCAAACTGAAGAGGGGAGGGCTGCTTTAGCTGCTCATATGTTGGGATTGGTAGCAGATAGAAAAATTGTTCTGACCTTCTTTGCTGTCATTCCAGGCTTTCAAATGGTACAAAAATCACAGCATTATATCCAGTATATCAGAAGATATAGCTGTTATAAATCGAGTCGGGAGAGAAAGCTGTTTTTACTTTCACTTTCAGCTGGGCACTTGGGAGCTGTTTTCCTACAGAATAAAAGTGCTTTTTGTGGACATGTAATACAGACATACAGTTCACACCGGTATGTCTGGGATGTCTATGCAATCTTCTGTGGGGCAATGCTGTTAGTTATATAAGTGAAAAACAGGTGAAAGACTCCTTTTAAGGCTACTTTCACACGAACGTTATGTTTTGCGGTCCGCAAATTGCGGATCCCCAAAAAAAACCGAAGGCGTCCGTATGGCATCCGTATTTTTTGCGGATCCATTGTAACAATGCCTATCCTTGTCCGCAAAACGGACAAGAATAGGACGTGTTCTATTTTTTTTTGCGGGGCTACGGAACGGGCAAACGGATGCGGACAGCACACAGTATGTTCTCAGTATTTTTCTCAGTACCCATTCATTTCTATGGGTCCGCATTTTTCATGGCCATGGCCATGGGCCTAAGACAGATTCCTTGTGTCTTTTGCTCTTTTAACATTTTGCTTTCGGTGAGGCATTTTTTCCAATGTTTCCCATATACTAACATCACCCTAAAAAATGCTAGTAAAAACATAAGCATTTCATGATGTTTTTGCAAGCCAAAAAAGCCAAAAAAAAACGTAGTGTGGCCGAACATTAGTTTTCAGTTTACAGCTGCCATTTATCTTGATCAGTCCAATGTAGTTCTATGCTGAAAAGCTTAATAGGACTGTTAGTACCACAAAAGAGTATAAATCATGCGTGTTTCCAACCTTCTAATTATTTTATTAGCGAGTTATTATTGCCTGCTTATAATATGAGCATATTACAATACGGAGGCTATTATCAAGCTGCCACTTTCAAGAAAGGTGAGACTGCCTGTAGCTGAACAGGTCTAATGTGTAGTTTCTCTTGAAGTCTTTCATCCTTCAGCTCTTTGTGATGTTAACCAAAGCGTTTAAAACAACAGGAATTATTTCCAAGTAAAGAATAAAACACTCACAGCTGGCTGGCTTCCTATCAGTAATGTTCAAGCTGCTTGTAACATTGGCCATGTTCATACAAGCGTTAACTTGGGCAATACAATACCATTGTTGAGACGTTTTGCATGTCACCTTTGTACTTGTATGCTTTTTCTAGGTATGGGACCACAGGTTATTTAAATTAACAGCGTGCAGGGAAGCAGCTAATGTATACTTCATAAACTCCCACTTCTTCCTAGCAGCTCGCTGTGATAATTATATATGGGGTTTTAGTACATTTTTGCAATATTGAAAAGGATTTAACTCTTCATAATGTAGTGGTCACAGTGGAATAAACTTTAGTAGTAGACTACTCTGTGTTGATGCTTGTAAAGGTTGTCATGATGGACTCAAGCCATCCTTGTATTTCAAGGATGGCCATTCATCTTAAGGGCTCCCATTCAGTTCTACTTTTCCCTTACCATGGCTGCTTCAAGTGTCTGGCCAGCCAAAGGAGAAATCAGCAGTTCACCAGATATGGTGTGATCCAGACCTTCAGTAGCGGTTGATTACTACGGCAGCTTTAACAGGGTTTTCTGGGATTTTGATATCTGATCGGTGGGGGTCCAACACCCGGGACCTTTGAAGTGAATGGAGCTGAGTGCGATACCAAGCACAGTCGCTATACAGTGTACGGCGCTGTGCTTGGTAAGCATGGAGAAGACCGCGGCGCTCACAGGAGTGCTGGTGTCTTCTCAAACAGCTGATCCTTGGGGGGTCCCTGGTGTTGGACCCCAATGATCAGTATCAGAATCCCGGAAAACCCCTTTAATATGAAAAGGGTTTTCACAACAATTTCCAATCTAGGATTCTTTACCTAAGGGCTTTATTTCTTAAATGGACATCTAATAAAAATAATATACTACAACCCCAATTCCAAAATAGTTGAAACACTGTGTAAAATGTAAATAGATGTAGATAAAAACAGAATGCAACAATTTGCAAATGTCATAGACCCATATTTTATTCACAATAGATCAAACACAAAAAGTGAGACAATTCACCATTTCTTGAAAACAATTAACTTATTTAGAACTTGATGGTAGCAACGCATCTCCAAAAAGTTGGGACAGGGTCATGTCTACCATTGTGCAGCATCTCTTCTTTTAAAAACTGTCTGTAAACATCTTGAAAGTGAGGAGACCAATTGCTGGTGTTTTGGCAAAGGATTGTTTGTTGTCCGATTCTTGTCTGATGTAGGATTCTAGCTGTCCAACAGTCTTGAGTCTTCTTTGCTTGATTTTTCTTTTGGTGATGCACCAAATGTTTTCTATTGGTGATCTGGACTGCAGGCAGGCAGACTCTTATTCTCATGCTGCTGAGATTGATGCAGTATATGGTTTAGCATTGTCTTGCTCAAATATGCAAGGCCTTCCTTGAAAGAGACCTTGTCTGGATAGGAGTATATGTTGTTCTAAAACCTCTATATACTGTTCAGCATTCATAGAGACTTTATAGATGTGAAAGCTGCCCACACCATAGGCACTTATTCAACTCCATACCATCAGAGATTCAGGCTTTTGAACTGTGTGCTGATAACAAATTCGACGTTCCCTCTCCTCTTGAGTCCGCAGGACATGGCATCCATTGTTTCCAAAAAGAATTTCAAATTATGATTCATCTGATCACAGAACAGTTTTCCATTTTGCCTCAGTCTATTTTAAATGAGTTTTGGCCCAGTGAAGATGGCATTTGTGGATCGTTTTGACATATGGCTTCTATTCAAAGTGTTTTCAACTTTACACTGAGGAAAATTTTTCAGAAAAATTTTTTGACGTAGTTTTTTTCAATTACCTCTCCATCTTTGCTTGTGAGAGACTCTCCCTCTCTATTATGCCCTTTTTATACACAATCATGTGACTTTGCAGCAAATTGCTCCTCTAAGTTTATTAGTACCACTAGGAGCCGACTGGCCATAGATCCTACAGGGCAATTTCCAGGTAGGCCAATGCCCAGGATGCCACTGGAGTCCTTCTCACATCCGCTGGCTGGGTGGATAATAATGTAGAAACATCAGGTACTTATGTACCTGGCAGTTGGCCTGGTCTCCTCAGGATGGGGATCTAGTTGAATACTGCAGTGGAGGTGGCAGTATTTTGTACTACACTGTTGTATTTTGCTCTGCTGGGCCACTATTTTGTGGTGCATGAAGGTATTACAGGCCTCACCTTCTGTAAATTTGGACCGTCCTAAAACATGGGGCCACTTTTAGTTTTTTTTTAAGGGCCACTTTGAGTTCCCAGTCTGCCCCTGAGTACCACTTACTTTTCTAGCCTTTTGCTTCCCCGTCCCAACTTTTTTGAGATGCGTTGCTGCCATTAAGGTCTAAATGAGTTATGTTTTTTCATGAAATGGTAAAATGTCCCACTTTCAATATCTGATACATGTTCTATGATATATTATGGGTGTATGAGATCTGCAGATCATTGCATTCTGTTTTAAGTTAGATTTATTTACATATTACACAGCATCCCAACTTTTTTGAAATTGGGGTTGTAATGCTTTTAGGACATTAATTGAGTCAGATTTTAGACATTCACTGACTAAAGCAAGAATGAGGAACTCATAGGAAAGCTCTGATGCTAAGTGAGAGGCTCAGACGTCACTGCTGCCGCAGCTTAATGGCTCTCCCACAGCCTCAGGAATTTTTGTGGAGTTATGTGGGTGGCTATGAGAGGATCCAAATAATGAGCAAATTAAACAAAATTCTGAATTGTTAATTGACCTTTATGTTACTCCAGCTACAGTGGTGCTCTAAAATGTTTCAGGATAGCCATTTTTAGGCATTTCCTATCATTAAAATTGTAAGCGTGTGAAATACTTATGAGATGAGGTTTTGCTGTCGCTAAAAGTCTAAATCATGACTCCAGATTCAGGATCTTTCAGTTGCAGCAGTCAGAACACTAAGGCTACATTCACATGACACTGAAAATAAATGGCCTTTAAAAACACAGGCACTGTCAGTTTTTCATGGCCATTTCTCAACCATTTGCCTAATGGCCGTTTTACATCCAGTTTACATCAGTTCAACTAGATGAGTTTCATTGGCTTTCTTTTTTTAAATCCCAACCCCTGCAGTACCCTCAGTATACATAAGGTCTCCCATAGTGCCCCACTGTATAAAGAATGACCCCCTTTGTGCCCGCAGTATAAATAATGAACCCCTTTGTGCCCTCAGTATAAAGAATGAGCCCCTTTGTGCCCCCCAGTATAAAGAGTGATCCCCTTTGTGCCCCCAGTATAAAGAATGGCACCTGTGTGCCCCCCAATATAAAAATTACCCTCTTTGTGCCTCCCGGAGTATAAATAGTGGCCACCTGGTGTCCCAAGTACAAGTAACTTGTTTTTTTTAAACCCATATTTCACTTTTTTTTAATTGCCCTCCTGGGCAACCCTTTTTATTTATACTTTCTGGAGAATAAATGGATCAAGTCGTCAATTTGTGGATGGTTTGGTAAACTTGAGTGTACTAAACTATATTTTTTATAATAAAATATTAGTCCTGTAATTATGTTTGTGTTTGTATAATTCGCTACATATTACTTTTTGCTTGGTGAAGCTGTTTTTAGCCACTGGATGTGATCAAGAATGGGCCTAATAACTGACATAAGACAGAAATCTTCTAAATTGTAAGAAACTGGAACACAGGTCATGTTTTAAATGTTGACTAAAATAATCATATGATGATTGTGCTTTAGTTACATTTAAAAAATGGAAAATCCTTTTTTCATAAATGGAAATTAGTGTGGTGATCAGCAAGTGGTACAGTATATACTGCAAATAAGGTGACACCAGTGAGAGCTAAGTAAAATAGGCAATGCTGTATTATTTCCTTGACATGGTTCTCTTTTGCCATCTTAGCTGGATGTAGGTACATGCACAAAACAAAGATTATGCCAAATTAGTTGGAAAAAAAAACGTAAAAAGGCACAAAGTCATAGCAAAGTACAAGTGGTTCCTTTGAAGGTAGAATGTTACAACAACAAGCATCAACACATTCAATAAATAACAATAAAAACTACTGCTGCTCCAGAGTGCAAGCTCTGTGTACAGATATATGCTGCCTATTTATATGCATACCGAAATGAATTTATGTAAACATGGCACCCCCATGGTGGCCACAATTAGAGCTCTGCAATTTCGGGCACCATGGCAACCTAGCTGGTGCTCAGTCTTGACTTACTGTATGTGATGGGTAATGAGGTTACTTACTATACAATAGAAATGTTTCCTAGCAGAAATGACTGCTCAGTCAGGTGGAAAATAGGCAGAGGAAGAGTGTGATGGATAACTAGGAGAGGACAATTCTAGTAATTGAATGAAAGAGATGACTTATTTTTTGCTTGGAAAGACTTTAGTAGAAGAAAGTAAAGTTACAGGTATATTACACAGGGAGAGATAACAGCAGGGGCACAGTGAAAGGCAGAGCTGGCAAGTGCCTGAATAGGAGGAGGAGAGATTTGTAGGTTCAAGATGGAATTTATCAGGAAGTCAGCCAAGAGACTTGAGAGGGAGAAAGGCGGAGAAGGATCTGGGAGAGATTTATAATTTCATAGTCTGGAGCATATATTCTACAACCTGCTTTATAGACTGCTGTAGTGGAAAGTGCAGTCTCCTTTATTCAGGGGGTTGTCTCACTTCAGTTATTGGCATTTATCTTGTAGAGAAAGTTAATACAAGGCACTTAGTAATGTATTGTGATTGTCCATATTGCCTCCTCTGCTGGCTCGATTCATTTTTCCATCACATTATACACTACTTGTTTCCAGGGTTTACGACCACCCTACAATTCATCAGCGGTGGTCGGGCTTGCGCACTATAGGAGAAAGTTTTGGGCAATCTGTTGACTGGGAAAGTGGGAGCACAGGCACACATATGTAGCAGCTTTCATCTCGTCCACCTGGTCTCTGCACTACAGTGGTGGTCGTATTCTTTGGATAGGAGGAGTGTATAATGGATGAAAAAATGAATCCAGGCAGTGAAGGAAGCAATATGAATAATCACAATACATTAGTAAGTGTCTTGTATTAACTTTCACTACATGATAAATGTCATTTACTGAAGTAAGATAAACCCTTTCAGCCTGAAACATGCAAATTGTTAGATTGGACTCTGGTCACATTAGTGTCATGGCTTCGGTTCTGCTGTAACTGTTTTGATAGATCTGTTCCCAAATGAATCCCAACAAGTCCTAACCAATCCCATTAACTTATAATGGAGTCCATCCTGTATCAGTTGGGGTTCTAGTGTTTTCGACAGCAAAAATAAACCTGCAGACTGCGCTACTCTTTGATGCCTGTGTTTGTAGCTCCCCCAGCAAGAAGATTCATGTGTCTATATTTCTTTTTTTGGCGGTGCCAGTAACTGTAGAGAATTTATTAGATACAAATCTGCTCACACTATATGGAATCTATTATAGGTTTTTTTTTAATCAGTAGTCCCTAGCTCTCACATTTTACTTCTGTTCTTTCTTCATTAATTCTAGTACAAAGAAAACCATAGCCTGAAAAACCACATGTAAAAACCGTGGTATGGTAACACAGAACCACTTCTGGGAACCTTAAATAGGGAGACTTGTCGATCATAGTGAGCAGTGGGGAAACAAGAGGTTAGCCACCCAGAGGACACTTCTTCCAGAGCTCGACACATTGGACATGAGCCACTGTTAAAGCTACGTACTCTATGAAACTACCCTAAAAGAAAAACCACCATAACACCATCAATCTCAAAGTAGTCATAGACCTTATTAGTACAAAAAAGTTCATAAACACTAAAATACCGTCAAGTAGCAGTGGCATACATATACATAAATAGAAGGTACACTGAACTGGTTATCATTAATGAAACATTCCAGAGAAGGCCCAAGATAAAAGGGGGCCCAAATGCCAATTCATAGATATTCTATTAAATAGAAACCTGTGCCTCTAATAAATAAATAAAGTGCATAGTGCCATTCCAAAAAAAGAGGGAGATAACAGGCTCTAACCCATGCACGGCCCCAAGTAATAGGCGAATCTAACGCATCAGATAAATACTAGCATATATCACAGTAGGACCAACAAAAGAATTGTAATAGAACTTATTCTGACCAGTGTAGCTTCGCTCAGGGTACTCTATGAAACATGGCAGTACTTTAGATTTTAAGATAGATCATTCTAACCATGGGACTTGTCACTGAGTCTGACTGCCTGTGTGCAATTAAGCAGTGTAAAGTTGTATTACATCTGCAACGGAAGCCTGGGAGGAGCAATTGGAGGATGAGAGTGGTAGTGACTCCGGCTGCTGTAGTTACTCTCTTAAATCACAGTGGCAATCCTCACACCGATATCCCCCTAGGGCCATGCAGTGGTGGGGCACACCCTGATGGTGATTGATGTGCCCTTGGTGTTAGGTGTTTTGATATGGTGCAGTGCCAGACTGTAGATGCAGCTGCAATGGCCAACGTATGGTGTTCGTGTTAAACTGGCCTGAGACGGCAACTGTCTCAGGTGATGGTTCTCTTGGACTCAGACCTAGCGCTGAAGAGCAAGCAGACATGTGTCCTCTCGGTGGCACAGCTAGGATAGACACTCTCCACTGACTAGGGCAGATCCTCTAGTGTCCTAAAGGGGCTAAGTCAAGGTTGTTAACCCTGACCTATCCATACAATACTATTAAGTAGACAAACACAAATACAATAAATCTCAACATTCCACTTAACTATTTAAGTATTAACTATTTATCAGAACCCCTACATATTTATAAAACAATATACACATTTATTGTACCTCATAGCAGCCACATAAACGTGTCTGTCTGAACGGTTAGTGTGGATTACCATGTTCCTGTTGCTAAAGTGTATCAATGATCATTTAAGACCTTATGCTTCCAATGGTAATGTCGTCAGGGGGCAGATTCATACTTCATGTTTTAGACATGACACTGTTGTGTTCATTTTATACATTTGACTTTACACATTTGCTTTTTTGGACAGTTGCAGTGGGTATGAATGTAGCTGCTTTAAGGTGCAGCTATATGAAATCTTAGGAATTCTTCAAGTTTAGGAATTGTTATTCCCAGGGAAGAGAGTAAATCTAGAAAATCCTAGTTCATGTCTGTTACAGCACCAGAGATAGGGCATGTGTTTTCATTCCCTGACCTCGCCTGTCTGTGATATTGCATATCACATTTGTATTTGTATTTGCATGTTAACACATGCTATCACCCAGCAAACATGAGGCGGTTAACCAGAGCACTGAAGAACAAGAAGGCTGGTGTAAATATGCATATATGATCATCAGCATGTTATTATAATGGGGGTAGACTGTGAGGGGAAAGATGCTGATTTAAAGGGGATGTGTCACCTATATTTTTTTCTGCCAGTTAAAAAAAGATTGTTATACATATCCTTTTTTTCTAATCTTTCTTTATATTAAGATTATACATTTTTATTCTACTTCCTGAACATGGTTATTGGGCAGCCATTGTGTCTGAGCTATTTTTAACAGCATTTAGAGATTTGCTTTACAACAGCCACCAGGGGTGCACCACCAAGGAGGCCAGGTGAGGCAATCGTCTCAGGCAGCACCAGGTAGGGGCAAGAGGGGGGCAGCCGAAGGGCCGTGCGCTTAATGGAAAAGGTTAAGTTAAGATATTGGCATTGGGGAGTGGGGAGCGCTGTTTTAGTTTTCGCTTCAGAAGGGCTAGGTGCACCCGTGGCAGCCACCATGGACCATAGACACAGTAGACTAGAAGGGACTCATTAACTTCTATGACGAGCTTTCAAGACATGTTCTTCGACCTGTGAAAAAGTTGTACAAAGAGAAGTAGTCGAATAGCTGTGTCCATACTCTTTTGTGAATGGTGGATCATGTTTTATCTATCTATCTATCTAGTCAGAAGGAACAGCAACACAGCATGAATAGTGAGCGGGTGCAAAGTCCTCCAGGCACTAGGTTATACGCCAGATGGATCCAAAAATCAGATAATGAGGCAGCACTCCAAAGTGGTGAAAATAGTGGACCTCTTTATTCACCCAACTTGCAACATTTCAACCCACACAATGAGGCCTTTCGCTATCTATCTATCTATCTATCTATCTATCTATCTATCTATCTATCTAGCTATCTATCTATCTATCTATCATCCTTCTATTTATCTGTCACTGTAATCCTGCCTATAATCATAATGAGATGACTGCTGAAATATGGTCTGTACAGACCAAGATGTGCTGCCTATTACTAGACGTAGTGGCCAGTGCAAAAAATGCTAACTAGGATTTTTTTTTCTAAATATAGATAGTGACATGAAAAATTAAAAATAATTGCCAAATTGTTTTTACAAGTGTTTTTAACAATAGGTAATTTCTGATGACGTATTCTCAATATTAGAAACCTAAGCAGGGAAACCTGAAATCCCTCTGATGTATAATGCCTCTGGTCTTAATCAAATATGATGGAAACAAATAGATATCCTGACATCTTGCCCTCTCTCCAGCCTATAACCTCCAGAGTTAACAGGAAATGTTAGGGACACATCCAGTTCCCAACAAGAGTGTCACTGGCTGCCATGCCTTTAACAGTTGAGGTGTCATAGTATATTTTACTCCTCTATCCATGACCTGGTGGCATATGACCAGATGTCTCTCCCGCGCCAACTGTTGATGAGACATCACCCTACCCCCGCATTTCTGCTGTGCCACTGAATCCGACAAGACAGCAACGTGTGGATTCTTACCTTTTCATGAAAGAAAATGGTGGAATTGTTTAAATCATATTATGAATCACTCTTATTTAAGAAAAAGCCACCTTTACCCGCCTCCTATATGTCCTGATTATTGGCCCAACTTCTGAATTAGGTAACATTATTAGGCAATGTGTAGATAGCTTAGATTCAGTGGTGTACAAAGTGAGATAGTTTATAAGGCCGAAAAAAGACATCTGTCCATCCAGTTTGGCCTGTTATCCTACCAGTTGATCCAGAGGAAGGCAAAAAAAACCCTGTGAGGTAGAAGCCAATTTTCCCCACTTTAGGGGAAAAAATTCCTTCCCGACTCCAATCAGGCAATCAGAATAACTCCCTGGATCAACAACCCATCTCTAGTAACTATAACCTGTAATATTATTACCCTCCAGAAATACATCCAGGCCTCTCTTGAACTCTTTTAGTGAACTTACCATCACCACCTCCTCAGGCAGAGAATTCCATAGTCTCACTGCTCTTACCATAAATAATCCTCTTCTATGTTTGTGTACAAACCTTCTTTCCTCCAGACGCAGAGGATGGCCCCTCGTCACAGTCCTGGGGATAAATAGATGATGGGAGAGATCTCTGTACTGACCCCTGATATATTTATACATAGTTATTAGATCTCCCCCCAGTCGTCTTTTTTCTAAAGTAAATAACCCTAATTTTGATAATCTTTCTGGGTACTGTAGTCCACCCATTCCAGTTATTACTTTAGTTGCCCTCCTCTGAACCCTCTCCAGCTCTGCTATGTCTGCCTTGTTCACAGGAGCCCAGAACTGTACACAATACTCCATGTGAGGTCTGACTAGTGATTTGTAAAGTGGCAGGACTATGTTCTCATCACGGGCATCTATGCCGCTTTTGATGCAACCCATTATCTTATTGGCCTTGGCAGCAGCTGTCTGACACTGGTTTCTGCAGCTTAGTTTGCTGTTTACTTAAATTCCTAGGTCCTTTTACCATTTAGTATGTACTGGTGACTTGCATTATTCCTTGCCACATGCATAACCTTACAAGACCCTATAGCAAGCATCAAACCAACCCCCCCCCTACAAACACACACACACACACACACTCACAGGACAGAAGGGTTTCTGCCTAAACCCCTTTCAATGACCCTTGTGCCATTTTTTCCACTGCCTCATTTGCCAAAAGTTGTTCCTTTAGAGGGTAGAGACCTGACCAGGTTTACACCTCCAGTAGAAGAGGAGATAATCCCAACTGGGCCCCCTCTTGTACTGGGCCCCATAGAAGTCGCATTGTCTGCCGCTATGGTAGTTACGCCCCTGCTTAGACTCTTCCTAATAGGTACCCATATTTATTCAGTTCTGTAGACAGCCCTCTATAGACATACCCATTTTTATGTCTTGGACCATAAAGGGCTTCCTTTGACGTTGATCGCCCTATGTGTACCTTTTTGTGTTACAATGGACTTGTCTTTACGCGCTTGGGTAGGGACTGAAGACGTGACTAAATCCCTTTTCCTGAACTGCTTTACATGAGCGTCCTTCCTAAATAATGTATATTAGTAAGAGGATAGGTCTGGCCAGGCAGCAGTTAAAGCACGCTCGTGTCACTTGTACATGCTGGACTGGTACTTGGCAAGTTCCTAACATTGATTAATCCAGGCTGTACACAAGCTGCTGTGACATTGTTATCAGGCAGCGTAGAGGAAGAGTGATGTGTTGTATTGGATGTGACTGTGATGAATTGGAGCAGAACAAGGGTGGTTTTTACTTCCCCCGGACTAAACTGCTGACTAGTTAAAGGTTCAAGTCCTGCGTATCATTCAGCTAGCTGGGACACAGGATAAGTGGAAATAATGTAATTGCTGACCTCACCTATAATGACTCCCAGTATTTCCATGCATCACTGAACACAGTGTGAGGTGAGCGTGGGAAGCAGAGGCGCAGCCTCCGCGTGCTCCGCCAGTACTTAGGCCCCATTTCAGAACACACCCTTAATATGGTAAATGCTACTTCATCTATAGACATTAACCATGCACTGAGATGACATGCATCAGACGTACTGACACAGGCAAAGGGCTGGATGACTAACAGCAGTTGCTAAGAATTTTCACTCTGTATAGGGAACCTGGAGGGCAGCACAGCTCGATATGGCACTCTGTAATATGGGCTGAAATGCACACATGTGTGAATTCTACAGCTTTAACATTAACAGTAGTGTTGTATCTGGATGGTGTTATTTTGCTCTTGTAGCTGGCAGGGGTGCACCTAGCCTTTCTGCTGCCTGAGGTGAAAACTGAAACGGCGCTCCTCCCCATGCCAATTTCTTAACCTAACCCCTTTGCCACAATGAAAGTGCTCATTGCTTATGACCCTTCTGCTGCCCCCCTCTTGCCCCTACCTGGTGCTGCTTGAGGCGATCACCTCACCTGGCCTCATTGGTGGTGCACCCCTGGCATAGACATCAGATAAAACTCATTTGAACATTTTGAGCTCAGCAGGATTCTGGTTAAAAAATAGTATCTGCATGTTGGATTTCACCATGTCTGATCAGTGCCAGACCGGGGTGCCTAGAGGGGAGTTAATGTACATCTAAATCCCCAAATACTTCAATGTAAAGGTAGCTTTGAGGTAAAACCGCATTTAGGCACAGTTTTCGGATGGATTGTGGCTGCTATGTGTCAACTCACCCTTAAGGCTAGTTTCACACTAGCCCTGGAGATCTGGCCGGATGTTCCCTGCAGGAAAAGCAGGCCAGATCTCTAGAGCTGTTGTGAATCTAGCCTAAGACCTCTTTCACATAAGCGGCAGCACAGATCCGGCCCCACACATGTCACACAGTACATATTTACATGCTCCCGGCAGGTCTCCACAGTGCAGGAGGAGCAGGACGGCGCGCACATAGGACGATTCCCCACAGCGCCCTCTGCTGGGCGCCGGTTGGAATTGTCCTATGTGTGCGCCGTCCTGCTCCTCCTGCGCTGTGGAGACCTGCTGGGAGCATGTAAGTATGTATGTGTATTTGTATGTGTATATGTCTGTGTATGTTTATGTGTATGTCTGTATGTGTGTATATATGTATATGTGCAGGTGATGGATCCGTCATGAACTCCATTGAAAGTCAATGGAGGACGGATCCGTTCACCATTGTGTCACACCAAACGGATTCGTCCCCTTTGACTTTCATTGGGGGTCATGACGGATCTGTCTTGGTGCGGATGCCTGGACCGGAGAGCAAACCGCAGCATGCTTTTAGGAGCATTCCGTTGTCTTCAGTTCAGTTTTGTCCCCATTGAAAATGAATGGGGACAAAACTGAAGCGTTTTATTCCGGTATTGAGCCCCTTTGACGGAACTCAATACCGGAATTATAAAATGCTAGTGTGAAAGTAGCCTAAGAAGGTTTCTTGTGGAATACAGTCTTTAGGGAAAACTACAACTCTCAGAAGGTGGAGCCTGGGGGTTGAGGATACTTGCCAGCCTGGGTATCCAGTTTATTATATGGACACATAGGCCCTGATTTATCACACCTTCACTCCAGAATTCTGTCTTCAAAAAGTCGCACGATAGGGCTTTTGCGACTTTTTTGCGCAATTTTTTGCGACTTTTTGCATGTGTACACCACTCACTCCAGTTTGTAATATGGGTGGAAAAGTGGGTGTGGTTAGCCATGTTAATGAGTTTCACTCCAGATTTATCATTGCGACTTTTTAAAAAAAGTCGCAAAATTGTCGCAATCTCACTCCAGGAGGAGGGTGGAGTAGGAAAAGTGGAGTAGCTTCTGTAGACAGAAGTGTTAGGTTTAAGGACAAGCCACATTTATCAAACAACCTGGGACGTTTGATAAATGTGGCACAAAGTACTCCAACATAGATGCAAGCAAAACTGACTTCAAATATTCTCCTAATGATAAATTCCCCCCATAGACTTCCTGAGATGCTGTATTGAGTGCAGCAAGTATACTATGCCACTCGAGTGGGGGACTGGGACACACTCTTCCCTCCTGGGCCCACTGGATTATCCAAAGGCGTCTCTTGTGCCTGAGGTAGAAAGGCTGCTGATGGAGGTGAGGGTGTATGTATATGTTGAGGTCAGGAAAAATTGCAGTTGGCCACACTCATGTCTTTGGTCAACTTAAAGGGGTATTCCGGAAAAGTAACTTAATTTTTGAAAAACTGCATTAAAGCTGCAAGCTGTGACCCAACCAGAACCCATACCTATACATATAACCAGAGCTTCATTTTACCTTGTAATCCATTTGTCTAGCTTCTGTGTGAGCCTGCAACACACTGATAGTATCATGGCTCCTGATCTTCTCTAACAAAACTACAATCATCACAATCCCTAGCTTTCCTGTTGTGAGTTTGTGCTTGTTCATGAGTGTTGATGTTTATTGATTAGCTGCTTGATATTCCAGCCCAGGCACGCCCCCTCTACTCGGTAATCAGCAGCACACTAACATTTAGCTAGAGAACTGATATCAACACACTGAACATGCTCGACCTAACAAAGGCTCAGAACTACAGGTCGATGCCATGGTAACTTATGAGGAAACATAGTGGGTAGCGGTGGATAGAGGAAGAAATTACTTTTATAACTACTGAACGGTAAATAAGTGAAATTTACATTATATTAGGTAATGATTGATGATGAATTAGTCTAGAACATAAGCTATATTTATGGTAACCGGAATACCCCTTTAAAGAAGACTTCAGTCACCACAAAATGCAATGCACTCTGCAGGCAGCATGTTATAGAGCAGGAGGAGCTGGGCAGACCGATAGCTTTATGGGAAAAGAGTCAGTAAAACCTGTAATTTATACATTGATATCTCTGCTATTTTTGACTTCAGTTGTACATGGAGAAGGTGTTTTGGGGGTGCCAAGAGTCAGACCCCCACCAAACAGATATTGATGACCTATCTTGATGGCCATCAATGTTAAAATGATGGTCTGCCATTGGGTTGGCAACCACATCTCTCTGGACATCGCTCTGGTATCCAATCAGAATAGGTAGCCTCAGAGAGATGCATAAACCCTGCATGA
The DNA here is from genome assembly GCA_900303285.1 of Rhinella marina. Classification (NCBI taxonomy): domain Eukaryota; kingdom Metazoa; phylum Chordata; class Amphibia; order Anura; family Bufonidae; genus Rhinella; species Rhinella marina. The sequence goes on along the minus strand of ONZH01018512.1, from coordinate 262,957 downwards.
TTAGTCTCATCTTGCAGACCAGGGTGGGTGAAGACCTCATTCTAGGACTGAGCAGCATCACAAGCAGAAAGAAGCTTAAAGGGGTTATCCCATGAATAATGTAAAAAATGAAAATCAGACATCATATAGTACATGACAATACCTTTCTAACAAAGCTAGAACCAGCCCTGTACCTCACATGGATCCAGAGATCTCCACATTCATTGCTCTTCTAGATTTATATCAAGCTGACAGCTCAAGGGGAGTGTCTTTTCTGCTGCAGCATAGAGGGCGTGTCTCAGCTCTGCCTATCATAGCTCAGGAGGCAGTTGAAAGATGAAACTGAGCATGTGCGGCCTTCTCAGTGAGCAGGTCAAAGAAATAAGAAATTAAGTGGCACTATACAGAAACATTTTACTGAATAACTCAGTAGCTATACAGAATTTGTAATTACATGCAATTACAAAAGTGTTCAGATCCAGGTGCTGGTTTGAAAACTGTAGAATATTTTTCGTGGGACAACCCCTTTAAGTGGGGACCAGCAGTTTCAGAAGATCACTCAGCAGTGTGATGTCAGAGTCCTGCTGACTGGTTTTCTGAAGTTGTAGGTCCCCACTGAAGCTTCTGTCCGTATGTCCGTTCTGTAGCCTGCAAAAAAAATAGAACATGTCCTATTCTTGTCCATATTACGAACAAGAATAGTACTGTTCTATTAGGGGCCAGCTGTTCCGTTCCGCAAAATACGGAATGCACACGGATGCCATCCGTTTTTTTTGCAGATCCGCAATTTGCGGACCGCAAAACACAACGTTTGTGTGAAAGTAGCCTTACTCTAAGGCTGACCACTCTGATTGGAACAATGCTGTAGACGTTGCTTACAGAAAAAGAGATCTGACACTTTATTAACATACAGTTCCCCGAATATTATGGAGGGGGCAGATGTCAGGGACCATGAAGAAAATAATAAGAGTTATCCTCAGGTAGCAGGCGGCTCTAAGCACATGCACTTGCTTTGCTTTTTACCCTCAGTACATTCCTTCATCTTGCAGATACAAATATGGATCCAAAATATCAATGTTATATGGGTGTAAAATAAGGATCCTTAGGCTGTGTTCACATCACATTTTATACATGACGTATACCTTAAACGCATGCCATACAGTGGCATCTGTCACCATAGGTTTCCATTGTAAAAATCCTTTTTTTGCAGGATTCTGCAGGATGGTGTTGCGTAGTGTACTGCGTTTTTGCATCCTTTTTTTGCAATGTATAATGTGAAACGTAGGGAACAAATGTGATGTGAACAGCCCCTTCATTGTGAGTTTATCCAATGGTGCATGCTACATTTCGAAAAATTTGAAATACACTATGGGTGTGTGAAGAGCTTCATAGAAAGACACTGGTCATATACCTACACAGGTATGGATGTGACAATACAAGCCTCCTCCTCACTGATCTGCTGGAGAAGAATATACTGTACAATACTACTTGTCTCCAAGTCTCTGGAAGTTCCTTTTGCATTATATTCCACCGTGCTCACAGATTGCCCTGTCGTAGAGTGATGAGGCACAAGAGCAATGTGCTGCTGTAAGCAGATCTGAAGTGTGAGGAGCAGTTTCTCCTGGCCGCTGTGCAGAGTAATATTTTAACTGACCCACTTTGTTTGCTCACCATAACAACATTGCAGTACAAACTTGCCCTCTTGTAACCCCACCCATGAAATTCATTGCATGTTTGCCACTCCTGCCCCTGTGACCTGCGCTCTTCCGCGCTTAACCTGTACGTTGCTGGAAGGTGTTGGCAAGGTACTAGTTAACGTGTTTTTCTTTTCCTGCATGTCGCTCCATCTGGCATGAGACCAGCAGTCTGCTGTGTGAAATCCTGCGTAACCCTGTCACTTCTGTGAGAGTAAACACTACAACAGGACCTGAGGCTGTCATCCTCTCTGTCTTATAGCAAGTAATATTAGTAATATTTTCTACAATAGCTCTGTTCTGATTCTTCTTCCTAGGATATTACGCTGTTGTATGTTAGGCTGGGTTCGCCTATCGATTTGTGAAGCAGTCCTGCATCCATAGCTGGGTATAGCCAGACAGAAAAATGCTGCATGCAGTGAAAGGGAGAAATATGACGTTACACGTGACCCGCCAGAAGCCAGGCGATCCCATAGAAAACTATGGGATCGGTTTTAGCATTTGTTTCCCTCTGGCATTCATGTACCACGCCGGAGGGAAAATAAAACGGAAACATGAGAACCCAGCCTCACAAAGAATTAGCCTTTAATTAAGGCCCCATTCAGACGGCCGTAATATTGCAGGTCTGCAATAATGCAGACCCGCAATATTACGGCTGCCGCCCGGCATGTGTTACGCAGCGCTGCGGAACACACAGCCGGGCGCCCCATTCAAAATGCCTATACTTTTCCTTTCATGCGGACAAATTTTATCTTTTTATGCGGGCCCCGCTCCCATAGAGGTGAATGGGGCCGCATCTATTCCGCAATATTGCGGAATAGATGCGGCCCCATTCATATGGTTGTGTGAATGGGGCCTAAGGCAAAGCTATGTCAGCCATTACACTACTATAGGTCTTATGCACATGACGGCATTCAATCAGCATTTTTTGCATGTCGGATGTGCACCGATTCACTTCAATGGGGCCGCAAAACATGTGGACAGCACACTATGCGCTCTCCGCATCTGTATGTTCATTCTGCAGCCCGGAAAAAATAGAGCATGTCCCGTTCTTGTCCATTTTATAGACAGGGATAGAGGGCAAGACGCAAAAACGGCAATGGCTGTGTGCATAAGCCCTAAGGGAAAGTTACATAACCTTGTGGCCTCATAGGAAACTAATGATTGAAAAGGAAACTTTACTCTCTTTGCCCGGGTGCCCATGAGGATGCATTGTGAAAGGTTAGCTGTAAGCAGAAATATAGAATTCATTTTAAAGGAGTTTTCCCACAATCAATATTTATCAGCTATGCAGATAGGGGGTAAATGTCTGAATGCTGGAACCCCCACAATAACTATATCAGGGTCCAAAGCCTACTGCACTACTCTAGCGAGAAGGAATAGAATGGAGCAGCGATCGAGGCCGCTCCATTCAAAGTCTATGGGGCTGATAGAAAAGGCCAAATACTGTCCCTGTAGAAAAAAATGAGAGACAAAATATACTTTACAGGTACAGTCGAACCATTGTGTGCCAGATCGTTGTCATAGCACAGATAAAGATTGATTATTCTACCTACCACATATAAGTAGGGTGCACATAAGACTGTGACTGCAGCATCAGACTGCACAGGGTTAGTTGGTGATCTATATCCACACGTGCAATACTGGGCACTGCAGCTACAAAATGCATGGTATGTGCAGTCCGAACCAGTGGCGTGCATGATATAAACCATGAATAGAACCTTAGCACCATAGTGCCTTCAAACAGCTAATTGAAGGCACCGTTGGGGATAGGAGCCATGGGTATTTGCCAATGCCGCTCTGATAATTATGGGGGGCATACAGTACAGTAGTATAGAATGTATACCCCTGCTTGTAAATACTGTATACCTCTGAACATTCCATAAGTCAGTGTATTGGTGTACTCAACCCTACTCCTTGTCGTCCCCTGATCTTCTTATCTGGTCATGGTCCCATAGTGTCTTCAGTCCACACACTGACATAAAGAGGGTTATACAGTAACATAACACATCAACTCTAATGACAGAAGGTTGATGGTAAACCTTCTCTCATCTCTACCAGATCCCATTATAGTCCATAAGTCAAGGTCTATTTACACGGGACAATATACAGTTATTACAGCTGATCGCTGGTGGAGGAGACCTCTGCATTTACATGCAGTGATCTCCTCCAGAGTATGGGGTGGAATGATCGCTAATCCCATCGCTGTTTCCCATAACGACTCAGGAGCAGATTGTGTTTACACAGCACAATCTGCTGCCGACAAGTGATGTTTTTTGTCTTCGCAGTAACAAACCAATTACCCGACAAACTAGCGTCGCCCGTTCATCGGGTAATCGGCCGTACATTTACACCAGCAGATCATCTCTAACAAGCGTTCATAGTAATAGTTGATCTATGAGATTCTCAGCCCGTGTAAAGGGCCCTTCAGTGTATTGGTGTACTCAACCCTACTCCTTGTTGTCTCCTAATCTTCTTATCTGGTCATGGTCCCATAGTGTCATCAGTTCACACGTGTCTATATCGAGAGGGTTATACACATAAACTCTAATGACAGAAGGTTGATGGTACACATAAGAGGATTTTTGGACCTAGACAGTCTATGTATATTCAAACAGTGGGCAGAAAAATATCAGTGCCGTCAGTGATGACATCATTACACACTACTAGCATCTACTGACATCATTACTGGGTAACAAATATGGCAGAGATCCTTCTGAAACTTGTGGAAATGGCTGCTCAGTTCATCGCTCATTGCCACCATTTAACCCTCTTACCTGCTGCCTGGATGGATATGATATATTTCGTTGTTAAATGGCAACGAGTGGACACTACTATATCCCAGTAATTACACAAGTAACAAAGCAGGCACATTTTGCTTTCATTATGTTTCCAAGCAGCTTCACCTCTTAATGTAACTGCTGTCTGCAATCATTACATGGCGTTTCTTTATAATTAAGTGGTAGTTGTTCACTTATATTTCCTAAATACTTGTTTCACTCTGTAACTTTTTAATGCTATAAACATCAGACTGCTGTTGGCTGAATGCTCATTCCACTAGCAGATATCCCTTCAAGCCTCCTTATATACACACACGTGTGTTATGAATGGGCAAAGAAGAGTGAGCATGTTCTGACATGTCAAAATCCAATCCCCCGATCCTCTCATCCACGATACCTGACGGGGGGCCCCTGTACACATCAGATTGGAGGGTACCACCGACATAATCTAATGTGTGTGGCCAGCTTTAGGGTTCTTTCACATGTGGGTGGTGCTCTCCAGCATAGAATGGCAGGACTCAGACAAAAACCACTGCATGCAGTGTTTTTTTTGTCCGTCTGACTCCCAGCGTTTTGCAGCGTGGCCATATCTTTGCCAGATACCATTATTGTTAATAGGGTCCGGCAGGCAGGTGGCAGTACCCGGCAGTGCCGGATCCAGAGAGCTCTGCCACAGTTATGAAGCTAGCCTTAGGCTAAATTGGTGGACTATTACTTTTGAAACAGATCATATGCCCCTACGTATGCAACTGTATGCCTATAGAGTTTCATAAAGCCAGGATAAGTATACTGTACAGCATACATTGAAAACACACCTGCGCTGCAGCATACAAATACTGGCCAAACCAATGCCCAGAGATACCCTTTTGGTGTACACTTTATGTTGGCGGACATAATGACATGTATTAAACCCTGTACCACAATCAAAGGAGGAAATTTTTTATTTTTTTTTCTTCAGTTTTATTACATTTGTGACACATACAACTACTTTCTCTTCAGGTCAGGGATACTGTATATTTATAACAGTGAACTAAGTTTTGCTCAAGCCAGGTTGCTCAAGACAGGTTTGTTCCAAGACACCTGTCTAATAGCCAGAGCGAAGGGCTACAAAAACCAGCATGTCATATGCATTACACAACAGCCTTTTGATTTCAATGTGCTGTTGTGTAATACTTTATTTCCCCTGTGGTGGTGCTGGAGAGGAATCGAAAACTAGTTGCTTGGTTCTCCCACAAGATTACAGCTGAGCACTGCGGGTCCTGGTAGAGGGACACACTTCATTGATCAGCTAATTGTTGGAGAATCCTACAAATTTCTACAAAAAAAAGGATTTCCAGTGTGAAAAAACTATTGTACAGCAATACTGTTCACTTTTGCGGAAACATTTAATAACTAAACTAACATGGGGAGATTTATCAAAACTGGTGTAAAGGAAAACTGGCTAAGTTGTCCAGAGTAACCAATCAGATTCCACCTTTCATTTTTCAGAGCTGCTTTGGAAAATGTAAGGTAGAATCTGATTGGTTGCCATGGGCAACTAAGCCAGTTTTCCTTTACACCAGTTTTGATAAATCTCCCCATTTGACTTCATTACTTGCGACTAAATGGCTGGCAATTGCTGCAAGTTGACGGAGGCAGAAAGCAGTTTAGAAACCCAACCTGCAGGCAGAGTGACCTGCGATCTCTCATTACTGCTGGTATTGTTCAGTCTGAGGAAATAATAAGTGTAGCACTGAAGCACACTCATTGCTAGAATATGTTATTTATTATGTACGGAAATATTCTGCATTGGCTGTGTGCTTTCCTGAGAAAGATTCATAAGCAATGGGAAAAGAAATCCTAAGAGTTAGCAATCATTTTCAGTATGTCTGCAACAACATAAATACCAGGTCAGGCTGGGTGCTGTATACTAATATAAAATATTACTCGGATCCTCTACACTGGGCCATTCGCACCCCCGTATTTTTCTGTCTGCATCCGTTCCGCAGTTTTGCAGTTCACATGCGGACCCATTCAATTAAATGGGGCTGCAAAAGATGCAGACAGCAAACTGTGTGCTGTCCGCATCCATATGTCCGTTCCGTGGCCCAGTTCGTTCTCCCTAATAGCCTGGATCTCTCTGAAGAGTTCAGGCTATTACAGATGTAGTCCTCACGGAGGCCTGCAGGTGGTAGGGCTCCATAAGAAAATAGTGAATCTGCCATACACTGCAATGCGAATTCATTGTAGTGTAAGGGAGAAGTGATCTGGAGACCACCTATTCATGTTCCCTAGGGATGCTTTAAAATAAATGTTAAAAAAAAATAAATAAAAAAAGCAATGAAAATAAATAAATAATTAAAAAAAATAAAGAACACATGCACCACCTCGTCCAAAGCTGTTTACTATAATACGGGGGGAAAAAATCAAAACAGCAAATTTGCAGGTTTCTTTGTTGCTTCACCTTCCAAAAAATTTGAATAAAAAATAATCAAAGAGTCATACACACTCCAAAATAGTGTTGATATTCTGACAACCATTCTGCTACTCATGCCCCAATGGTGTCCTTAATTTCCTCCTTTCGTGGTTTATGTCTCAATGCACTTCAATCAGAAATCGCTCCATATTTAAATGAGTGGCTTGGAGTCAAAGAGGTGGAGGCCTTGAGAGTGGAATTTAGTTCTGCCACATCCAAATCTTGTTCCATTCATATTGATTGATAATGTCCCTGAGAAGATCTTGGGAGGTCTGCTGATGATGTTCCCTGTCCTCGCAGATGTCAGTCAGTACTGATGGGAGGAGATTAGGGCCCCCACCTCCTTGACTCCAAACCACTCATTTCAGTATGGCACAAGTGGTGATTAAACTGCTTTTACTGAGAAATACACCATTGAAAGGACAATTAAGGACACCATCGGTGGCATGAGGAGCAGAATTGGTCAGGTACTTGACAGATTAAGGGTCAATAACCAGCCGAACGTTTCTATTTAACCTTTTCTGTTAAACTACTTTCTGCTCTTAGTCTTTAGGTTTAGAAGTGAATAGGACGGCTTGTAATTACACCGGCTCACCGCTGCAATATCAACGGCGAGCAGGTAAACAAAGAAGGGAACGCGGTCTTCTCTTCAACCAGCTGAACAGTGGGTGTACCGGGTGCCAGACCCCTGCCAATTTAATATCCCGAGGATAGGACCTTTTCATAACAATGCATATGGAACAGTTCGCTTACATCATAACAGCACAATATTTAATTAAAAATATATAAGTATTTTACCAATAGTTAAATGTGCTTCTATGTGTATTTTAGTTTTCTTATGCTGCAAAGCTCCCGTGCAATGGGAATTAAATAATTCTGGAGGCCTGTTATCCGGTGTAGAAATTTTGACAGCAAGTGGAAGATTGTAATTACTCTCTTCCATTAGACTCTGTGGCTTTGGCCAGATAAGCTGTGGTGAAACGTGTGACCAGGGCAGGAGATCATGGATTGTCTTTCACTGTTGTCATGGCGACTGTGATGCAGGTGGCCTATTACTGCCTGGCTTGTCAGATCTTATACATCAAACTGGTGCTAAGTGAAAATATGTTAGAGGGCCCAGAAAGAGGGAGAGAAAAATTACCAGCAGCCACAGTGAACTCAGGTGGCTACTCTGCTTTTCTATCGTTTGTATAATAATTAATATTATTTTTACTATTCTCTGTATTCTTCATTGCCTGTTTTATTGTTTATTTCAAGGGGTTAGTTGTATTTGCTGTCTACACAATGCAATCATCCTGATAGAGATTGGAAATATTAATAAATGCACCAAATATTTCATGAGGAAATTATATGGATCCCTTCTGATGTTGAGGTTTTCTCTTTTGAGCTCAGCTGTATGAACAGTATTGACATTTTTAAAATGTTAAAAAAACAAATAATAATAATGATAATAAATTAATGCTTACATCATGCCTTGGCCCCCTTTTTATGAGCTAGAGCTTGGAGTTGCTGCCGTCCAGGGGAACCCAGCTTGTCCATGGTTGTCTGTTCATTTGCAGGAACTACAGTGTATGACCAGTTGGTGCCTTCCCCAGGCAAAGCATATAAGGGGTTTCAGGAGCTGGGCCATAACAGCTATCTTTTGGGAATATGTTGAAACCCCTTTAATGGGAACCTGTCAGGTGATTTCTGCAACCCTCATTGAGGGAGAGAAGCTAAGCGCTGAGATACATATGTATGATTTCGAGACAGGACTCCCAGGAGACACAGTGAGAGTCCCCATTACTCCACCCACACACAGTGGTTAACAGCTTTCCCTCTCTCAGTGTGTGTACACATAAGGCTGTCACTGTGTGTCGGCGGGTTAATCAGGACTCTTGCTGTCTCTCCTAAGAGTCCTGTCAGGATTTACTAAGCTGTTTTACTGAAATCCTGCTCATTATATAGACTTCTATATCATACTGCTCAGCTTTCCTACCTCTGTCATCTTCTGCTTTCAGATATAGAAGCAGAACTTACCCAATTCAATTTAGCAGGTGAAATAATGTGGTGAGGAAGCACAAAAGATCATGGTATTAAAGGTGAAAAAGTAAAGCCATTGATGGCTTCCAATATGCACTTGTTCTTATGCATCATCCCCATTTTACTGTAATCTTTGTACGGTTCTTAAAATAAAACTTTACAGTAACGTGTAAACAGTTAAAATCTACACAAAAGGTTGAGTAACATTGTAAAACCTTTGTTACTTGTTTTGTGTTGATGTTGAGCAACATGCCATTATCTTTCACATTCACACCCAAAATGAAAGTAAAGCTTTTGGTTCCTTCATGAAATCTGAATATAGTTTATCTGTTCTCTGTAGACAGCAGCTAAGAGGGGCAATATGGACTTATATCGCCTATGGGTGGTGTATTATATACCTTTAAACCATGGATGCGTGATACTTGCTGTGTGCATGAGGCCATAGGCATGTTCCCTCTAAACCTTTGTAGTTACTGAGCATGGAACGTTGACATCTGTCCTCTCTCATAGACTGCATTCCAAGCCTCCCTCTCATAGACATCTCCACATTACCGATCCTTTCTCGCAGACTGCTCCCCCTCAACACAGACTTCTCCCCCCCCCTCCCACACTACCTTCCTTTTCCAACTAGCCTTCATGGCAGGAAGGTGAACATTGGCTATTCAGTTTCTTATTTCTTTCCTGCACTGATAATAGAGATGAGTGTAAGGATGGGATAGAGAGGACTGTCCAGATGATCAGGAAGAGCACTTCATCAGCACTCTGCCTGATCATTACAGGGATCCAATTTCTTAATAAATTCAGGAATGCCATACACTGATATTTAATGGCATAATATACACTCACTGGCCACTTTATTAGGTACACCATGCTAGTAACGGGTTGGAGCCCCTTTTGCCTTCAGAACTGCCTCAATTCTTCGTGGCATAGATTCAACAAGGTTCTGGAAGCATTCCTCAGAGATTTTGGTCCATATTGACATGATGGCATCACACAGTTGCCGCAGATTTGTCGGCTGCACATCCATGATGCGAATCTCCCGTTCCACCACATCCCAAAGATGCTCTATTGGATTGAGATCTGGTGACTGTGGAGGCCATTTGAGTACAGTGAACTCATTGTCATGTTCAAGAAACCAGTCTGAGATGATTCCAGCTTTATGACATGGCGCATTATCCTGCTGAAAGTAGCCATCAGATGTTGGGTACATTGTGGTCATAAAGGGATGGACATGGTCAGCAACAATACTCAGGTAGGCTGTGGCGTTGCAACGATGCTCAATTAGTACCAAGGGGCCCAAAGAGTGCCAAGAAAATATTCCCCACACCATGACACCACCACCACCAGCTTGAACCGTTGATACAAGGCAGGATGGATCCATGCTTTCATGTTGTTGACGCCAAATTCTGACCCTACCATCCGAATGTCGCAGCAGAAATCGAGACTCATCAGACCAGGCAACGTTTTTCCAATCTTCTACTGTCCAATTTCGATGAGCTTGTGCAAATTGTAGCCTCAGTTTCCTGTTCTTAGCTGAAAGGAGTGGCACCCGGTGTGGTCTTCTGCTGCTGTAGCCCATATGCCTCAAAGTTCGACGTACTGTGCGTTCAGAGATGCTCTTCTGCCTACCTTGGTTGTAACGGGTGGCAATTTGAGTCACTGTTGCCTTTCTATCAGCTCGAACCAGTCTGCCCATTCTCCTCTGACCTCTGGCATCAACAAGGCATTTCCGCCCACAGAACTGCCGCTCACTGGATGTTTTTTCTTTTTCGGACCATTCTCTGTAAACCCTAGAGATGGTTGTGCGTGAAAATCCCAGTAGATCAGCAGTTTCTGAAATACTCAGACCAGCCCTTCTGGCACCAACAACCATGCCACGTTCAAAGGCACTCAAATCACCTTTCTTCCCCATACTGATGCTCGGTTTGAACTGCAGGAGATTGGTTTGACCATGTCTACATGCCTAAATGCACTGAGTTGCCGCCATGTGATTGGCTGATTAGAAATTAAGTGTTAACGAGCAGTTGGACAGGTGTACCTAATAAAGTGGCCGGTGAGTGTACTGCTACTATTATAACACTACAGAGAATCGGTCTTCCTGGTGCCCATGGGTACTAATGTAAACAATCCATTGTGTCCATGGCTTTCCTAGATAGCGCCTGTGACATCTACTGCGTAAGTGCTGATGGTGTTCAGATACAGAATGCCTATAGCTTCCCTTCATCTGTATGTACACTGAACAATTGGACTGTGTGTTTTTTCTTTTAATTTGCCAAAAGTTCCAAGTATTGGGTCTATCAGCTTCTAGGCCGGACAACCCCTTTAAGCAATTCTGAAGACATTGTTACAGTTCTGCTGGCTGTGTTTATACAGGTTTCTCCAGCAAATTGCATTTCTAGTAGTTTCTTCGAGAAGTTACATTAAGACACAGTGAACCTGGAAGAGGTCTCTTGAGAGCTTGCTTTTTCTGACTTACTGCATTACTTAAATATCTGGGTGGAGAGATATTACATCCAGGTTATTTTCTGAAGGACTTTCTACAGACGGTATATAATGGTCATTAGTGTGGTAAGTCACAGGTTTTATAGGTTAGATCACACTAAGTGCAGCCTCAAAGCATCTTTGAGCCTAACTCAAGATGTGCAGCACTGAAGGGGAACTCGGCCAGTAGGATAGCACTTGGGAAGTCTTGAGATGGATTTCAGCAGGTTACAGAGACAAAAGTAGAAACACGCATTCTAGCGCTGCTTGAACAAAGTGCTGCTCAGAGAAGACCTGGAACTGTTTTTTGCATAGCCTAATAGAGGGATCCAGAACCTCATCAGTTTATTTTGCGTTGGTTGAATGACATCATGGTAATAAAGAAAGTAAAAAGAGCAAAAAAGGTTGACCTACACTTTTTTGTCACATTGTAAAAAATCACTCTGAAATCACTGTCCGCATGAATTGCTTTGAGTAGCTGGAAAATCTCTAGATTTTATCGCTAAATATTAAGCAGCGATTTCACTGCAATTTATTGGCAAGAGATTTTCATGTTACTGTATGGAGGAAAAAGTATTTTGAAAATCACTTTAAAATCTCAGAATGTGTCAATTTTAAAAAATCACTAGCGATTTATTTCTAGCCATTAAATTGCTTCAGGCATACTCACTTAGCACTAGAGACTTTGAAACTATTCAATACATTCACAATTTCACATCATTTCTTAAGTCTAGGTTTAGCCTCATCCTAAGAAATTTCCACACGTCTGGGTCCTTATTTGGGTCTGCAAACCACAGATCCACAAAATACAGATACCTTCCATGTGTACTCCGCATTTTTATAACTCTCATCAATAGGAAGCACTATTCTCATTCAGAATACAGACCAGAATACAGACCATAATTTGCAGAACAGCCACATGGATCCACAAAAAATACAGATGTCTGGCCTCATAGAAATGAATAATTCAGTGTGCTATTTGCCATAAATGTGGCTAGCACACAGATGAAAAAAATGTGTGCATGAGGACTACTGCAGTCGCAGACCCTAAGGTCTCCTGCACGTGAGTATCAACCTTTCCTTCTTGGAAACTGATCTATCTGTACATTGTATAATACAGTACAGAGGATTACAAGCTCTGCTACACTGTTAATGGGGGGTTTCCAGTATTTAGGATAGGTCACCAATATCTGATCGGTGGGGGCTGACACCCAGCACCCCGACTGATTAGCTACTGGCGCCGGAAACTATACAATGGACAGTAAGTATTCAGGGGTGGACCTGGCCTTTCTGCTGCCTGCAGCAAAAACTGAAACGGTGCCCCCCTATGCCAATTTCTTAGCCTAACCCCTTTGCCACAATGAAAGCACTCATTGCCCATGGCCCTTCTACTGCCCCTCTCTTGCCCCTACCTGGTGCTGCCTGAGGCGGTCACCTCACCTGGTCTCAATAGTGGTGCACCTCTGTGTGTAGTTCCCAGTGCTGAGCTGACATTACCACTAAAACAGTGAACAGAACCTTTTGGGAGATTTATCATCTCCTTTACCCCTGACATTAAAAAGTCGCAAACTATGTGCTCTGCAGCTGTGAACTATAATACAGTCTGTAACTCTGGATCCGTAGAAGATAAGTGACGATTATATAACTAGCATATAAAATACTGTACTGTTCAAAGGTGAGTAGAATACACTTAACTATTTTGTGTTATGTACACAGACTTGTTTTTATATGTCGGGATTCTTTTCACTAGTGTACATACAGTTTGGACATGATTGATCTGTAAGCAGACAGTCTTGTGCAATAAATCTCAAGCTTTCCTGACAGACTGAAGAGATAGACGTCTATTAAGTAATGATGTATATGTGTTAATAGTGAAGCTTGCAGTGAGCGCCCTGTCGCATTTCTTGTTTTATAGCTTCAGGTTCACATTGCATTGTAATGTTTGCATTACTGGGCATTTTTTGAAGTATGTAAAGCTAATTTAGTTTTTGGTCTCATATACATGTCAATATTTTGGTCAGTATATTGCAGCGGTATTAAAGATGTTGGCTACCATTTGTTGTTTTTTTTTTTTTTGGGAAACCCCCTCCTCCATCCATTGGGGCAGACATGCAAAGTTAAGCATACTTACCTGCTTCCGGCTGCTTCGCTCTCTGGCCTTGGCTGCCTTGATCGGGTGCCCTACAGTCAATATCCATTTTTACATCGCTGCAGCCAGTCGCCTGCCCCCATCAGTTACGTGACCAATTGACATGATGCAAGGGGAGCAGGTCACTGCTGCAGACAGTCATTGGCTACAGCAGTGTCAAAGCAGATGTTGATAGCGGGGGACCCACTGGGACGCATCAGTGGGGAGCAGATAAGTATAACTCCCTTTTCAGGTCTTCCCAGAAGAGGGCGGGGATGGGTTGCCGAAAAAACCTCAAAAGGTGACTAACTCCTTTGACAAGCCAAAACCTGGAGTGGCTTCAGAACATGAAAGAGGTGCAAGTGTTTCTATACGTTCTCGCTGTAGATTCCACTCCTTTTGGTTTCCAAATACTGATCCAAAATACTGACCAGAATACTGCATTTGAAAAAGGCCTAGTCTTTCAATAACATATTTTTCGGTAAAATATATGTTTTTTAGATGCTGTCGTACTATAAAACTCATCTCGACTACGCTGTACATTCAAACATATGCAAGTTTTCTTCGTTTTCCTAATGTTTTATATATATTGTGAACAAGGTCACTCATTCCTTCTGACTAGGGCACTCTCAGTATGGAATTTAAAGATTTCTCCTGCATTCGAGATTATTTTCTCTATGTCAAGCCTTTCCTTCTCCGAGTACCGGAATAGTGTGTTTTGCATTATTTTTCTTAACATTTGCATAGCCCATATGATAGGACAGTGACCCCCATTTTATGTGCATAGCCTTTCGTGTGTATTCTGATGGTCACCTTGCTAAGAAGAGCCCATCTCGTGCAACGATGAGACATAATGCGCTTTGCACATGCGTCTTTCCCCTCATTCTAGGGATCGGTGAGTATCTCAGCGCTCAGACCCCCACCAATCTTTATATGTCTCTATGACATATCAAAAGTTATTTTAAAAGTGTGTGACTCTTTAAGTCGTGACATGGCAGCTTTTCTCCAAAAACCGCACCACCCCTGTCCATGAGTTGTCACTAGTATTGAAATAAATAGGGATGAGCTGCAATTCCACACAGAAGTCTACAATAAACTGAGGGCCAGTGAAAATAGTCATAGTGATATGTATGTGTATAATGTTACAACATCGTTCTCCGTTCTTCTTGGTTTAGGTGTGCTGAAATATAAGTGAAAAGCAAATACTTCCTCATCTGAAGGCTGGAAAATAGCCAGATCTGGGAGGCCCTGATTTCAGATTCTAGTCTGAAACATATCTGTAATAACTGGGTCACATATTTCCCATAGGAAAATCAGATCTGCCTGTTATCTGTCACTAGAATGGTAAATGTGCTGTATACTGCTTGCTATAGGAGAAAAACTTGGTAGATTCAGTAGTTTGAACGTCTCTGTTTTTGTCACAGATACACTAGCTGCACCATTTTCGTAAGGTGTGTTAAATTCTTTAAAATTCAGCAGCACAGTAGTTAGCACAGCAACACTTGAGTTTGAATTCAACCAGGGAAACATCTGCATGGCCATTATATGTTATCCCTCTGCCATCGTGGCTACAAAGATTTCCTACTTCCTTCCAAAATGAAAGAGGATCTATCTCCTCTGCTGACATGTCTTTTATTAAATAATTGTATTCCACATGAAATGCCAATTCTAGGGAAATTCTAGGTTCTTAGAAGGTTCTTAAATGTGGTGCCATTCCTTTTTTTCCTCCTAGAAATGTATGAACATGTTGAGAACTGGGTGTTACCAGTTAGATATGTGTCCCTGCACTGCCTGACACTGTCCAGTTAGTGCTGACACTGTCACAGGGTGTACAGATACACCCATTTGAGAAACAGAATGAGAACATCATCACAATTTAGCCATGAATTTTCTGGAGGAATAAAAAAGGAAAGGTACAATACAGAAATCTAAGAAAATATGCTCCAGAATTGATAGTTTATGGGAAAATACATATATTTACTAAAATAGACAAGTCAGGAGAACCAAGGGGTTCACTTAAATAAGTTTATTGGCTTAATATTATTCATTTGACCTTAAATGGTCAGGAAATTATATTGTGATCCCACTGGGCAAGCACTGGTATTGCTGAGATACAATGATGCCAACTATAGATAATATAAAATAAGCAGCGCATGTGAGCCAATGTGTGTGGCCAGGGCTATATTATAGCTGACTATAAGTACTAAAGGCTTACAGCCCGATGCGGCAGACGATTTTCGGGAGGGAAGCGTTCCCTCCTGGTAATCGCCTGCTCGGTAGCGTAGGTTACTGCTGTTATTACATGCAGTGATCTCCTATGCATTCTTCGTCCCCATCCTGTATAGTGGTTTACCGGCGGAACATTGTTATTAGACACCACGATCTGCCGTCTGCAAACAATAATTTCTTAACATGTCAAAAGATTTGGATTGGCCGATGATCAAGCGTTTGCTTGTTCATCGGGCAATCGGCGACAGTAGTACACTGCCAGATGAACGCTAATGAGCGTATAATGCAGGCTTAAGATTTGTAACATCTGATGATTTACATTGTGTGTCATGTTCCTCTTTGTGTATAATTCATCCACCTCTGTGGTTCTATGTGGTCCGCAAATAACTTGCTTGCAAACCTTTGCAATCAAGTCTCCTCACCTTCTGTTTCATTGTTTCTTGCTAATAATAGTATGTTCAAACGTTTTCTCCTTGATTGTATAACAGTATATTTGTCAGCAGGTGTCATTAGTTGTTAAAGGGGTTTTCCAAGATTTCTATAAGATTTTTATCTGTAAAGGTCATTAGTATCTTATTGTGGGAGTCCCACACCCGGGACCCCCTCCGATCAGCTTTTTGAGAAGGCATTAGAGCTGGCAGTAGCGATGTGGCAGAGCGCTGTCTATTGTATAACGGCTGGGCTTGGTATTGCAGCTCAGCCATATTCACTTCTATGGGGCAGTGATTGACTACAGCGGTGACATGTTAGATCCAAGCACGTCAGCACTGCTATTTGAAGGAAAACAGCAATAGTACCAGACTAACTCTGCAGAGAGTGGCACTGGAGTAAGGCTACTTTCACATTGGCGGCACGGGTGTCTGGCAGGCTGTTCCGGCGGGTGAACAGCCTGCCGGATCCGTGCTGCCGCTACTGCACGTCTATGGACAAGCCACTCCGGACACTCCGGAACAGCCTGCCGGACACCCGTGCCGACAATGTGAAAGTAGCCTAAGGCGTGAGTATATAATGTTATTTTAAGAGAGTGTAGTTGTTGTCTGAGATCTTTACTACTACACTCTCACGTTACTGCCCCCTCTGGTTATAAGCGGTATCGGAGTCTGTGAGTAAAGACAGACAGTGACTTTAATTGAGTTTAAAGGGGTTCTGCAGTTTTTTTAAAACTGATGATCTATCCTCCCCGGGTGGCGGACCCCCGCCGATCAGATGCTGATGATCTATCTAGAGCAGTGATTTTCAACCAGTGTGCCTCCAGCTGTTGCAAAACTACAACTCCCACCATGCCCTTCTGATAGCTGATAGCTGTAGGCTGCCTGGGCATGATGGGAGTTGTAGTTTTGCAACAGCTGGAGGCACACTGGTTGAAAATCACTGATCTAGAGGATAGATCATCAGTGTTTAACCACTTCCCATCCGGGCCATTACCCCCTTCCTGACCAGGCCTAATTTTGCAAATCTGACATGTGTGACTTCATGTGGTAATAACTTTGGAACACTTTTACTTATCCAAGCGATTCTAAGATTGTTTTCTTGTGACACATTGTACTTCAAGTTAATGGTAAATTTGAGTCGATAACTTTTAATTTTATTTATAAAAAAATCCAAAAGTTAACGAAAATTTGAAAAAATTCACTGTTTTCTAAATTTGAATCTCTCTGCTTTTAAAACAGATAGTGATACCCCATAAAATCCTTTTTCATTTACATTCCCCATATGTCTACTTTATGTTGGCATCATTTTGGTAGTGTCATTTTATTTTTTTTAGGACAGTAGAAGGTTTAGAATTTTAGACGCAATTTTTGCAAATTTGCAAAATCAACTTTTTTAAGGACCAGTTCAGTTCTGAAGTCAGTTTGTGTAGAAACTACACCCCTCAAACTATTCAAAACTGGTTTTAGAAATGTTGTTAACCCTTTAAGTATTCCACAGGAATTAAAGCAAAGTAGATGTGAAATTTCAAAATTTCACTTTTTTTGCAGATTTTCCATTTTAATCATTTTTTTCCTGTAACACATCAAGGGTTAACAACAAAACAAAACTCAATATTTATTACCCCGATTCTGCAGTTTGCAGAAACACTCCACATGTGGTCGTAAACTGTTATTTGGGGATACGAAAGGGCTCAGAAGGGGAGGAGCAGCATCTGCATTTTCTAACATGGAATTTTTTTATCATGGTTTTTAGGAGCTATAACTTTTAAATTTTTTGTGGACTGAGCTGCGTGAGGTCTTATTTTTTGTGGGACAAGCTGTGCTTTTTACTGGCACCATTTTGGGGTACATCCGGCTTTCTGATCACTTTTTAATCTAATTTTTGAGAGGTTAACTAAAAAAAAAAAAAGCAGTTTAGGGGAATTTTTCTATATTTTTTTTTACACCGTTCACTTGATGGGGTAGATCATGTGATATTTTTGTAGAGCCAGTTGTTACGGACGCAACAATACCAAATATGTCTATTTTTTATTTATTTTTTTTGCGTTTTACATAATAAGAGACTTTTTTTTTTTCATTTTTCTGGCTATGATCTTGTGTGGGGGCTCATTTTTTGCGGGATGAGGTGACGTTTTTATTTATATCATTTTGGGATGCATACGACTTTTTGATTGTTTGATATTATGTTTTTTGGTAGGTGAGGCGACAAAAAAAAGCTGTTTTGGCATAATTTTTATTAGATTTTTTTACGCAGTTCACTTAATGGGGTAGATCATGTGATATTTTTATAGAGCCGGTCGTTTCGGACGCGGTGATACCAAATATTTCTATTTTATTTATTTATTTTTATTTGTAACATTTTTTAATGACATATTTGGGGGAAATTTTTTTTTTTATATGTGATTTTTTTTTTATATAATACTCTATTTTTTTATTATTTTTTTATTTTTTATTTTACACTTTGTGTCCCCCATAAGGTCATACAAGACCTCAGGGGGACATTTAACTTCACTTATTTATTTTTTTTACACTTGATTTCTCCTGTAACTGGGGCTGACATAGTAGCCCCAGTTACAGGGGAAATACATCCCCAGAGAGGCTGTACAGCATAATACTATGCTATACAGCCTCATTGCAGGGCTGATCGGGTGTATGAGAGACCCGGCAGCTCCTGCACGCTCCCGGCCCCGGCGATCACATGACCGCCGGGCCAGAACAGGAAGCGCAATAGCGCTTCCTGCTCTGTATACACAGCGCTCGGTGAGCGCTGTGTATACAGCGATCTACAAGGCAGGGACCCCTGGGAATGGTCCCTGCCTTCTCTTTGGGGTCAGTGACAGCAGGTACCCCACTGTACAGCTGTACAATTAGCGTGCAGCTGCTATTTCTGAACGGACGTTCAGAAACGTCCATTCAGAAATAGACAACCACTTCACGGACGTTTATATCCTATGGGCGGACGTGAAGTGGTTAAAAACTGTAGAAACTCTTTAAGTTATTTCAATGAGCACCTTGCAACCAGGGATCATATGAGGTGAAGCCTGAATGCAAATGCAAAAACTGCACGCATTTGTCCCAACTTTTGAAAAGCCCAAGGAAGGAAGATATCAGCAGATTTCTTGTTACACTATGCCGCGCCTCTAACTCAGCTTTATAACTGTCTATACATGCCCAGTCTCTTCCAGTCCCCTTTCTGCCCCCACACAATAGTTACGCCACTTTAGTGCCCTCACACAGTAGTTATGCTTCTTTAGTGCCCCCTCACAATAGTCCTGCACCCTTAGTAACCCCTTACAATAGTGCTGTCCCCTTAGTCACCCCTTACTATGCTCCCTCAAAACAGTGAAGCCCCCTTAATGCCCCCCTCACAATAATGAAGCTGCTGTAGATAAAATAAAAAAGTGATACTCACCTAGCCCTGTTCCCTCGATTACCACAGCAGATCTTTCCCTGGCCTGTGCACTCTGCTGCTAAGCACTGCCGGTACGATGACATCACTGCATAGCACCTGCCTGCAGGAGAGTGCACAGACCAGTGAATGGAGGAGGAGGGAGCTGAAGTCACCCTGCTTCACCATTGTATTTGACTGTGTCTGCATCCTCATGACAGGCCACAGCCCTCCCAGGACAGCTGCTGAAGTCTACGATTGTCCCGCTGTTTAGGAATGGACACATTATAGTAGGGTCACTCAACACAAATGTGACCATGAGCTGATCATACCTTTCAGAAAAGTAAGACATTAAAGGGTGTTTGTCAGGTCCAAAATTGGTTTTAACGTGTGCAGACCACAATGTAGGATAGGTGCCCTGAAACATAACCATAGACTTGAGCTGTAATTTACAGTAGTTTCTAAACTATAGTGAATCGGGCAAGCTGCAAAGGGCACTATCCACTCTCACAAGGCCCTGTGGGGAGCATGCATAGCAAACATATCATTTTACTGTGGTTTTACGGTAGGCATGGTAAAAAAAAAAACTGCAACATAACCACTATATCTGAATATACCCTGAAAGCATTTTCAAAATTTGGAACATTCATATTAAATTTACCACCTTGTGCTAGGGTGGGAACGTCAGCTTGTGTCATGGCGCTAACATGATCAACAGCCCTGGAGATTTTTTGAAGAGATTTTTCCTTTTTTTTTTTTAATTTTCAAGATTTTTTTCTGACATCTCCAACTGCTAAAAATGTCCCAGGAGCTTTGGAAATTATGTCAAAGACATAACTGTAGTAAATAAAATAAATGCTGAACCCGCTTATCTAATGTTCGTGCCACATTTTATCACAAGCTCACTTCAAACAGACACTTGAAGGAAAAGTACAGAAAAGTACAAGTGAAAAGGTTCCACTAATCTTCAAAAAACAGGTAGGTAAATATTTCAGGAACATGCTGGAGTTGACAGTATCAGAGATGGCCTGCACCTCACATGAGAAACAATCTATACTTCACACAGCAGAAAAGACATCTAGTCATGTAATTGCTAAAAAAAAAACTGGGTTTGATAAGATATATGGTTTTACCAGATGTCTTATTATAAGAAAATTAAAGGGGCATTTAGTTTAGTTTTGTTTGTTTTTTAAAGAAGATATCCTCCTTGATTCTGTTTGTTCGATATTACAATTTAAATTTCAACGTAAAAGACATCCAGATGTTTTCTAGGAGGTATCCATTTTACCCCCTTCCTCTAGTGCTAGTTAAATTGTTAAGTGAAATAGGCACTGTACTTATAACAAACTTTGCATAAATCAATAGTAGAAGCGAATATTAGAAACATTGTAATTTATCTTATTATAGATAATGCCTCTTTCTCCTCTTGTGAGCCACTTCTCTCCCTTCCACATCTTCAGCTGATCATTTACTCTGAATTTACAGTTAGGGCTACACAGTGATTTTGGACCTGCAACAATTCATTTGGTCAAACTGCATCGCAACCTAGTGAAATTGAATGTGGTCGCGTTGTAACCCTCACGTTGCCACATTCGTGACATGTTAATCGCCAGCCATCCAAACCCCCTGAATTTCTGTCCACTTGCTTGTCATGGCTACTTGTGAGCTACAGCAAAACTACATTTTTTTTTTCTATTTCTGTGTAGCCCTAGCCTCAAATCCACCTTGAGAGACAAAACAGATTAACAGCTTACGGAGGTATCAGGTTACATGCCACCCATAGAAGCCTATAGAAAAGGAAGGAGCAGGAGAACCTCTGTCCCTGCCTCCTTACACGGCCCCTCCTAGTCAACGGCGCGTAACTGGGCGGCAATCCCTAGCCTGAATAAGTGCTGGGGCGTAAAGGGAAGGGGAACACGAGGAGAAATAAACAAACAAAGACAGAACACACACAATATATAGGAGGGTCAGCAAGCCAAGAGTCGTACCAGGATGTCACGTCAAAACCAGGGGAGAAAGCAGAAAGCGAAGTCAAAATACATAAGCCGAAGTCCAAAAATACAGTAGTCAATATCAGGGAACAAACACAAGCACTGGAGGTATAGACCTGCTGGCCCAGGTTGCCTGTTTAAATAGGCCTCCAAATGGGTCATGTGACGTGGCCAGTGTCACATGACCCTAATCACATACAAAACAAGGCTGAGAGCTGGCTAACAAAAACCAGCGCTCAAAAAGGTGTTCATGTAGATCACGTGGCGTGGTCAGCGCCACGTGACCTTATACATAAATATAATATAAAATATAACTGAGTGCTGGCTATATCTGCCAGCGCTCAGGGGGCCGGGGAGGACGCCGGGCGTGCGGCAACTGAGAGTGCCCCGGGTCCTCCCTGCTCTTGGTTGTCATGCGATCGTATGGGAGAGCGGCGGCGCAGCACAGGGGGATCGCGCCGCCGGCTCCCCGTTACAGGCAAACAGAAATGCTGCTACTGGCTATTTTAAGCGTTGTATCTAACTCCAGTGCTGGATTCACATCAACCCTTCTCAGTTTATTTTAAAATTAACCTGAAATAATGGGTACATTAAATGAAGTCTTGTAACAGAGACCAAGTGGGATTAAAGGCTATTTGTCAGCATAGTAACAGACTACAAACCAGTGCTGTGTAGCACGATCCTGCAGTCATACTGCTATCTGCCCCTACTCTTTGCTAATGTACATTTGGTTGGTAAGCAAGAAGTACAGAATATGATTGCAGCATCAGACTACCAAGGTGTTTTTGTGGTATGTTACCATGATAACACATATGTCTGCATCAGGGGCGTAGCTATAGGGGGTGCAGAGGTGGCAGTCGCTACTGGACCTAGGAGCCTGAGGGGCCCAAAGACCCTTGTGGTGCATAAGAAGACACCAGTGTTATAGAAAGTGCATGCTGGTAAAGTTACACCTCTGTCTAGAGGGAAGGGGTTAGGTTAAGAATAGTGCCAGTTCAATTTTTGCCTCAGGCAGCATTAACACAATGTGCTTCCCTGCCCCTGGCCACAAAGCACTGAGGAAAGGGGGGCCCAAGCTGAACCCTTGCACCAGGGCCCATAAATCTTAAAGGGGTTGGCCATTTTCTGGTTATTGTTGACCAATATGTTTGTGAGATGATTATATGGCACTTACTAATATAGTCTTTGTAGAAATTCTGCACCATTTTCTATATTTCATAAAGTATGCTCCCAAGTCCTGTCCATAAAATGGCTGCTGATGGAGGGTCATGTGACCAGGCAAAATACCTCCATGTGATGTCTTCTCCATTCAAATATATTACACCTGCCATCTGCACTTGTTCTGTTTGGAGTTCATAGCAGGTGCAGTGTGTTTGAATGGAGGAGACATCACATGGAGGTGATTTGCCTGGTCACATGACCCTCCATCAGCGGCCATCTTACGGACAGGACCTCTGTGTGGACAGCACAAAAGACTTGGGAAACAAGAGAGTATACTTTAAGAAATATAGAAAATGGCGCAGAATTTCAACAAAGGCTATATTAGTAAGTGCCATATAATCATCTTACAAACACTTTGGTCAACAATAACCCGAATCTGGACAACCCCTTTAAGCTATGCCCCTCGTCTGCATACAAGCTGCAGAGAGAAAATTCTCACTTTTTTTTTTAATCAAGACCTAGTGCGAAGTGTATTTTTGGAAGGCATCGTCTTTAACCCTTACACTCCCAGCGCCGTACATGTACGGCGCAAAAAGCACTACGTTAAGTACCAGCGCCGTACATGTACGGCGCTCTGATCGGTCGGGTGCAGGAGGTGCGCCCGCCCGATCACTTGCGGGGGTCCGGCTTTGCCCAACTGCCGGACCCCTGCTGAATGCGCCGGCATCGGTGAAAACACCGATTTCGCTGCTGTGACGGGGACCCGATGGCTAGGATAGCAGCCCGATGCCTTCCTTAGGCATCCTGGCTGCTATCCCTGCGTTCCTGTGCGATCCACCCCCCTGGATCGCACAGGAAGCAGGCTGTAAGTGTATTACTGTGTGTAATACACTTACAGCCAATGCATTACAATACAAAAGTATTGTAATGCATTGTAAAGGGGATCAGACCCCCAAAAGTTAAAGTGGAAAAAAAAGTTAAAAAATAGTTTCCTAAAAAAATAATAATAATAAAAGTTTCAAGTAAAAAAAAAAAAAGCCATTTTCCAAAAAAAAAAGGTAAAAAAAGAAAGATAAACATATTAGGTATTGCCGCGTCCGTATCGACCGGCTCTATAAAAATATCATGTCATTCACCCCGCCAGGTGAACGCAGTAAAAAAAAAACAACAAAAACGTGCCAAAACAGACATTTTTTGGTCACCTTCCCTTACAAAAAGTGTAATAGCAGGCGATCAAAAAGGCGTATTTATCCCAAAATGGTACCAATCAAACCGTCATCTTGTCCTGCAAAAACGATACCCTACCTGAGACAATCGCCTGAAAACTTAAAAAAATATGGCTCTTTGAAAATGGCAACACAAAAAAAAGATTTTATTCTGTTCTAAAATGCATCTAATGTGTAAAACTCTCCAAAAATAAAAAAGTTACACATATTGGGTATTGCCGCGTCCGTAACAACCTGCTCTATAAAAATATTACATGAGATGGCCCCCCGGGTGAATGCTGCAAAACATTTAAAAAAAAAAACTATGCCAAAACAACCATTTTTTCCCCTCTTCCCTCACAAAAAGTGTAATAGCAGGCGATCAAAAAGACGTATTTATCCCAAAATGGTACCAATCAAACCGTCATCTTGTCCTGCAAAAACGATACCCTACCTGAGACAATCGCCTGAAAACTTAAAAAAATATGGCTCTTTGAAAATGGCAACACAAAAAAAAGATTTTATTCTGTTCTAAAATGCATCTAATGTGTAAAACTTTCCAAAAATAAAAAAGTTACACATATTGGGTATTGCCACGTCCGTAACAACCTGCTCTATAAAAATATTACATGAGATGGCCCCCCAGGCGAATTCTGCAAAAAAAAAAAAAACGTGCCAAAACAGACATTTTTTGGTCACCTTCCCTTACAAAAAGTGTAATAGCAGGCGATCAAACAGGCGTATTTACCCCAAAATGGTACCAATCAAACCGTCATCTTGTCCTGCAAAAACGATACCCTACCTGAGACAATCGCCTGAAAACTTAAAAAAATATGGCTCTTTGAAAATGGCAACACAAAAAAAAGATTTTATTCTGTTCTAAAATGCATCTAATGTGTAAAACTTTCCAAAAATAAAAAAGTTACACATATTGGGTATTGCCACGTCCGTAACAACCTGCTCTATAAAAATATTACATGAGATGGCCCCCCGGGTGAATGCTGCAAAAAATTTAAAAAAAAAAACTATGCCAAAACAACCATTTTTTTCCCCTCTTCCCTCACAAAAAGTGTAATAGCAGGCGATCAAAAAGGCGTATTTATCCCAAAATGGTACCGATCAAACCGTCATCTTGTCCCGCAAAAATGATACCCTACCTGAGACAATCTCCCGAAAAATAAAAAAATATGGCTCTCTGAAAATGGCAACACAAAAAAAAGATTTTATTCTGTTCTAAAATATCATCTAATGTGTAAAACTTTCCAAAAATAAAAATGTTTGACATATTAGGTATCGCCGCGTCCGTAACAAGCTGCTCTATAAAAATATTACATGAGATGGCCCCCCAGGTGAATGCTGTAAAAATTTTTTTTTTAAAACTATGCCATAACAGCCATTTTTTTTCACCTTGCCTCACAAAAAGTGTAATAGCAGGCGATCAAAAAGTCTTATGTAACCCAAAATGGTACCAATGAAAACGTCACCTCGTCCCGCAAAAAATGAGCCCCCACATAAGACAATAACTAAAAAAAATAAAAATCAATGGCTCCCTCACACCAATCCATCAAAATCTGTGCTGCAAAATCCATATGGCGCTCCTTCTGTTCTGAGTCCTGTCATGTGCCCCCACAGCAGTTTACCATCACATATGGGGTGTTGCCGTATTCAGGAGAAAATGGGGAACAAATTATGGGGTGCTTTTCTCCTGTTACCCCTTGTGAATATGAAAAATTTGGGGCTAAAGCAACATTTTTATTGGAAGAAATGAAACTTTTCATTTTCACAGCCAAGTGTTTCCAAATTCCATAAAACGCTTAGGGGGTCAAAGTGGCCAGTACCCCCCTTAATATATTCTTTGAAGGGTGTAGTTTCCAAAATGGGGTCACTTTTTGAGGGTTTCCACTGTAGGGGTACGTCAGGGTCTCTCAATTACAAAATGGTGCCTAAAAACCATTCTAGCAAAATCTGCCTCCAAAATCCATATGGCTCTCCTTTCCTTCTGACCACTACCACAAACCCATAGAGACGTTTACAGCCACATATGGGGTATTTCTGTAAACTGCAGAATCAGAGTAATGTATATTGAGGTTTGTATCCAGAAAACTATCCACTAGCGCTACCTTTAGAGACACTTTTTGTTGCTGCCGTTACCGCAGCAGTACTGCACACCTGCTGTTCTGGAAAACCAAATATGTATATATCTATATAATGGCACCACGCAACTGGTATATTGATATCCCTTATTCACCTAGATGGTACTTTTAATTCAATAACTTTCCTCTTTAAGATTTAGTATACCACTCAGTTCACCTCTGGAGCGGTAGTTAGCACATATGTCTCAATGTTCCGCACACTCAAAACGCTGTATTCATAGCATACTGGATTAGTTACACATGTGTTCCTACCTTTCTAGTGGCATGCACAAGGTCTTCAGGGTGTTCGGTGGTTCAGGATACGGTCCCGGTTCTTCCTAGGGACTTTCTCAATTTCTGGAGCGAGCCCCGGCCGGTGGCTCAGCTCCACTTGCTTGTCTGTAGCTCACACTCACTCAGAGCGTGCGGTGATGTTACCTGTGCTACGGATAGGTAATTGAGCCAAACTTACTAACCTACGCGTTTCAAACAACACGGTGTTCTTCCTCAGGGTATTTTTCCAGTTAGGCTCTGTATCCTCCTTTATATCTCCACCTCATTAGCCCCTCTTGAGCTACAGACAAGCAAGCGGAGCTGAGCCACCGGCCGGGGCTCGCTCCAGAAATTGAGAAAGTCCCCTAGGAAGAACCGGGACCGTATCCTGAACCACCGAACACCCTGAAGACCTTGTGCATGCCACTAGAAAGGTAGGAACACATGTGTAACTAATCCAGTACGCTATGAATACAGCGTTTTGAGTGTGCGGAACATTGAGACATATGTGCTAACTACCGCTCCAGAGGTGAACTGAGTGGTATACTAAATCTTAAAGAGGAAAGTTATTGAATTAAAAGTACCATCTAGGTGAATAAGGGATATCAATATACCAGTTGCGCGGTGCCATTATATAGATATATACGTATATTGAGGTTTAGTTTGCTGTTAACCCTTGCTGTTTTGCAAGAAAAAAATTATTAACATGAATAATCTACCAAAAAAGTGAAATTTTGAAATTTCTCCTCCATTTTCCATTAATTCTTGTGGAACACCTCAAGGGTTAACAAAGTTTATAACAGCAGTTTTCTATAATTTGAGGGGTGTAGTTTCTAAAATGGGCTCATTTATGGGTGGTTTCCATTATGTAAGCCCCTCAAAATCACTTTATATTTGAATTGGTGCTTAAAAAAATGGTTTTGGAAATTTTGTTGAAAATTTGAAAAATGGCTTCTAAACTTCTAAGTCCTCTAACGTCCCAAAAAAGTAAAATGACATTTATAAAATGATGCCAACATAAAGTATACATATGGGGAATGTAAAATAATAACTATTTTTGGAGGTATTAAAAAGTAGATAAAGTAGATAAACTGAAATTTTGAAATTTGCAAATTTTTCCAAATTTTTGGTAAATTTGGTATTTTTTTCTTAATAAAAATGAAATATTTTGCCACAAATTTACTACTATCGTGAAGCACAATATGTGAAGAGAAAACAATCTTAGAATGGCCTGGATAAGTAAAAGCGTTCCAAAGTTATTACCACATAAAGTGACACATGTCAGATTTGGAAAAAACGGCCTGGGATTTGAGGTGAAAAGTGGCCCGGTACTGAAAGGGTTAAGTTAATTAATCCTCATATGGAGGAGGGGGCTCATATGGTAAAAGACCCCCTGTAACTTTGATTGTTTTTCATAATTCATCCTTTGAATCTTTTTAAGGCCACTTTCACATATGTGTTTTTGCTGTCCGGTTTTGAGATCTGACGGGGTTCTAAAAACCACAGCAAAACATGTCTGAAAAAAAACAGACCCAGCACCATTGACATGGTTTTTAATGCCGGACCCGGCATGTTCAGTTTCCCATGCCGCACACAAAACGCAAATGCAGATGTGAAAGTAGCCTAAAAACAGTAAAAGCTACAAACACAGACATTTGAAATGACATTGTGAGCTGAAATAATTAACATCGGTATTGTCTATGTAGATGGTACAAGATGTTTTTTCCCTATTTTTCAGCTTCTATTTTTATCCTTATCATCATCCAGTAGACAGGATTCCGCCTAGAGGTACGGTGAAGCCATATGTTTTTATGTAAATAAAAAGGAGCATGTCTGCAAATGCTATATTAAAAACAAAGTTTTATTCTGCAATTGTCATAGCCATTGTCACATACTCATCATACTAATGTTACCGATCCCACTGATCTGATGTATATGGGGGTGTGACAATGTTCCTCTAATAGCAAATGTCAAGTGGAAAAAAGAATTGGTTTGTTGGATATTAAGATGCCCAGCCTTTGTTCTCTCTCGACCAGCTCAGTTCAAGAACTGTAGTACTTAGCAAAGCCATGGCCCCTTCAGTCAAGTGACCTTTTAGGGCATACATTTTTGGACCCACACTAATTTGATGGGCTGTCCTAATGATTGGATAATTATCAAAGCCCAGGAAAACGCCTTTCTTTCTGGTTGACTATTTTGAAAGTAGTTTACCTGTGGGCAACATAAGAAGTAGCCTGCACACATCATCCACAAGGTTGGCATTGATGACGGGTTTTCTGCAGTATGTGGTTAGGATCAACGCGAACAGTATGTAATAAGAAGTTATGAAACAGGCAGTATGGACTTCACATGGGAGAACAGTCCAAGCAAAGAGAGTCCTTGATGCCCAGTTATGACCGTTATACATAGTGGAGTGAATGTACACGGCCACAACAGAAACCATATCAGAATAATTGTTGATATATCATTTATTCGTTAAACCATAGAGCTGATATATGCAGTATGGGAACCTGTCACTAGCTTAAGTCACCAGCATGCTGTTATGCAGCTGGGGTTCAGCTTTCTAAATATGCCTCTGTAAAGAATTAGCAGGAAAAAGAAGTTACAACTTACTAGAGATGATTCTGGGCGTTGCACATATGAAGCCTTGGTAATATCAAGATGTCAATATATGTGTACAGTTTTAGGTGCAATAACAGAGTAACGGCACAACACAGA
The DNA here is from genome assembly GCA_900303285.1 of Rhinella marina. Taxonomy (NCBI): domain Eukaryota; kingdom Metazoa; phylum Chordata; class Amphibia; order Anura; family Bufonidae; genus Rhinella; species Rhinella marina. Next base: position 233,890 of record ONZH01018512.1, on the reverse strand, counting down.
GTCCTAAATAGAAATGTTACAGAATTGTTTTATGGGGAATAAGAAGTAGTCAGTCATGTACTACTACAATATTCCCCCAATATCTGATAGGTGCAGGTCCCAACCCTGGTACCTGCACCTACATCAAGAATGGATCCCTAAAAGTCGAGGAGGGTGCACTGCGCATGCGCAGCCGCCCTCCATTAATTTCTATGGGGCTGCTGAAAATACAGCACTAGCGATATTCCCCCATTGTCTGAGATGGGAAAACCCTTTAACTCCATACTATGACTCGTTGTGTATTGTGTTTGTATTTTTGTGCTGACACTAGCTGTATTATACCGTCCTTACCAAGTGCTGTAGTAACTCTAGTGTAAATGTGTGTTCTTCTGCAATGTCATATCACTCAGACAGATAATCAGAACAATTATTATTTCATATGGCAGTGAGGTCTGTAGGTCCATGTAAGACAGAGACCTGCCAAACCTCCAGAGATTTTGAGACAAATATACTAATCCTATAGAAACCTGTAATAAAATTATAGGCTATCACTAAAGTTATCACAGTGGCACAGGTTGGATGATAAATGTGCTGCATGTTTAGACAATTTTGTCTTACTTTATACCAACTATTGGTTAGCTTGGTTTGAGACAGAATTTTACAACAGAATTGTATAGTTCAGATGCAAATTGACGCATATTAGGCCACACCCATTTCCCATGAAACCACACTACTTTCCAGGTAAGACACACCCTTTTTTGACTAAGGCCAGATAATCTCTCTAAGGCTTGGTGTGCCAAATTGCACCACATTATGGGGCAAATTATGGCAAAATCTAGGTGCATTGACATTATGTGGGTCATTGTAAACAATCGTCTGTAGGTCCATAGGAGCCCTGAAAAATAAAAGGTGGAATCTGATTGGTTACTAAGGGCAACAGAACTAGTTTTTCTTTGCACCATTTTTTATAAATCTCCCCCAATGAGTTCAGCTCACATCGGCTGAGGTCAGTCCAAGAAATGCAGTCATCACAAGGATTGCAGTTCACGGACCACTGTGAGAAAGCTACCTTAACTGGAGATTAAAGGGGTATTCCCATCTCACAAATGTAGGTTGTATAGTCAGATATAGCCATACCAATATTATTACTAATAGAATGTATTTATATAAAATGTACCATTTAGAAGATTTGGCTATTTGTATAGGCATTGTCCCACACACATCAGTCAGGCCGTTGCCCCTAGTTACGACCACCGCGGTCATGTAGTAGTGGTGGCCGGCTTATTCTTGTTCAAACCCGCTCTGAGGTAACTGCTGTATTGTGAACGCACATGACATGAGCATGCGGAGACACATCTTAGGGTGCTTTCACATCTGCGTTTTGGATTCTACCAGTCCAAAACGCAGACTTTATAACGGATGCTGCTCCATAGAGATGAATTAATCTTGGAACAGGATCCGTTTCTCTGCGTTTTGGAAGCGCAGACAAAAATGGTACAACCCTAAGATGTGTCTCCACATGTTCATGTAATGTGTGTTCATAATACAGCAGTTACCTCAGAGCGGGTTTGAACAGCAGCAAGCCGGCCACCACTACTACATGGCCGCTGTGGCCGTAACTAGGGGCAACGGCCTGACTGATGTGTGTGGGACAATGGATATACAAATAGGTAAATCTTCTAAACGGTGCATTTTATATAAATACATTCTATTAGTAATAATATTGGTATGGCTATATCTAACTATACAAACTACACTTGTGAGATGGGAATACCCCTTTAAGTTTAGTTTTTTCATAAAAATATTATTAGCTGGTTATGTAATGAAAACCCATAAGAAACCTTCATACTTTTCTGACCTGTCAAAATGATAAAGAACATTCCTTTTTTTAGGTTGCAATTTCTTTAAATACCTATTGTTATCTTCGGATAGAGGTGGGTGGGAACTTTTGTCTTCATCATATTTCCCTTGGCTAAAAGACAAAAGGAAAAGAGCAGCTTGCCACTGACTTCAACAGCCTGAGCGATCAGCTTGTTAATAGAGAGGGAGTTTCAGATCAATTGTCAGCCAAGAAAAACATTTTAAATTATTCTGAAGACAGAAAAAGGGAAGGGAATGCTTGGATGTGCGAGATTGTATTCGGGTATTGCCCTTCTTCAACTCTGTCCACCCTAGTATGATTTTTTAGAAGGACGCAGCACTTACTGATTAGATTTGTAAGGCTACTTTCACACTTGCGGCGTTGTTTTCAGGTATTGAGATCCAGCTGAGGATCTCAATACTGGGAAAAAACATTTCCGTTTAATCCTCAGGCATTCTGAATGGAAAGAGATCTGTTTAGGATGCATCAGGATGTTGTCCATTTCCTCAGCATTCCATTATGTGTCCGGTTATAACGGAAAAAAACGGATCGGTCACTGAAAACAATGTAAGTCAATGGAGACAGATCTGTTTTTTTAGGAGCCTAAAAACCGGATCCATCACCTATTGACTTTCAATGTATTTAGTGACGGATCTGTTTTTTTTTCCGTTTGGTTTCACATAACCGTATGCTAACGGAACGGATGCATCCTAATGTGTAAAATCAAAATGGATCTGTTTAATTAACAACACAAGTGTGAAAGTAGCCTGGAAGAACTCCCGCAAAAATGTTTATTCTCTGACCTGTTAGAAAGGTACAAGGTAAACTGTAGTGAAGGTAATCTTCTCATCAGTGACTGTATTTGTAAGTTATCCCCTCTTTTCTGATCTTCAGCTGTGTCATGTGACCAACACTGATCTCCAACTGACACAGGACAGGAAGTCAGTTACTTCTCTATTGATTCCTATGAGACTGACATTGAGGTTCGCATAGGAATACATAGAGAAATAGACTTCCTGTCCACTTGTAAGACGCTGTGTTATTTGGAAAGTCTGAGTGCTGGTCACATGACACAGCTGAGAAGCAGAAGGGAGGGGATAACTCACCAACGCAGACACTGTTAAGAAGATTACATTCACTACAAATTACATCATGTACCTTTCTAGAAGTTTAGAAAATAACATTGTTTTCCAGAGTTCTTCTTTAATATGAGGCTATTCCATGAAATTGGCAATAAAAAGTCACACATTATAGCACACCAGTATTTGTTCCATAATATGCAGCGTTTTGGGCTTTTCAGCACTTTTTTAAAGTGATAAAAAAAAGGTTGGGGGTTAGCAGGAGGCGCAGTCTGATGGATAAAACTGGACAGCACAGGAGATCCACCTGCAATAAAGAAGGGATCATTACTTACCTGGTAGATTCCACACTGCCGCTTTGGTTCTGTTTAGGGCCTTAGCAAAGAAATTAAAATTTTATATATAAATAAAATAAAGTACCTGACGCTGCCCGAGTATAAAGTCTGTTTGCATGAATTTAAAGGGTGCTCAGGAAGCCAATTCTTCCCCTCGTTTTTTTTTTTTTCTATTTTTTACAGGGAAACGGCTAGTAGCCCTATATACCCTGGTAGTTACACACTGTTTATTTTATTTTTAACTGTCCCCATAACAGTAATCCCCACAGCTCCCCATTCCCTTAGTGATCTCCATAGCACCCGGCCCCCTTAATGGTGACCTAAACCGCACCCTGCCCCTTTAACAGTGGAGTTTTTATGAAAACCTGATTTAAAACTGTGTGCCTGTCTCTGAGGCGAAGACTGAAGGATCTGCGAGCTTCTATTGGCCAATAAGGGTCATATGACCATGTGTATGAGTGAAGGAGCTGTTAGCTTCTATTGGCTAACAAGAGTCATGTGATGGTGCCATATTTGCATTTTTGGGGAGTATCTTGAGAACGGTACATCCTAGAGAGCTGAGAGCTTTTGTGAAACCATTCCCAGACACCCGACATACCTATTTGCCAAATTTGGTGCCCATCAGTTCGGATGTTTGGATGCCTACAGAGGGCAGACAAACAAACAGACATTGATCTTTCTGAGATAGAAAGAAATCTACTCCAACCAGGAGCTGGAGTAGATCTCTAGTGTACTGGGATCACAAAGCTCCCTCCTGCAGCCTGCCTCAGCTCACCCACACCCTGCCCACTTTTTTGAAAAGTCACAAATTTTGTTGCAAAATGGCACTTGCGACAAAACTTGCAATGTTTTCACGAGTAAATGACCCCCAAAGGGAACACAATTTCATTACATTACTTTTATCCAGTTCTACTGTGAGGTTGACAGGAAGGTCTAACTGAGCTGTAAGCACCATATTATCCCTGTCTGAAGCTATCGGGTGGAGGGACAAAACGCCATTAACACAGCGGGACATATTTACGAAAGTAGTGTGTGATAAAGTGAAGCAAAAATCCGGCGGATTGTTTTCAATTGTAAACCGCACATACATGTGTTACTGAAGAAATAATATATGCTCATAAAAGCCATTTATTAGGCAAATAACCGAAACCTGCACATAACAGAGCGCCTATGTAGTGTGGCTATGAGCTGACCATTTTCGGCTTTAGCTTATAGCTTCTTACTTATAAGCCTGTGTGGACTTTGAACCCTTTATGGTCAGTAATCATTTTAGTGGATGTTTTTAAATCAAATGTATTTTCCTGAATTTACACATTTATGACCCATCCTCAGGATAGGTCATCAATATTAGATTTAACTCCCGGGACCTCCACCAATCAGCTGTATGAAGAGGCCGCATGTGGCTGAGCACTTAGGGGTCTTCCTAGGCCATGTCACATCACGTTCATTGGTCACATGGCCTAGTCCCCATGTAATAACAATTCTGGAGCATCTATTCTTATGACTCTATGATTTGTCACTCCTTTGTTATTTCCACTATAAGTTGTGACTGAATTGCCAGCAGCTTGCAGTAAAGGTACTGCTGGGTATAACCAGTTGCGGGTGTGCCCCTGCACAGTCTGTCTCCAGCAGCACTGATTGGACAGAGTCAGACACACCCACTACTGGTAATGCCCCGCAGTACCTTTACCGCAGACTGCTGGCAATGTATTTGTAATATTCTACCAGGAAAAATACAGGAATAGCACAACATAGTCATAAGAATAGATTATGGGGAATGCAAGTAGTAACTAAAACTGACCTGTCAGGAGAGCTGACAGCCCCTCTTTAAAGGGAGTATATGACCAGTAATTGTTTTTTAAGGTTTGTAAGATGTAAAATAAAAAAAACAGTAATACTTCAACGATCCCCTGCTGCTTACCTTCCAAAGCTTCCCAGGTGCTCAGCCAATCACTGAGACTGGTGGGCACTGGGAAGCGTTGGAATGGGAGCAGTAGAGAACAAGTGACAGATTACTTCTTCTTGCCTAAGCATAGAAGTGAGGTGGATTTCAAAGATGCTTTCATTTGGGGCAACCTAAGTGCTGTAAGCTGTCTGCAAAAGGGAAGTAATCAGCCCGAATATTCTTCAAGGAATGTAAAACCTAGGAATGAATGATAAATGTAAACAGAAGGCAAATATTCAGTATTTGTCAGTCTGCAGGATGTAGTGGAGATCCTGTACTCTTCCTGATCCCTTCCATTTTAGGATGGGGCTGCACATCGATCTTGGCCTTGACCCGTCACACAACCAAACACTGCAGTCATTGAACTGAATGGGGGTCGCAGCGCAATTTGCAAGTTGCCACAACTGCAACCTCAGTGCCACGAAAAATCCAGTTGTGCCCATTTAGGGTGTCTTTTCAGTGTGACTATACACTTTAGAAAGCTGTCAGAGGAGCACTCTGTCAAATCATATTACCTGTTTGAGAAGCTCACAGCTGATGTGTATTAAATCTCGCATTAACTTTTATTTCCTTTAGTATGGACCCGAATATTCCCTTTTGCTTTGGGAAGAACTGAACGACAGCAGATTGCCTTGTTCATTTTCTGTGTCCTCTGTACTCCTGCTGACAGTCTAGCGTCATGCAGTCATCACAGACAAGGATCCCCGCCCAGTGTAATGAAGGCATGATAGCGTGCAAGCCAGCTCCAGTTATTATGGGGCTTCTGCTAGACAGCTAAGGAGGAACCCTTCTGCTAAAATGCTAAAGAGAACATCAATCTAGTAAATATTTCATCGGGAGAGACTTCTTGGAAATTGCTGGGCGGACCGTCAGCTTCTCACTGCTGATCTCTCTGGGGTTAATGGAACTGAAGAGTAAACAGTAGCTGCTTGAGAAACCGAATTAGAAACAGGAAGGAAGTGTAGCTTGAAAGGAAGCATCTTTCCATATTTGTTCTCATGCTGTGTGTTGTTTCGTGTGATGTTGAGCACAAATTATGTGCCATTTTGCTGGTGAAGTTAATTATTCAATGTACATTTAATCAGTTTATTATGTGATATTTATTATAGGGGATTACATGGGAAAACCATTGCTCCAATGAATGAAATCTAATAGTAATAGTTTTAGATTCATTAAATGTTTCCTTTTATAAAAGAGCCTTTAATTCAGGGGTGCACAGCCTGTGGTGGTGGGCTGCATGTATCCAGTGATGCCATTCTGTGCAGCCCCCAACCAGCTGGTCAGAGACATGCTAGTCTGTGTCTGGTGGCTGCTCACATGTATTTTCTGGGATGTATGATACGGGAACAGGATCAAGAGAAAACTAATGGTTCTCTGAGACCTACATATATTGGCAGAATGAGGATCTTCTGATCTCCACAAAAGAGTAGACTACGTGGAGAAGTGGCCATGCGCTTATTTATCAAAGTAGGGAAACTCGCCTGTTTCTGCAGCTCACATAATGTCCAAAGGAGAGAGATACATTTTCTGGGATGCAAGATGGGATGAAGGGGACCCCATTCCACCAATAGGTGGGAATGCCAGAGATGAAACCACCACTTATCAGGTATTCATAACATATACTATTGCTATGACTTTAATGTTTCAGGTGGTAGGTTTTATTGGGGCCTTTGAGGATGGTTCATGCTCACAATGCAGCTCTCAGACAAGAAAAGGTTGTGCATCCCTGCTTTAGATCGTCACTTTCATTTGTACAGAAATGTCTGGGTCATACCCAGTATATAGGTGCTGCATGAGTGGGAATGCAGAACGTAGCTTAATTTAAAGGGGTGGTCTCATCTCAGACAATGGGGGCATATCGCTAGGATATGCCCCCATTGTCTTATATGTGTGGGTCCCACCACTGGGACGCTCACCTATATTGAGAACCGAGCTCTGCAAAGTGGTGGCTGCAGGACTCCAGTCCAGCCACCATCAAGCTCTTTTCCCATAGAAGTGAATGGGAGCGCACCATGCATGACTGTCCACCGCTCCCATTCACTTCTATGGGCCCGACAAAAATAGTCGAGCCAGCGTTCGGCTATGTTGGCTACCCCATAGAAAATGAATGGAAGGCATGTGCAGTGCTCCCTCCACCACTTTTGGAGCTCCATTCTCGATATAGGTGCGAGTCGTGGCGGTGGGGCCTGCTCCTATAAGACAATGGGGGCATATCCTAGCAATATGCCCACATTGTCTGAGATGAGACAATGCCTTCAAGCTGGCCAGATATACTAGATGTAGGTTGGCTGGACCCGCTGATTTTTGCAGGACCAGCCAGCCATCTAATATGTGTGGGACCTTTCTGACTCTCCTTTGACAACCAATGTTGGAGGAGAGAAGGATCAGGATGTCTTTTTAAACATGTCCAGTCTTTTTATACTCTGGGATATTGACCATTGTGCCTGGCAGCTGCTTACCCACTGCTCCCTGTCCATGTGCATAGGGATAAGGTGTCAGGAAAGATAGCTGTTTGCCTGACAGTGGTCCCCAGTCTCCAGATCTGTGTGCTGTGAGAAATGGACCAAAGGAGCACTTGGCCTGAGTTTCTCCATATGGACTGAGGGTATGAATTGCACCTGAGGTGGGAATTGCAGCATTGACTATTGATCTGTGTGCAGTATGGTAGTATATAGATGAAAAATACAGCTGTGAATCCAGCCGTATGTTGAGTCATTTATCAAAAGTGTCTTTATTAATAATGCTGGGGTTGTGTCTACCTAGATCTAGCCTGCAGTCCATGTTTTCTTGCATCTAGCAGGTTTAACGCACTTCTAACAGGGCCTTAAAAGACCTTTAGACTGTATATAGGGAGAAATGGCACAATACCTTAATGAATAAGGCATGTGTTTCCAGTGCCATTCTTTCTGATGTACTACATTTTGCTTTGTGAATCCCTGTGTTTGGTCTGTGCTGTGATAACCAGCAGCATTTCCAGGTATGCGCGTTAACTGAGCTGTGTGGTGTTTAACTTGACAATCCACCATACTTGAGTTCCCTGATCTCGTTCTGACACTGCGCTGCCTCCTGACTACAGGCATTGAAATGCAAATGACAGTGGTAATTGGCTAAGAGATAAATCCACAATGAGCAGCGAGCAATGCAGCAGGGAGTTAAGTGGCTAAGTGACAATTACTGCTCTACATCCTACAGTATCATGAGCGGCACTATCGTCTGTCCTCTGTTTCAAGGTGTTGGAGCATATTAATTGGAGAGTCTGGCTATTAACAAGTCGCACTCAGTTGCTCATCGCATTCTTCCTTGAACAGAGTTGAGCTAATGCGTCTTATTTTCATGTAACTGATTTGCCAGTGTGGAGATGAAGGAGTTAACAGCACGTAAGCATCACCTCTCGGCTTAATCCCAGGGCCTGGTACCCAGAAGCATCCCATGCTTCTTCTAAGTGTCACGGCTCAAACATCATGTGTGAACAGGTTGGTCTGTTCAATTATGAGGCTTTGAAGTTTACTCTTTGGTTTCTCAACAGAGATTTCCAGAGCTGCAACAGTTTTATGTGATGGTGAGAGAGGTAATGAGGTAGAGAATGCCTCCTAATAAAGAACACCCTACTGAAAAGAAAGTCATGGATATCACAACGGATGAGAAAGTGAACTTCCACTTTGGCTCGTCCCCATATGTTGTAGAATGACATATTTTGCAATGTCCTTCCTTGACATGTTTTTCTTCTACCTCTTATGTTGTCTTTCAGATATCCTGGTGCTGTCGGTTGTAAGTCATATATTATCAGTTTTATAGGAGGTCTACCTCGCTTTCAGCTGTCAATCACATTGTCCTTCCTTACCGTATGTGATTTGTCCAAACGCGAACCTTAGCTGTTCCTTTAAAGCATTTGTCCAACAGTTTTTAAAATTCTTAGGGGAACAGACAGGCTTAAAAAAAGAAAAGAAAAAAGCTCAACTCACCTACTCACTGTCGAGTGGTCCTCGTGTGAATTATGAACGAGATATCATCTGGCAGGGAATGGAGACCCCAGGGACCACACCTGCAGTGCTGGAACGGAGGCGAGTTAAGTTTTTTTTTTCTTTTATTAGCCTGTCTGCATCTCTGATCATTTTAAAAACTGACAGACAACCCCTTTAATGATAATTTTGTTTCAGACTAGAGCATTGGACATTGACAATCAGAGCTTTCCCAGGAATAGCGATCAGGACAGTGGGAGACCCCAGAGGTACACTCTACTCATGCTGACAACTACAGGAGTGTGACTCCACTCTGTCTTATTGTATAATGTTCTACATAGGAGCCCTGATCACTGAGAATCACATAACTCTCGACAGTAATGGCTATCTAGTCTTTTGTTTTACAGGCATGTAAAAGTCCCATGTTTAATTATCTACTGGCATATCATTATAACTAGATGTGGAATTGCTTGGTAAATGATTTCTATAACGTGTCATCCTAAAATCATAATTTTAGGTTCTGATTGTGATGGCAGCTTACTGTACATAGCCCAGAAGAGGCTAGAGGTTTTACTGAGTATCATAGCCTTGTCTGGCAATCTTGGTAGAGACTGGCCTACTATTCTTTTTGGCATCCTGTAAGACGTGCAAATGAAATCATGGTCGCTAAACAAGTTCACTAGGGTGGCAAACCTTAAATTTTAAATGTCTTTGCAGACTGACCTTGTTTTAGAGCAGTGCTCGAAGGTCAATGGCCAGGGGGGTCCACAGCCCCTTGTTCAATTCCAGTGTGCCTTAAAAGTGTTTTCCAGAACTCACTTATTGATGATTTATCCTATGGTTTCAGTCACAGCTTCTGAAAATAGTTGATCGGTGAGGTTGCCGATAGTCAGACACCCTACAACTTTATATTGATGACCTATTTGAATAATATTCATCAGTAAGTAAGCCATGGAAACCTTCTTTAAAGAGCTTTAAAAACAAAGAAAATGCTAAAAAAAATCACAGCTCTTCTTCCCTTAATCCTCTCCTCATGTTTGATACCATTCTTTTTCATAGTACAACTAAAATTGAGAAAAAAAGTAATTCACTGTGTTTCCCAGAAGCTCTGCCATATTCCCCTTCTTCTCACTGTCCTTTGTCTGGCTGTAAGACAATCGGCTGGAGCAGCAGCCCCTCCCCCTGTATGCAGTATGAAGAAATATTATTAAAACATGTCCCCTTGGTTAAGTCCTGTCCCTTAGTTAAGAACGTCTCCCGACTTGTCTCTTTTAGTAACTACTTGCATCGCCCATGTAATAACTATTCTGGGACATCTAGTCTTATGACTGTATGTTGTACCATTACTTTATTATTCCTTTTAGATGTTATGAATGAATTTCCAGCTGAGGTTGTGCCCGTGCACAGTTTGACACTGGAGGCACTGATTAATTAGTGTCAGACTATGCAGGGACACACCACCAACTGGTAACATCCATCTGGACCTTCACTGAAAACTGCTGAGTTCATTCAGAACTTCCAGAAGGAATATTAAAGGAATGGCACATAAGAAGAGATGCTACAGAGTTGATATAACATGAGGAATGCAAGTAGTTACTAAAACAAACATGTCAGGAGAGGTGACAGGAAGCCCTGCCCATTGAGCCAGGCACAAGCCAAAGATTGAACATATCAGCAGGAGATTAACCCCTGTGTTCTCTGCAGGATTTCTATTTGTTTCAGCATCATGCAGAAAATACTGTAGACTGCAGGGTGGCAATATTTTTTGCTTACTTTGATCATTCATTTCTATATTTATTGTTCCTTTAAAGTGTAAAAAATAAATACAAAATACAAAGCTCCTCAAAATGCATTTTATTAACTCAAATTAAAAGTATCATGGTATTAAAGAGACCCATGCCCAAGATTCAAGATCAGATAATTCCAGCGCTGGTGCTGAGGACATTGTGTAAATAATTTATTTTTCAAAATATTTTTTCGTTAGATTTTTTTCCTTAATGGGAGCAGGTCACTATGAAAACACAGTTTTATCTGAAACTATTCATTAAAACTTGTCATTTATCCTTATACATTCCTGCTCTTCGTAGGCTCATGTGTGCGGTCCTGTCAGTAGTAGCTGACTCTTTTTGACTACGCATACAGGGGAGGCTGTCAGTCAGTGAGTGGAGCTACACACATGACTCCAAAGCCTTGAACAAACAGAAATCTAAATGAATACATTTTAAGTTTTACTGAGTATTTTCCTTTTAATAATTTATCATGCAGTTCAAAAGTTAAATTCAAGACAGTGGTGGCTAGTAAATATTACATATTAAATATCTATTTTCAGTAACAGAGGCTTTGCATCACTGAGTAGTATCACAAGTGGTGAATATTTACTGACCCCCACTGACAGCTGTAACCATAATAATAATCTGTTGTCTCAAATAGTATATACACACCAATTGTGCATGTCATCTCAAAATGAGAAGCAATACTTCTGCATGTAGTAGATCACTGCAAAGTGTTAATTTAATCCCTAAGAGTTAACCTTATGCTAAAGAATTAAATGGTGGGAGTTGGAGTTGCAAAACTCCAACTCCCACCATTCCCTGCTGTAGGCTGATAGCTGTAGACTGACTGGGCATGCTGGGAGTTGTAGTTTTGCAACAGCTAGAGGGCCGCAGGTTGAGCATCCTTGGTCTAGACCTTTGGGTCACATATGTTATTAGAAACGTCTCGTATTCTGGTGGGCCAGTCCTGTATTCTGGTGGGCCAGTGTTATAGAACATAGAACATTACAAAATGGGAGCAGTAACATCCAAAGATATCAAATAAATAATCTAGCAAGCAAGAACACATAAGATGAAAATACACCTACTATACTTATTCGGAGTACTTTAGGGCTTCATGGGGTTTTAGTTGTTATAAATGCACTTTTCACTTAAAACTGAATCACAGAGTTTCATTATTAAAATTCTCTAGAATACTCCTGAGAGAGAGAACAGGTATCCACAGATGGCACAGAGCCACTTCAGAGGCCGCTTCAGGAAAGACAGTAAGGTATCACTCATTTATGGCAAAGGACTTTACTGCTTTTGGAAAGGGTATTATGCTGCGGTGACCACCACACTTTGAAATAGACTTTCCATCCCACTAAGATTTGCATGCCTGTGGCTACATTGGAAAATTGAAAAGTAAACTTAGAGTGAGACCATCATCACTGCTGTCTATACACAGGACCTGGTAAAAGACAATACCTGAGAACTGTGCTTATTGTTGCTATATGTACTACTACTCAGGTCATCTGTTCAGTAAAGAGAGACTCTATTTATTGCAGTCAAAATTCATTGACTTCACCATCCATCTGCTGGCTTCTACATATGCCCTCCTGCCTTGCACCCATCTACCTAACATCAAGAGGATATCACCTAATACCAAACAGAAGCCCTAAAGGGTCCAGGGTGCACCCCAGTGGAACTGCACAGCCTCAGCTAGGAGTGAGGACAGATACTATGAACGATCCCTACCCCTATCAGTGCCACAACTACCACTCCTGGCTCGTCCCATGCAGGTCACTGCAACAGTAGAATGCAGTTTCTGAATTACTTTGGTATACATGCATATAAATGCATGTTCTATACTTTGCTACCTGTGCCTTTAAACCAAGGAACTGATTATTTTTCTGCATCAGCATCTGCCAAGAAATATATCCTCCTCCCACAGCTAGAAATGATACACAGAGCAGTGAGATATGCAGAAAATATATGTACATAGATTATTTGGTAAGTGACTGTACCTGTGTAGCAGTACTATTTATAGCGCTGAGCATATATAGCGCTGTGACTTATGGTACTCAACTCCAGGAGCACTCATATTCCAAATGCTTTATACTTCTCATCCCAGCTAGCCAGGAGGAAAAGCCTAATAAAAGATTAGTATTCACTGATTGTCCATAACTCTGCAGAGTCTTCGCGTATACGCTGTATATACTTTATATAGTAACTGCTATTTGCATTGCGAAGCATGTACCATTAATGATTAACCATGCGTCTCCCTCTCTAACTAGTTACAAGATTTCATAAGATATAATGAGCAGTTGTTCTTGTCTTTTTTGTCTCATTGATTACAGGCCAACGCTAAACTACTGACACTTATGAATACATGTAAAATTCAGGCCATTGAGGGTATCTGTGGTCATCATCAAATCCTAGAATTACTTTAACCACCTGTTTTCCTCAAGGTCATCTAATAAACCCTATCTCTAAACTACTGAGAGGTCATGAACATTTATTTAAGCCATATTCTAAAAGACAGAAAATCCAAAGGGTGCTGCTAGAGCATCTCAGCTCTGTACAGAAAAAGGACTCCATATTTTTAATAAAGACCAATTTAAAGAATTGTTATTAGCTCAAAATGATTACAATGCAATAATTAAAAAAAATATTCCAAAAGGTATACATAGCCTTTAAGGCTAAAATTAATTATGTCACTGAGGGGTTAAAAATGCAATAGTGTCCCCTGAGTTGTGCGCCAACATGATTTACTGCAGACACATATTAAAAATAATAATAAAAAACCTTTTTGGGAGGGTTTTTCCAATTTAATGTGACTGTTAGGGCTCATGCATATGGCCATTGTTCGGCCGTTCCATGCATTGGGGACCGCAATTTGCATTCTCCAAATCACTGGCAACATCTGTGCGGATTCCGCAGATGGATCCAGACCCATTCAACTTGAATGGGTCCGTGATCCGTCCACACGGCCAAAAAATGTTCTATTTTTTTGCGGTGCGGAGGCACAGAGAGAAACCGTGCCTCCGTTCCCCACCGCACCTTCCAGATTGCGGACCCATTCAAGTGAATGGGTCCGCATCCATGATGAGGTGAGCACATGGCCGGTGCTTGCATGTGAGGGCACAGCCGGGCAACGGCCGCGTGCATAAGCCCTGAGAAGGTTAAAATTTCACGTTTTCTCCTATAGAAATAAAATTGTCAGTCTTATTACTACTGGACCATTCTATGTACACTAAAGCAATTTTCCAAAAATTTTATATTGATGACCTGACCAAAAGATCATCAATGTCAGGTAAGCATGTAGCACATTGGAGGCAGGTACAGCTCCATACATTTTGTAGTGGGTGTACCTGGTTACTGTAGTGTAGTCCAATGACAGAGAACTGCAGTAACCAGGCATTGCCACTACAGAGTGTATGGCGCTGTGCCTGGCTTCAGTGAGCTGATATTGATGACCTATCCTAAGGATAGGTTGTCAGTATAAAATCCCCAGAAAATCGCCCAAACACTTCTATTAACAGGCTGTAGATCAATTGTAAACCTTTTCTAAATCTAAATATATTTGGAACAATATAGAAATAACACAATAAGTGCATAATCTCTCTTTTAGTATCCTACTTAAGATTTCCACCAGTCTCGGCACAAGCCAAGTGTTACAGCTGCTTTATAGACTTTGGTCGGAGCCTCTGTACACGCAGGTCCAGGGATAATCATTTCATGTGAAGAGACTTTTGGCATTGTTCAGTTCCTTATCTGAGAGAGAGGCCACGGCTTCATATTACTTCCTTCACAATACAGTATAGTCTTGTCAAGAGAAATTGAAAACAAGAACTGAAATTTTCATTCTGTACAGTGGAACCGGAATTGTAAGGTATCTTTGCAGAGCAAGGGGAGGATTGTCTTTCCTTTTCGAGCTTTGCAGTTTGAATATGGGTACAGATAGGGGAAATCTTAGGATAGGGCAGCTTTCTTAAAGAGGAACTCCCGCAAAAATTTTTATTCTCTGACCTGTTAGAAAGGTGCATGATATAATCTGGAGTGAATGTCATTTTCTTATCAGAGGCTGAAATTGAGAGTTTCCACTCTCTTCTTATTGTAGCTGTGTCATGTGACCAACTCCCTGACCTCCAACTGACCCAGGACAGCAAGCCAGTCCCTTCTCTATTCATTCCTATGAGACTGAAAGTGAGGCTCCCATTAGAATGCATAGAAAATTAGACTTCCTGTCCACACATAAGTCTCTGTGTGAGTTGGTGGGTCTAATTCCTAGTCACATGACACAGATAAGAAACTTCAGGATGATATAACTCAAAAATTCAGCTACTGGTAAGAAAATGGCATTCACTACAGATTACATCATGTACATTCCTAGCAGGACATGGAATAAATTTTTTTGCGGGAATTCTTCTTTAAGGGTATGTTTGTACAGTGTTTTTTGGTGGAGGCTTTGAGGCAGATTTTCCTGCAGGTGTTTCAGCCAAATCCAGAAGTAGATTTAACAGGAAGTAGAAGTAGAAGTCCTTCTGTCCGATTCCTTTCGAATCCACCTCTTTGGCTGAAAACCCTGCAGGAAAACCTCCTCCCAAAAAAAAAATGAACCTATCATAAGAACCTTTAATGTATAACATAGACATATATCTTTGTCAGTGGAGATTGCTATAGTTTTACTATTGAAATGATAAACTACACATTTTATCAAATTCAGTACACCTCTTATTTATATGTGAATATGAAGAATTCCACAGTTTGTGCAGATGGAATGTACATATATATTGGTCACTCAAGTTGCAATATTAATTGGTTCCAGAACAACCATTGTAACTGGAGTCCATAACTCCAAAACTAGTACTTGGGCCAAAGCCCAAAAATGTCATCCCAAAATAAGAAAAAGTGAAGTTTTAAGAAAAATAAGCAGATAACCAAGACAGATAAAGCATGTCCTTATATATAACAGACAGCAATAGATGCTGGAAGCTGTAAATCACCTTCTATGGTGAGGGCAGGAGCTTCTTCAGGGTCTTGCACAGTACATACCTGTACCAATTCAAATTAAGGGAGTGAAATGTAGCTTCTGGAGGGACATATGGTGGCCGAGGTGGCCTATTTCAGTCTTGATGACCACTATTCAAGAGCAGGAGGATTATCTAGGAGCTATCTTATACAAGTACGAAATGTTTAGAAAAATCCGGCCAAGCAGACTGGATTGGACGAGTTCAGAGCAGTAGTTGCGCTGTATCAATGGCCCGGTGTGCGCGTCTTCGCCTCTATGACTCTACAGAGACAAACCACAGTATGTGTATCAGCCAATGGCATAAAAAGCTTGAGAGCTGAAGCAGTTGAGATAAAAAAAAAGAAAAAGAGAGAGCTTTTGTTTCCTCGGCAGATGCGTTTAAAGATGCTGAATTGCTGCTTTGATAAAACATCGTTGTGCATTGCCAAAAGTTTGGCTGCGGTCATGTAAAAGACAGAGGAAGAAAGCTGGGCCACAGCCAAAGCATGCCGCTAATGCCTGGTGTCAAGGAGACAAGCAGTCCCTTTCCACGTGCACATTATTCTAGTGTGACTGCGATGGAGCAGAAGCAATAGGAGCTTTTGTCTGAAGGCCTTGTTTAAAAGTTAATAAGATGTAAAAGTCGCTTGGCATGGTAGCTGTCCCCTTGACATTAACTCACTTTACTCAGAGGGGAGGCTATGTTTCACTGATCTGACTAGAGTCGAGGCCTAGATAAAGGAGCTGTGTTTTCTGCTGCAGTTCATTCTTTGGTCTTTTTTTTTTTTCAAGGAAATGTTCAATTCAGTTCAGTGTTCTAGTCCTGATATATATGATTAAAGCAGTCAGGAGTCACTGCCTTGTGTGTATATGTTGGGTATCATTTCCACAGCAGGGAGGGCCGGCCCTCCGATTGACTTTGCTTAACTTTACAACTGACTTGTATGGGACACAGTTCTTATAATCTTGAAAATGTATTGCATCTGTTGAAGCCATCCTCCGTATCTACAAATTGGGAAATTTGGGATGAATTTGTAATGTCTACCTATAGTATTGGCATCAGTAAACATTATGTCCTGGAGTTGTCCCATCGGTAGAAACCATACAATCAACTGGTCCCTCTAGAACCAGCTGCTCCAACTCCTTGCCATCAGCTGTTATCAAAAGGAAAACTTTGGTACAACCATATATTTCAGCTGTAGTGGCCACTACAGGATAATTACGGCATAGTATTACATGAAGACCAAATGAAAGGATGACTGTGCTCTGTCTCATACAGGGGTCTCGAGCAAAGGTCCCCTCTTTATGCTGTTCCTATGGTCTAACAGATCATATGAAGAGGGGTTGTCCTGATAGGACACTGGGTAAGATTTACTAACATTTATACAGGAAGCCAAAAGATACACCCGAAAAATCTTACAGATAAAATGTTGTATAGGTATGACATTTTGATTGGTTTTTGAGAAATGGCCATATATTTTGAATGATGATCCCAAGACTAGTAATGGCTAGAGATGAGCAAAGTTTTGAAAAATTCTAATTGGCCAATTTGCCGAAGTTCACCTAGAAATTTGATTAGTTCTGAATTAATTTGTCACGAAGCGTGATAAATCAGGTATACCCAGGCCACTGTGCCTTATAATATTCTTCCCACTTGGTAGCCCAATCTCAGTGTGAAGGCTTGGAAGTTAATCCTCGGGCATTTAAAAACTGCGTCTGCTGGCGCATGCAGCGGGCACCGGGTCTAATGGTTTACCCTTCTTTTAACCCTTAAGATGCCGTGGTCATCCCCTTGTGGGGTTCGGGGGAGCCGGATCATATATGCAGCAGCCCCTGTCATCCTGTGTGATGGTACCACACAGGATGACAGGGCATGAAAACCACAGCATTTGGGCATGAAAACCACAGCATTTGGGCATGAAAACCTTCCTCAAAGCAATAAAACTGAGGGATCCATAATAGGGATTACCATATTCCCATGTGGATCCCTCCGTAAGGTCCGGTATCCCTCCCTACTATGAACCTAATGATATTTTGCTTTTAAAATTATTAGGGTTAAAACCAGATGCCAAACATGGTGGATGGATCAAACATGGCCGCTGGATTATTGCAGCGACACTGTCCCTAGCACATGAGCGCCTGCCTCATCTCTTCCTTTGCTCATCTCACAGAACAGTGGCGGAGACCGCTCGGGATGAGGTTTTTATGGGGCTGTGACATCACAGGGGACCGCTATATGCATATTGTCTGTCTGCACGGCATTATGGTTGATCTCACGTTCCTGGGCTTCTTACTTTCACTTTGTAACACGTGCAACCACCATTTTAGGGAAAATAGATTCGTTATCACAAAGCTCGAGGAAATTCAGATTTGTGTTAAATCGAATTTTTCCTAAACTTCGGAACAAATTCTGTAATGGCCATAATATTTTATTGGTGTCATTTGATGCTGCATGTTAGCTCTGGGGAAAATAGCATTATTTTAGCTGTAAGAAGGTGGCATAGGGTTATAGGGTTAGTAGTCATATGATGAATATCCATCTAAAATGTCTATATCCTCTAGAATGGTGCAGAACATCTTTGCTGCGATGGCAAAGTTATCCCAGTGCAGTTTCAAGATGTGAAGTGTTTTTCAATTACAGTTTGCCAGCTGTGCATGTCATGTTTTCTCAAATTGATTCTCATGGCTTAGCATCCTGTTTACGAGTTATGACCATGAAGTGCTTGATCCTTGTGGGGGGACCAAATGTGCTGCATTCAGACACCAGGTTATGTGCTTTGCATATAATATTTTTAAAATAAATGGAAGATTAATACGGTAACTATTACATTATATCCATCATCATCCTACAGCTAAGCCAAACGATCCCACACACAAAGATCCACAATGGAGCACATCCAACTGATGTACACGTTTGGCCAAAAACGATTTCTCCCCACTCCTCCTTGTCTGTAAGCATGCATGCTTGGCTCAACCGAACATGCATTTGTTCTTAGGCCTGTTTCACACTGGCGTGCGGTAGTTACAAATCCAGCAGGCTGTTCCCCTTTGGCTGTCATTCATCTAATGTGTACGAATAGCTGTAGACACAACTTCTTCAATTCTCTGTTGCCCATTGCCTCTTCACTTTATCAGTCCCTCCATTAGCTGTCAATTGTCCATTGAATACACATTATATTTACCATACAAGTCCTCTTCAACCCATTCTAGCCTCTAGGACCTCCCCTGGGTCACTACACAATTTTGGAATTCCTTACCACAGATCTTTTAAAAATCTTTTACTTGTCAACCCCTTCAAAGCAAAGACAAGCATGTCATATCCTCCTGCCATTTGTACCTCCAATATCTACCAGATTTCATGATTCATGTAATCCTGAAAGTGTTTATCCCATGATTAATGTAAAAAAAGTGGAAAAAAAAATCATAGTATATATAGAGCATGACAATCTATTTCTAAACAAAATGTTAGAACCAGCACTGTACCTCACATGGATCCAGAGAGACACCTGTTCCTTGCTCCAATTGCTGTGCAAGATTTATTTAAAGCTAGAAGTTCAAGAGGAGTGTCCCTGTAACTCTAACAGAAGATGTGGCTGGTGGCAGTTGAAGGATGAAACTGAGCACGTGTGACCACCTCAGAAATATTATTGAGGTGGACATAAAAATAAGATACATACAGATACATTTTATTGACTAGTTAACTGGCTATGATAAACATTTAATGACATGAGATCCAGGTAATGTTTTGAAAAATTTTGAATATTTTTTGTAGGACAACCCCTTCTCCCATTTGGATCTGCATATATACCATCAATAAATGAATGGATGTCCTTCATCTCTACATACATGTACGTCCTGATTACATGAGCAGAGCAATCACCAGCCTGAGGGTGGCTGTGATTGACAGTTGCTGGTCCTACCTTTTACGGTTCAATATCACTGTTATCTAACAATCCTGCTTTGGTCTATAAAGTCACACATCTGATTTAAAGGAAACATGTCACATTCAATGTGCAGTCTACTCTTAAAGTAGGAGGAGTTGAGCAGATTCATATATAGTTTTGTGAGGAAAGATTCAGTACAACTTGTAATTTATTCATTTTAATTTCTGCACATTCTGGGTTTAGGAATGCAGTGGGTAGCAGGGATCTCAGTAAGGCATATGGGTGTATCCGTTTTGCGGTATGACAATCGTGGATCCGAAAAACACGGATACCGGCCATATGCGTTCCACATTTTCCCACTCCGCATGTCCCACCATATGTTAAAAGTGCCTATTCTTGTCCATAAAATGCACAAGAGTAGGACATGTTCTATCTTTTTTGCAGGACAGTGGAACGGGGATACGGATGCGGACAACACATGGTGCGCTGTGCACATTTTTTGTGGCCCCATTGAAATGGTTGCGGGTATGGGGCCTAAATAAAAAACAAGTCTACATAAAAAACTATATATCAATCTGCTCAGCTCCTCCGGCTCTGTAATGTGCTGTCTACAGGTTGGACAGTATATTCAGTACAACAGGTTCCTATAAAGACATAGAACTGCTTCCAGGGATTGCATTGGATTGTTTTATGGTGTCTCTAATGCACACAGGCTATAGTCATATCTCACTTTCACTTTTTTTGCTGAACCGATAAACTCACTTGGCAAAGGATTGATTCTTTCTGCTTCTGGGTTGTACATAATGAGTCCAAAGTCTCTGTATTACTGGGACACTTTAATGAGCTGGACTCTGCTCTCTACCTGCCCTGATCCCTGTTACTTCCTGCTGCAATCAGAGATACCTACCAGAGCCAAATAACACTTTCAGACATACAAACACTCACTGAGGATTTAAAGAGGAAGATAGGCCGTCAATATAAAAACACTGAAAACCTCTTTGATCAGCCTAATTCTTAGAAAATGTAAGCCAAATGACTCAACTTTAGATACTATTGCCTAACTTTACACCACTTGCTGGTTGGCTTATTTTGCACCTAAACTTTGGCACAGCTTTGGTACGTTTTCGTAGAAAAATGGTGTGAGGCAAAATTTGAGGATTTTTCCTATAGCAGAACACTGGCACAAATCAAATTCAAAATTTGGCATAAACTTAAAAAGCCTATGTCAGCATGATCAACCAGGCATATTTCCAGGTAGGGTTGATCATGCTGAGTAAAATGATATATTTCTTTTGTAGTGATCAAAATGTCAAGTATACCCTAAAATAGTATCAATAAAACCTACAGATCACCTCACAAAGAACTCTTACACAGCTCCATAGATGTAAATTTAACCACTTAAAGACCAAGTTATTTACCCCCTTCCTAACTGTTTTTTTAGTACATTTGAAAGCTATAACTTCTGTTTGGTTATGTAACTTCTTTTTCGCTGATATATGGGACTTTATTTTTAAGTCATTATTTTAGTATTTTTTTTATTTTTAATAGTCAGGAAAATGTCCCCTTCCGTAACAGTTTCTTTGATATATGGGATATATGGGTAATGGCTGTGGGGGGTAAGGGCAGAGGGAGAGGCCAGAAACTGCAGTGTGGCATGCGGTGGTGTTTTTTTATAATTATTATTTTTTATATATTTTTTAATTTGTGTTTTTTTACACTTATTTTTTTAAGTTTTTTTTTACACTTTGTGTCCCCATAAAATCATAGGGGACATTTTCTTTGATAAATTCTCGTGTAACTGGGTCTGATATAGTAGCCTGAGTTATAGGGGGAATACAATCTCCAGATAAGTTGTACACAAGCAGATCTGGGCCTGCTAAGACCCATCAACTCACGCAGTCACCCGACCCCCAGCGATCTCATAACCGCTGGGATCAAAGCGGGAAGCGGATTTGCAACTTCATGATCTGACATCACTGACATCAGGCTCCCTATTCACGCAGCTGTATGAATAAAATGTCCATGCAGAGATGCTTGCTGACTGCCCAGATGTATATAGTTCACAGACGGTCGGCAAGTGGTAGAAAAGTTATGGGGGTCAGAATATGGAAATGCAAAGAAAATAATGAACTGCCCTGCAGACTGAAGTTGTGTCAGTTTTGCCACTGGTACTTTTTAGGTGGTTATTTGCAAAACTGGACAGCTAGCAGATTTTCCATGGCAGCTAATCAGATCATATGCGGGGTTGTTCGGGACTATATAATTCGGTAACGGTTATTTCCCATTTATAAAGCATTATGATTACATATATGTATTGGCTAGGGTAAAGTGCAATTTTCCTATACCTTCATTGGTGATAACAATAATTTTCCAGTGAGGAACAAATGGTTGATGTGGTGCTTCATATTTGATTCTACTACTATTATGAAATCTAAATTATGTATTTTTAATTGATTATAATAAACATTGTTAATTTTTAAAAGGAACTGTATTAAACTGCATAGTGTTTTGATTATATATTATGTAAGGAGTGGTTCCGTTAGGTCATGGTGTTATATTGTAGTGGATGCAAAGTAATAGTACTTTCCATAAGTAGTTGTAGATTTGTGCCAAAAGAGAAAAAAGTTGCACATTTTTGTGAAATATGATGTGCAGCTGCTTTAAGCACAAAATGATTGATAAATTCCCCCAATGTGTCTGTGGCTTCTACCACAATTTTATCTATGCCCTAGACTTCGATTTAACAACCGCTCGTCAGGGTTGCCAACCGTCCGTAAATTTACGGACAGTCCGCAAAAAATGGTTCGTGAATTTTTGTGCTGAAACCTCGAAGTCTGTACTGCGCATGCGAGCGCGGCAGCAGCAGCTGCAGAGGCGTGCTGGGCGGGCTACTGACAACGACATGGAGAAGGAATCGGGTAAGTATTTGTTTTTGTTTTCATTTCACTACTAAGCTACAGATCACAGGGCTCTATATGGGGCCTATCTGAACTACTGGGGGCAGTGCACTACAAGGGGCCATCTAAATTACTGGGGGCTCTACAGGGGTCTATCTGAACTACTGGGGGCATTACAGGAGGCCATCTAAATGACTGGGGGGCATTACTAGGGTTCATCTAAACTACTGGTGCACTACAGGGGGCCATCTAAACTAGTGGGGGCACTACAGGGGGCCATCTAAACTAGTGAGGGCACTACAGGGGGCCATCTAAACTACTGGGGGCACTACAGGGAGCCATCTAAACTAGTGGGGGCTCTACAGGGGTCCATCTAAACTACTGGAACATTGTAAGGGGTATTAAAATTACTGGGAGCATGATAGTGGGGCCTTATCATTTCTGGGAGCACTACTGGTCAGGCACTATGAGAAAAATTATTTCTATTATGGGGAATTATTACTACTACCAGGGGTACTATCGGGGGTGTTATCATTATTTGGTACAATATGGAAGGCACTTCTACTATAAGGGCTACTCGTGAAGCATTATCACTATTGGGGCACTCTGGGAGAGAATTATTAGTATTACTGGGACTTTGGGGAGCACTGTTACTATGGGGGGCCCACCTATATGGCACTGTTATTTCTACAGTATAATATCTTGGGGAGCACAACGGGCATAGTATTGGGGGTAGCAGCAGGATAACACTGTTGGGGCACCAGGAGGATAGAAAAGTGGGTAATCTAAGGTGTCTTTGTGGCAAACTCTGCAGAGAGAAGACGTGGCTGAAAGAACTCATCATGGCGGTCTGGGCAAAATAGAGAAGATGAGAAAAGAGAACTTCTACATCAGGGAGAGGTCACTAGATTTAAGAGGTAGGTGGTGCTGTATCATCTTGTATGTTTGGTATTGGTGAATGTAATGTCCATCCAAATATGCCTCACCTATTTCTTCAATGCCATTTTCTGCAGCTGTTAACTAACTGCAGCGGGGTATATGGCATGTTACTGCTGCAGCCAATCACCAGTCAGCAGTCTAATGCTGAGGACTGGCTGCAGTGGTCACATGCCATACACCTGCACATCAGTGTGCACATCACCAACACTGTGACAGATGTGCACACTTGCCCGTTATGTCCCTTTCAGTCTTTGTTGACAAGGCAGCAGAAATGATGCCAGAAAGTCCACCACGTCACAGGCATCATTACTGCAGCCATATAAACAAAGCACTCAGACTAGAAGCGGGGATGGAACAGCTGAGAATTGTGGATTTTTTTCCATATGCTGCTGCCATATTTTATTTTTAATTACTGAACAATCCTTTTTATTCTGTGGTGTTTTTAATTCTGGGACATTTTAAGGGAGTGAAAAGGGGTGTGTCTTCTAAAAAGGGGTGGGGTGTATGTCCGTAAAAATTTTGGGCTGTCCGTAAATTTTGGTTCAGTTGTCCAGAAAAATTTGAAAGAAAGGTTGGCAACCCTGCCGCTCGTGGTGAGGGTCCGGTCCTGCTCCTTCCTTTCTCTGTGTGTAAACTTCCGGACAGGGTCACGTACACCACTGCGGCCGATCACTAACGTGTGACCCAGCTTTTTACGAACTGCTTGGAGACACGTCACCTCTAAGGCCATTAATCGGCTGCAGTGGCACTCTTGATCCAAGTCAGGGATCAGAAAAAGCAGGAACAGACCATCAGTGCTGGAATGGAGTGGCAGGTGAGTGATAGATAAAATTATGGTTGAAAGTGGACATCCCATTTAAAATGGTATTCTGGTTATATTAAGTTATCCTCTATCCATAGGATAGATCACGGGAACTGGAGCCCCGTACCCGATGGAGCCCCCCAAACGGTCGGGCATGTGCACAGAGGTTCCATTCATTTCTATGGGTTAGCCGAGTGCTGTTATCTCTGGAATAGAAATGAATGAAGCTGTCACGCGAGGTCGGCGTCGCGCTCCCTCTGCACGACATCGCCGGACCTCTCCGCCCCCCTAGAGACGAGCAATAGGGAATTGAAGTGCTGGTCTTGTCAGCCAGCACTTCATGAGTTAATTCTCTGTTTGGGTTTAGCCATGTGGTGCTGATCACACCACATGGCTACTTTGCATATTGTTTGGACAGCTTGCTCCGCCTCAGGTCATGTGATGCTGGCCACATCACATGATCCTGGGTGGGCTATTTAAAGATGGCAACTGCCTCACTCAGATGCCTGTGATTAGTTTATACTTTTGATCAGTGCTTGTGCGACCTTGTGTTTTGGATTTGCTATTTGGACTCTGACTTTGGACTTGGACTTGGACCTCTCTTCTCTTGACCCCTGGTATTTACGCTATCTCCTGTGTTTGACCCGGCTTGCTGACTACTCTATCATTGTGTTTGTTCCGTCTGTGTTTTGTCTCTCCCTGTGTTCCCTTTCCCTCCCTCTGCACTTATCCAGTATAGGGAACGTCTTCGTGGTTGTCCGCGGCCGCCTAGGGCCGTTTGAGGCAAGTAGGTAGGGAAAGAAGGGGGGTTTCAAGTACAGGGCACACCTTCCCTTGTCTCCCCCGTGACAGAATCACAGGCCGTATCATATGGAGCAATTGCGGGTGCTCACGGACCAGGTTCAGGGTATGGCGCAGATGATCCAGGACCTGGCCGAGAGGCTCCTACATCAGGAGCAGCTACAACCTGCACTAGTAGCGGCTCCCTCCACATCTAACCCCATTGTGGAACCTCATGTTAAATTGCCGGATCGGTTTTTGGGGAACCGGAAAACTTTCCGTTCCTTTAAGGAGAGTGTAAAATTGTATTTTCGCTTACGTCCTCACTCCTCGGGTGCCGAGCAGCAGCGGGTAGGAATAATTATTTCCTTGCTGCAAGGTGATCCGCAGGAATGGGCCTTTTCTTTACCGCCTGACTCCCCAAGCTTGCAGTCTGTGGAAGCATTTTTTCAGGCCTTAGGCCTATTATATGAGGAGCCTGACTTGACTTCTGTAGCTGAGACTCAGCTCAGAGACATTCGGCAGGGTAACCGTCCAGTAGAGGATTACTGTGCTGAGTTTAGAAAGTGGTGTGTTTCCTCTGGATGGAATGACCCTGCTTTGAGAAGCCAGTTTAGGGTGGGGCTGTCTGACCATCTTAAGGACTTACTTGTCAGTTACCCTACTCCTGACACCCTAGAGGCAGCCATGACACTAGCCATTAAACTGGATCGTCGAGTGAGGGAGAGACGGAGGGAACGTTCAGATATTCCTCAGGGTGTCGTCCTGCCTGAATCCCCTCTTCTGAGTCCACCTTCTACCAGGGTCCCGGAGGAGTCCATACAGTGGGGAGGAACTTTGAGAGATCAGAGACGCTTGAATGGAACCTGTTTCTACTGCGGTGAGACGAACCACTGGCTCCAGCAATGCCCGAAACTTCTGCCCTCTAGAGAGCTTTCTGCCGGAAGTAAGGTAACCCCAGCGGTGGTAAGGAGGAAAGTATTATTACCTATCTCCATTGCGTACAACCAACTCAGGGGGTCCGGTAAGGCTTTTGTTGATTCTGGTTCTGCCATTAATTTTATTGATTTTGATTTTATACAATCTGTGGGGATTCCGCTAGTTCCTTTAAGGAAGGTGATTGAAATTATCGCACTGGATTCCACTCCATTGAATAATGGGAGAGTGGAGTTTTGTACTCCTGAGGTTGTATTAACTGTAGGAATTACCCATACCGAGACTTGTTCCTTCCTTGTATTAAAGGATTTACCTGCCGACCTTGTTTTAGGTCTGCCATGGTTACAGGACCACAACCCTGTGATCAACTGGTCGGTAGGTGAATTGGAAAAATGGGGAATGAATTGTGACAAATGTTGTAAATCAGTATTGCTGTTTGGAGGTACCACTGAGTCTCTTTCCTTGCCCAAGTATATCGGCGATTTTTCGGACGTTTTTTCCATGTCCGAGACTGAGTTCCTCCCTCCTCACCGGCAATATGATTGCGCCATCGACCTTATTGAGGGATCCAAATATCCCAAAGGTCGCATTTATAATCTCTCTACTCCTGAACGTCAGTCCATGAGGGATTATCTCAAGGAGAGTCTGGCCAAGGGTCACATCCGGCCTTCAGTTTCTCCCATGGGGGCAGGTTTTTTCTTTGTTGGTAAAAAGGATGGAGGATTGAGGCCCTGTATCGATTACAGGGAGCTCAATAAAATCACTGTTAAAAACAGATACCCGTTGCCCCTTATTCCTGACTTGCTGAATCAGGTCCAGGGGGCCTGTTGGTTCACCAAGCTGGA
Organism: Rhinella marina; assembly: GCA_900303285.1. Lineage (NCBI taxonomy): Eukaryota > Metazoa > Chordata > Amphibia > Anura > Bufonidae > Rhinella > Rhinella marina. Next base: position 206,884 of record ONZH01018512.1, on the reverse strand, counting down.
TTTGAAGGGGGCATACAACCTAATCAGGATTCGTGAGGGGGACGAATGGAAAACTGCTTTTAATACCCCGGAAGGTCATTATGAGTACTTGGTAATGCCTTTTGGGTTAAGTAACGCTCCGGCAATTTTCCAAAACTTTGTCAATGACATTTTTAGACCATTTATTGGGAAATTTGTAATTGTCTATATTGATGACATCCTGATTTTTTCTGCAGACTGGGAAAGTCACGTATCTCACACCAGGCAAGTGCTGGAGGTGTTGCGTGAAAACAAGTTGTTCGTTAAAGGGGAGAAGTGTACCTTTGGTGTTCAGGAAGTGGCCTTTTTGGGATACATTCTCACCCCTTTTTCTTTCAAAATGGACCCAGTTAAAGTACAGGCCATTGTGGATTGGGTGCGACCTTCCTCTTTGAAGGCGCTCCAGCGATTTCTGGGGTTTGCTAATTTTTATCGTAAATTTGTCAAAAATTTTTCTGTGGTAGCCAAACCCATTACGGATTTGACTCGCAAGGGGGCTGATCTGGTCAATTGGCCCCCTGCAGCTATTGAGGCCTTTGAAAGGTTAAAGCAGTGTTTTATGAATGCTCCTGTGTTGGTCCAGCCTGATCAAAGTAAGCCTTTTGTAGTTGAGGTGGATGCGTCTGAGGATGGTGTGGGGGCTGTACTGTCCCAGGGGTCTTCCACCTTAACTAATCTTATGCCATGCGCCTTCTTCTCCCGCAAGTTCTCTCCTGCCGAGAGGAATTATGACATTGGTAATAGGGAGTTACTTGCAATCAAGTGGGCATTTGAGGAATGGCGTCATTTTTTAGAAGGGGCAGTTCACCGCATTACGGTCCTCACGGATCATAAGAATTTAATGTTTTTAGAATCGGCTAAGCGATTGAATCCTAGACAGGCGAGGTGGGCTTTATTCTTTACTCGTTTTGATTTTTGTGTTACCTTCAGACCCGGGAGCAAGAACGTTAAGGCCGATGCCTTATCCCGAAGTTTCAAGGCGTATCAGCCTCCTGACGTCCCTCCTGAGCCCATCCTGCCAGCTGATATCATCGTGGCCGCTACCTCATCTGACCTCGCTTCTGAAATCTCGGCAGGACAACATCTTGCTCCCATTGGTACCCCCAATGACAAATTGTTTGTGCCGGCTCATTTGCGATTGCAACTGCTGGGTGAGTGCCATAATTCTGTTTTGTGTGGACATCCTGGCATCAATGCCACCAAGGAGTTGGTCTCTAGGCAGTATTGGTGGCCGTCAATCTCCAGAGATGTTCAGGCTTTTGTAACTGCGTGTAACACTTGTGCCAGGTCCAAGAATACCAAGACACGACCTATGGGTGAGTTACATCCTTTACCCATACCTAGTAGACCTTGGTCACATCTGTCCATGGACTTTATCACGGACTTGCCGTGCTCTGAGGGTAAAACCGTGATATTTGTGGTGGTTGACAGATTCAGCAAAATGTGTCATTTTATTCCTTTGTGTAAATTACCCTCTGCAAAGGTCTTGGCGTCCGTGTTCATGGATAATATTGTCAAACTGCATGGTGTTCCTGAGAATATCGTTTCTGATAGGGGAGTACAGTTTGTGTCTAGGTTCTGGAGGGCGTTCTGTAATAAGATTGGTATCTCTTTGTCCTTTTCATCAGCCTTTCATCCGGAGACCAATGGTCAGACTGAACGTCTTAACCAATCCGTTGAGCAATATCTCAGATGTTATGTTTCTGATAACCAACATGTGTGGGCCAGATTCCTGTCTCTGGCTGAATTTGCAATTAATAATCGTGTTAATTCATCCTCTGGGATGTCGCCGTTTTTCTGCAATATGGGTTTTCATCCACGCTTTGGCTCCTGTTCCCCATCTGCGTCGGTTGTCCCAGAGGTCAATGATTTTTCTCAAGAACTGTGCACAGTTTGGGCACAGGTTCAGTCGAACCTGGAAAAGGCCCAAGGAGTTCAAAAAGCTAAGGCTGATAGAAAACGTTCTAAGGGTGTGAATTTTAAGGTTGGGGATAAGGTATGGTTATCGACTAAAAATCTCAACATGAGGGTACCATCCTACAAGTTTGCACCTCGCTTCATTGGTCCTTACAGGATCACCAAGGTGATCAATCCGGTTTCTTTTAGGTTATGTTTACCCGACTCCCTTCGTGTTCATAATGTTTTTCATGTGTCTTTGCTCAAACGTTATGTTGCTCCCGTTGGTCCTGAGGAACAGTCTCCTCCTCCGGTTGAGGTAGCAGGACAAATGGAGCATGAGATTGCCAGAATTGTGGATGTGAGAAGGGTCCGGAATTCCTTCCAGTACCTCGTACATTGGAAGGGGTTCGGTCCTGAGGACAGGTCTTGGGTACCGTTGACCAGGATGCATGCAGACTCGCTCATCCAAAAGTTCCATCTGCAGCATCCCTATAAGCCTGCTCCCGCTGGTAAGGGTCCGGTGGCCCCTCGTGAAGGGGGGGTACTGTCACGCGAGGTCGGCGTCGCGCTCCCTCTGCACGACATCGCCGGACCTCTCCGCCCCCCTAGAGACGAGCAATAGGGAATTGAAGTGCTGGTCTTGTCAGCCAGCACTTCATGAGTTAATTCTCTGTTTGGGTTTAGCCATGTGGTGCTGATCACACCACATGGCTACTTTGCATATTGTTTGGACAGCTTGCTCCGCCTCAGGTCATGTGATGCTGGCCACATCACATGATCCTGGGTGGGCTATTTAAAGATGGCAACTGCCTCACTCAGATGCCTGTGATTAGTTTATACTTTTGATCAGTGCTTGTGCGACCTTGTGTTTTGGATTTGCTATTTGGACTCTGACTTTGGACTTGGACTTGGACCTCTCTTCTCTTGACCCCTGGTATTTACGCTATCTCCTGTGTTTGACCCGGCTTGCTGACTACTCTATCATTGTGTTTGTTCCGTCTGTGTTTTGTCTCTCCCTGTGTTCCCTTTCCCTCCCTCTGCACTTATCCAGTATAGGGAACGTCTTCGTGGTTGTCCGCGGCCGCCTAGGGCCGTTTGAGGCAAGTAGGTAGGGAAAGAAGGGGGGTTTCAAGTACAGGGCACACCTTCCCTTGTCTCCCCCGTGACAGAAGCGGCTGTGAGCATTTCCGACCGGCCACTTCCTTCAGTTCAGGGGGTTCCTCTGAGTACGGGGCTCCTGATCTCTGAATCAGTGCATGTCTCAGTAGTAGGACCCCCACCGATCTAATAATTATCCCCTATTCTGTGGATAGAGGGTAACTTAATATAACCAGACTGTCCCTTTAAAGCACATTGATTTACTTTTATAATGAGGGATATCCATATGGGCACCATAGACAGCACGCCTCATTTATTTCACTTGCCCTACTGTCATACCATGGGGCAGTGAAGGATGGCCACATTGTTCATAGTGCTAAAGACGGCTGTGGCACAGTTCATTGGCCATGATGTTGCCATATGAAGCCGTTGTAAAGTTTTATACAAATAAGTTCAGTAAATGTGATGTAAGTTTATGATACGTCAACATGTTATTTAACAATTATATCCAAGTCCGAAAAGGTTGTGTACTCCTGCCGTGAATTCTCGACCTGAAGAGCACTGAAAACCTGTTTCTGCAGGTTCTAGCAAGCTGGCTGTATGAACTTTGCTTCAAATATAGCTTTACTTCATTACACCTTTTTTGTAGTTGGCACTTGGTTCTGCTAACGTCTCTGCTGTACATGATAAAATACTTGAACTGCTTAGGGCTTGATCAGTCAAAAGATTGGAAACTCAGCTGCTTGACATGAATGGAGTCCGTGTACACTCTCGCAGGCCCATTTACTTGAAAATCAGGGCTGGCTGGTGGATGCTGCGTTTTTCTCGACACAGACTGATGGCCCATGTGGAAAAACATTCATGTGATTTGACTACTTGACTTTAATGGGTCGGTGTTCGATCTGGGTGTTGCTCGATCTGCACTCAAACAGCACCCAGATGGGAAAACTGTGTATGAATAAGCACTTACAGGTTGATGTGGCCTAGTAAACACCCACAGGGACATTTATTAAGTGGTTTACACCACAGTAGTGGCCTATTAAAATCACAGGTTTTGTGGCTTTCCATTTTTGCTGCAAAATCTGTGACTTTTCCCCTTCCTGGCCACTTTTCAGAAGTGACTAAAAAAGAGAGCATGGCGAGGGCAGCAAGCCTAGCACATTTATCTTTATTCACTCCAGTTTTCTAGCGTGAAGAGCCAGCACAGATGCCTTCACCTGCCAAGCGCACGTGCAACAGGTCAGCCAGTTTCATAGGTACAGATCTACTGACAGATGCCCTTTAATGGCATTTGTCACAAGGCACTAAAAGTACCAGAAAAACACTGCATTAGGTTGGCATTTTTATGTTTTTTTTTACAACGAATGTTGTATGGCAGAAGCCTACCACTCATCTTCTCTGTGGCACTCCCACTGTCCAGTTCCTTGCAGTAGAAACACTACATATGGGGCCCCGGAATGCCAGACTATACCAATACATTTTACATCAATGGTCAGTCCCTTGTCTCACAAATTAGTACAAAGTAGTTGTCTTTTACAGCCTCTGTGGGGCAGTAAGAGGTTCTTTTCAGACATTTGTCAGAAAATACAAGGAGTTGGATACCAGATACACTTGGGCTACATGGATGATGTTGTAGCAGGCTTGGAGGCCTGATGAGTGTACAGTAATTTGTCCTGCCCTCCCTAGAATCAGTGAAAATGTTTTTACACAATTAAACTTTAATGACTTTTTTTGTTAAATAGGTGTTCATGTTTTTGCCTATGCGCCTCTCTTTCTGAGTCAATCTAAAGTAGTTTTGTTCTCCTTTCTTGTACTTAAGATGAGGTAGGGCTTGTATTCCATGGTGCTGACTCGGTACAAAATAATTATACCTATACACTGATCTAGAAGACACACCAAAGCCACTTGTGTGACCTATCCCTTAGTAATGAAAGTAAATTAGCGTAGAGCAAAATAATTTGTTCCTGTGTGGCCTGCGATGAGGATTAACGGATAGAATAGGAGTGTGACGCCTGATGTTCCTGGCCTATGTGTGGAGGGAGTATCGCATTACTGCTGTGACATGACTGTACACCAGGCCGAGCTTATTTTAGAAATGGTGTGTGAAGAGGAGGAGAAGAAAAGGCTTTTTACATCACCATGGGGCTGAAATTGTTGTTTCAGAAGAGAAAGCAGCTATTAGCTGTGTGCTAGACGTTCATTGGAAGGCGAGATGCTAATTAAATTGTACCTTTGTGTCTCTGTCTTTTCCAGTGTGCACTATCTTCCTCCAAGTTTCCAGTATAAATCATTTTCATTTACCGTTTAGTATACAAGCAAGTCATGATAATGAGTCCGGTGCCTTGTTCTTTTAGTCTCATGTTCTTATTGATTGTTTAGTCAGATATCTATTGAGGTCTACGAAGAGTCTCGACAAGGCGGGCTTGGTAGAGGCCTTGATTTACAGAAAGACCATATGAGGAGTTCAGGTATAGCTCTGGTAATTAGATTATTCTCTAAATTCCTTAGAAATTATTAGAATTTTCTTAAATTATTCTAATTCTTATGTTCAAATACCTTTCAAAAATGTATAGTACTATTTTATGTATACCAGTTTAACAGCTGATTGATGGGGGTTGTCGGACACCTGCGGATCAGATGATGATGATCTATCTAAAGGACAGATCATCATTAAGATAAAGGTACAGAAGCCCTTTAAAGATGCACCAAATTTATCAAACATTTTGTGACATTTTATAGATTTGGCACAAATTACAGCAACAGACTCATGCAAAACTGTTTTAAGATTTATGCTGAACCTTTCTCTAGGTAGAGGTGTAGTAAACACAGAGTGCAGAGGTAGCAGTTGCAACCAGGCCCTGCAACTTCAGTGGGCCCCATGACCCTGGGCCATGTAATAAGACAATATATACTGCACAGATTTTACATTAGGACCCATAAACATCAAGTAACCCCTCTATCTGTGGAGGAATTTTAAAAAATGGATAGGGTAAGGCTAAGTTCATATCTCCAGCAAAGGAACAGACTTACCATATCCTGCATAGGAAAGGAAACACCACCGCAAACAGCCGCCCACCGCTGGATTTCCATTGACTATAATGGTATCTGATGGGGATCCAGCGTGGAGAACCTTACTTTTGTAGAAATATACAGAAAAGGTCATACATACAGCTCTATAGCCTTACAGGCAGTATTAAGGAGCCCATATATCTTCAACAGTGGAGAAAGCTCATTTGGCTGGTGAATATCCCTTCCGCTTCCCCATTCATGTATGTGTTTTCTATGAGGAGAGGGGAGAAAGCCACTACCAGACACCTGGTGGCAGCTTGTCTTTTGGGGGAGCAACAGGATCAAGGGTTAACATTGAAAGCGCCTGATTTTTCTCTCTCCCAACATCATCATGAGGTTTGGCCATCAATAGCCTACATTGTGTACGAAGGCCTTTAGTGATAGCAATAAATGAGACTTTTCATTCAGAATGACTGACCCAGCGTTGCATTGTGCAGACATTTATCAAGGGTAGTATCGTATTTTAAGACAATTATATGATGTATATAGACTCTGAGCTTGTGGAGTTCTCTGATGCCTGCTTCTGGGACTATTTAGTTAGATCATGAAATTGAGAGAAACATAGGAGTGATGCTGTTATCTGGCATGTCACTGCCAGTTTATTGTATTTCAAAATATATTATGTGATATTGTCCTCCTGAGATGTGACAGCATTGATCTGACTTGAGGGCCAGCTCTATTTTGCACCAGGGGAGGGCAATTAAGGCTAGCAGTTTCGTTTTCTGCAACACTTCTGGAATATATTTTTATAGACTGCTGTATTACAGCAAGAAAGTTGAAGTAGCTGGAACAAAATTTTAGGGCATATGGAGAGGGATTACCTTCATAGGTTAACCCCTATAACCTTTTCCTAAACCTAATAGCATAGGATAGAAGGCTAAAAAAGCATTAAAAGGTGTCTGTCACCTAATTTTCACCAATATAACTAAGACCACTGCTGCATAGAAGATTGCATACACATCCCAGACATACCTGTGTGCACTTTGTGTCTGTATTCCATGTCCAGGAAAAGCACTTTTATTCTGCTGAAAAACAGCTCGCAAGTGCCCAGCTCTGAGGCAAACCAGACTGGAGAGGGGAGCGCTGCTTTAGCTACTCTTGGGATTGGTAGCCACTAGAAGTATGAGTCTGACCTTGTTTGAAAGCTGACATTCCAACCTTTCAAATGATACCACAATCACAGCATTATATTCAGTATATCAGAAGATATAGCCGTTAAAAATCGAGTCGGGAGAGAAAGTTGTTTTTTACTTTCACTTTCAGCTGGGCACTTGGGAGCTGTTTTCCTGCAGAATAAAAGTGCTTTTTCTGGACATGTAATACAGACACAAAGTGCACACAGGTATGTCTGGGATGTGTCTGCAATCTTCTGTGGGGTAGTGTTGTTAGTTATATAGGTGAAAAACAGGTGAAAGACTCCCTTTAAAAGGAATCTGTCACCTGGATCATGAACCAATACATGAGTAGTACTGTCAATGTTTACGGTAAATCTGGGCTGAAATACATTGTGAGGACTGCTGTGCATGCGCACAGGAGTCATCTGTATTGTGTTAGCACAGCACAGCAGTCCTGACAATGTATTTTAGTGCAGGTTTGAGCACTGACTGCGGGGGAATGGGTTGCAGTAGGAAACTAAAAAATGCTGTTCTGGACTCATGTATTACTGCAGATAACAGTCCAGAATAGTGCTGACAGATTCCCTTTAAAGAGCACCTGTTAACTCTTCTGTTCTGTTGGTTGAATTCCCCATGAAATAACAATTCTCTAGCATCGTTTCATATGAGTTTGTGTTGTGTCTTTATCCCTCCTATAAAGTTATCAATTAATTGACAACAGGGTGTTACTATTCTACTGGTCAAAGAGGCGTGTTGCTATCTTGTCTGACACTAGCAGCACTGATTAGTCAGTGTAAGAGTGTGCAGGGACACCCCACCCCCCAACTGTTAACGCCCAGTTGTAAGTTTCATCAGAAATTTCTGTGTGTAATAAAAGAGGAACCGCACAACCCAGAGTTCTAAGAAAAGGTGCTCCAGACTTGTTATGCTATGGAGACCACAATTATTTCCTTGCCATATCTGGAGCGCTGACTGGTCCTCTGTAATGTAATTTATTTTCTTTTTGAAATAATCAAATTTAATTGGATTTAATTTATTTTAATGATGTATTTATTGTCATGTATTATTCAACAGACTCCACTAATCTACTAATCACCAATTACTGATAATTGGTCATTTTGAGAGAAAAAAATGTAACCTCACTATAGCTGGACACACATTGGGCAATATTACATACTATGATTTATGTCCATTTTCTATACATGCAATTCTTCATTATTATTATTATTATGGTTAAATGGAGCAAAACTGCGCTATTATCGAGCAGTGTAAAAGCAATGAACGATAACTGACAATCGGTAGATTTCTCGTTGGTTGGGGCACAAAAATCATCGTTGGACGTTAATGCTTTCATACGTGTAAACAGGAATCGTTCACTGCACACATTATTATAGACGATTAATTTGTCCAGAACACAATGGAACAGTCTGCATTACAAACGATGGAATATGCAATCGAAATTATGGTTTTGTGGACGTTAAACGACACGTCTAAAGGGTCGTTATTGAAATGTTCGCTACACCAAGAAACGACTCGTTTGGCCCTCATACCAATCATCGCCTTGTATAAAGGTACCTTTACTTGGGTGTTCACACCTGTTATCTGTGTCTGCCCGTCCTGCCTGAATCCATGATCTCTATAATTCTTTTATATAAACAGGATCATAATACTGGCTACATTGCTAAATGTACTTGACATCTGAACAGTGTAAAAAAAAAGGCAATTCTTCAAACAAATGTTCTCTTGTTCCAGCTCTGAAAATCGGAAAATCTCATTGCAGGTTTCAGGAAATACCAGCAAGAAAAGGTAACAAGTTAATCCCTTAATGACCAGTGTCGCCTTGCAAGATAACCCTTGTAGAGTTGCTGTATGGCTCCTGGAAGGTTTAGAGCCCTCATAGCTCAAAATCCTGGTGCTGGGATCATCCATAATCCCCATACAATTCTATGTTAGTGCTTCATGTAGATATACCTGGTTAACCTTTCATTAACGCGGTATTTCCTTTTTTAAACATACTGACAGGATCTATATTTCCCAGCAGCAGAGTGTGCAATGGCGTAGATTTTTTGTGCATTATCTGCATGCATTCCTCCTCTGCCTCTGCAGATGGCTGTGGTGTTAGAGGGATTACTCAGGTTAGTGTAGACAGCCCTAAGTGGTATCTATGGCTCAGCTCCATGATATCAAACGTTCTCGATCTATATTTGAGTGATCAGGGCTGAGCCAATAATCACACTCTCCGGTCAATGTGATTTGATGCAGCAGATCTCTGTTTGATTTGCTGTAAATCCACGCTATATTCCCCGGAAATGGTTCTTGTCTTCGTCCATAGTTGATGAGGATGAAGCAAAGGCAAACCGTGAAGACCAGACAGAGCACCACACTAATTAAGTGGATTGTGCCTTGAAGATCCTACAAGCTGATCATTATTTGCCATAATGATGTAAGGCAATTATTAATATTGACTTTGCCTAAAAGGGATTTATAATATTAATATAAAAATGATCAATTACTACGAGAATGACAGGGACAAAAGCAAACAGTGTCAGATGAAGAACTTGAGCTCTCAGGAGGACTTGTACTGTTTGATGTTCTGATGGAGACTGTAGATATGTAAGTATAACTACAAATCTCAGTTTCTAGCTGTCATTTTGGGGATCCTGGGGGCTCTCTGGTAAAGTACTGCAGTGTAAAAGAAAAGGTGCAATCATTATAATCTTAATTATTTAGTCTTCAGTGCTCAAGTCACTATGACTGATGCCTGTATTCAAAGTTGGACCTGTATAGGTAACCGTGAAATGCTAGAATTTTAACTGGCAGACTGGAGAAAGGGATTTGACTGTAAAAATGCAACATGTTTTGTGATATCAAAATCGTTTAGAAAGCCATTTTGAAATATATATTTCGAAGAGTTAATATAGAGGGAAGTGATCCTCATCTGTGAACCATAGCAGTGGCTATAATGACCTCTTTATGGTCTCTCGACCATAAACGTCCATGCATTATACAGCCTGTTGCTTTAAATAGAGAGTGTGATGTTTCCTTTCACTTGTGGAGACTTTATAGGGAAATTAAATACTTGTTGTCACTGTCCCCTGCAATGTACAGCTGATCATAAGAGGTCCTAGCAGCAGGCTAGGTCCTGTAGACCTTTCTAACAAAAAGTTTCCAGCCAAAAAAAATCATACTGTGTGTGTATGGTATCAATGGCAAACACTAGTGTTCAGTGATGAAAGTAGTTTCTGCCTTGGTACTAATGATGGCCGCATGAGAGCTTGAGGAGGGCTGGAGAGCACCTACTGCCATCATGCGTGGTGCAGAGATACACAGGAGTAACTCCAGGTGTCATGGTGTGGAGTGCTTTTAGTTACCATGCCTGTTCCTGTGTGATATTCATGGAGGGAACATTGACCAGTCTTTAGTATGCCCAGGGCTTTGTGGAACCAGTCCTAATACCTTTTTCCACTCAGGAAATATGGAGTCCCAACAAGATAATGCCTGCCACATTGAGAAAAGTGGATGGAGCAAATGATCTCCCATGCACAGCGGCCAACAACCACCTTGGTTGAACTATGGGTCCAACTTGAAAGATTCTGGAATGAGATACCACAGAAGGTTATCCAGCATCTGTACAACCATTACTATGCCAGAGTAGAAGTCTGTATCTCAGCCAGGGGAGATGTCACCTAGTATTAATATGACCCTCCCTTAACATACATCCTGCTGCAGAACCCAAAATAAAAGGTGCACGCCCTTGGTTGTGTGCTCATTGACCAAGCACCACTAGAAGTTTATACTCTGTCAATCTTAGTTCAATTGCATTAAGTTTTCCAGACATTTTTTTATTTTCCGATTGTGTATATGCAGTGTGTGGGGGGGGGCGGAGGCTGGTCCATACACAGTTGCAGCAAACTTACATTGACTTTTTCAAAGGCTTTTATTTTAAGTTTTAATTTAAAGTTTGGGGCAACTGTATGTCCTGGAACAGTCTGACACTGTCCAATCACTGTCCCCGCATGCAGATGGATCTTTACTGGCAGTTGATTCATAAACTTCTAATAGGAATCCTTGAGGAAAAGCAGAACAGGAAAAGTTATATAATAAGATTCTCTGGAATTGTTATTACGAATGTAACAAACATTAACTTGAAACTTGAAGAGGACCTGCCTCATTAAGTTTCATGTCAATGTTCGCTGCATCCATAGTTTGAAAACAGCAGTCAACCGGGGGCCAAATTGTAAATTCTCATTGCGTCTGCAGCGCTATTGTAGGGAACATGAAGAATTACATGCCACCTATTGAAATCAATGAAAGAAGGGCCATTCATTGTGCCAGACACCAGAAATCTTCAAGAACACAGGCAACACTTGAGGAGTTGTCTAAAGTTTGTTTAACCCACAGTGGGGGTCATTTATTACTTCTGTATACCAGTTTCCTGGTATAGAAAACTCACAAAGTTAGGCCCCCATTCACACGACCGTATTATTGCGGACCCGCAAATACACGGGGACCGCCCGGCGTGTGTTCCGCAGCGCTCGGAACACACGCCGTTCGGCCCCATTGAAAATGCCTATACTTGTCCATGCGTACGGACAAGTATAGGACATGTTCTATCTTTTTATGCGGAGCCGCGGTACGGAGCTGTCTCCGTGCCGCGGCTGTGCGCTCCCATAGAAGTGAATGGGGCTGCATGTATTCCGCAATTTTGCGGAATACATACGGCCCCATTCATACGGTCGCGTGAATGGGGCCTTAGGCAGAAGTCCCATTTTATGCAAAAAATGTGCAACTTTTCCCTTTTTACTCAGCCCAACAAATTTAACTATACACGGGTCTGAAAACTAGCATAAATGAAACCAGAAATCTACACCAGAAATCTGCTGTATACCACTGAGACCAGTGATTGGCTGCAGCAGTCACACGTCATATACTGCTACATCACCACTGCAACCTGTAAGCAGAACCTAAGGTGAGGACCGGAGCTGTAGAACTGGAAATGGTTGTGGATTTAGTACTAAGTATGTGTCCTTTCATTATTTTATTACACTAGGGGCACTGGGAGAGTTATAACTCGCACAACCCTTTTACCTAGTCTAGAAGGCTGAAAAAGACACATGCCTATTCAGTAGGGAAAGACCCTCATGAGGTAGAAGCTTATCTTATGGAAAACATTGCTTCATGACTCCAGATAAGGGAATCATATCAGAATAAATCCCTGGATCAACAACCCTGCTCGAGAAATCTAGTTGCTATAACTTGTAATATTATTACTCTCAAGGAAGGCATCCATCCCCCTTACAGTAAAGAATCCCCTTTTGTGTTGTTGTAGAAATCTTCTTTTCTCTAGATGTAGAGGATATCCCCTTATTACAGATACAGTTCTGGGTATAAGGTAAGATCCCTGTATTATCCTTTAGTTTAGCTGAATTCTACGCTAGGTGCACGGGCTTCCCGCTGCTTGAGATAGGTTCAATGCGTCGGCTCTCCTTTATATTTTTACCTAATATATGTATGGTTGGCAATATTTCCAAGCACATTATAAGAACTATGACAATTGTGCTCCACAATTTCCACTTACACCCTCAGTAAACTGGAGGTTTCTGCTGTTATTTAGTATTTGAGATAATGATGAGCTTATAGTATATATTTGCCTAAAAGAAATGACGGTGTAATATTTTCATGTAGAATATAGCGGGAGATTAGTTTTAAAGATGTGCCACAGACCGACTTCATCTCTCTTGCCCATTTTGCTGTAAGGTATGTTGGCACGGGTAAAGGGAACTCATAATTCTCTAATTAGCACATTCACCTCACTTAGAGATTATAATAATGATTCCAGTCCCTGAAGCCTAACAAATACATGCGCTTGTCAGTCGAGTTGTGCGAATCAGGGTGGCTTAGAAGCTCATCTAGTCGCATCGTAATCCTATGGCTGTTTGAGGTTTCCATGTCATTCTCCTATGAATTCAGCAAGGGTATTAGACGTGCTTTGAGTAAAACCCCCTTTTATGCAGCGATACCGTGGAATATCTTCACTCCACATGCGCCGGATCAGAAGCTAAGTAGCTGCTTGTCGTGTGAAAAAATATAGTTATGGTAGCTTCGCAGTTTACAAAACCTGTTGTTTGAGAGGTCAAGATGCTTGACGAGGACAGATTGTTTTACCTGCCCGGTAAGAGATCATTTACACAATAGGCCATGGAGTCATTTCTTCTTGCCTAGAAAGATATAAGTTCTGCCTGCATAAAAAAAGATGGACACTATCATCTTGAATTCTGGATGTTCCTCTTATAAAATATCAGTAGCACCACACCCTTGAACATCGCAACTCATATCTTCACAGCTTGGAAATGAATTTTGGGGTGGTCCTGTTATCTCTCCCTCGGGCGCTGTCTTATACTCCTACACCTTCATTTTTCACTCCCTTTCTGTCTCGCAGGCAACTCGCTGCTTTCTCGAGCCTTTGTCAGTCTTTGTAAGTTGTACAGGGATTGGCTCAGCTTTGTCTGCGATACAGCACTGCTCACTTAGCAACAGGGAGATAGAGAGGCAGAGCAATGCCACCTGCCTTAGCTGACACCAGAGAACAGCTCTGCAGCACTGTGGACAACCGGCAGCATCATTTTTCATTTAACCCTGTCATGGCTGATCCGTACACAAGATAAACGTGCACGCGGGGTATATGAGTAATATCATATAAGGAGCACAGACTGTTGACTGTGTTTCATGTTCCACATGGAGCTTCTAATGAGGTCTGTGGATGAAAAGGCAAGAATATAAGATGGTTGTGGATAATGTACATTTCCTTGGCCGTTTTATATCTAGAGTAGCGGTCGAAGGTGGCATTGCTCGTCATTTGTATGCTGTGTATATAGCTGGACTAGGATTAGGACTACTTTTAGCTCTGACTGTAATATTAGAGGATCATAGCTGGAAATAATGGGACTGCACCAGCACAGATTTCGCTATGAGTTCTTTGTTGTGTAAAGACGTTTGCCAGTCTTATTTCTTCAGTGTGAATATATTCTTACTATGTACATTATTTTTCCATGGCGAAGGAAGGCGGACGACCCAGTTTACTCACTTGGGTGTCCAACTGTGAGATATGTTGTACATTTGCAAAAGAAAGTAAGTAAAACTTTTTTGAATTACCTGTATTTTTGCATTTTTTACAATTAAAATTTGGTCTGATTGTCATCTAAGTCACACTTATAGATGAATATTATGAATTTGGACCACTTCTCCCAGCTAATGTTTTACCTTGTTACGATCTGTGGATGTGGATCCACTGTGCCAACCACCCAGGAGTGGCAAGCTGCTGACCCCACAGGGATCAGGGACACGAGAGCAGAGTACCAGGGGAATGGGGCTTACTTGTAGTCAAGAACAGGCTGAAGTCAAAGTCCAGAAAGGCAACTGGCAGTACACCGACAGGTAAATGGTTTATAGCTCAGAAAGCAAGGGAGAGTAGACTAGCAGAACCTAGTAAGACCTGTATTGATCAGGCCAAAAGTGATCGAGACAAGCAGGTACTTATGAGGGAGCTGATGGACTAGTTGGTCACCAGCTGGACAGCAACACAAAGAGCAAGGAGAGAACGGGTGTAACCCCTGCAGTGCTGAACATGAGGTTAGATACACTGAACTAAGCTCCTGTTCACACATACACACAGGACAGACAGACACATAGCGAGTAGAACAGTGGACACAGGCCACCAGCGTAACACATCATACACTTTTAGAACACTATGTGTGCGTAACCCTCTTCAGATCATGACACAACATCTCGATAGAGTTAAGGTGAGGACTGTAATCTGAAGATTGCAAAGCAGACATCTTTATCTTTTTCAGCCATGTTTTATATGCTTTACTAGTATGGTTTTGATCATTGTCTTGTTGCATCACCCGTCTCTTCAGCTTGAGGTCATGGACTGCTGTTCTGACATTCTTTAATACGTTTTGGTACAGCCTAAAATTAATTGATCACATGCTGCGAGATTTTGGAGTTGGGCAATGGGACAACTTTTTGTGTGTTTTAGTTTGAGTGAGATAGTACGTTTGTCCTTGTCTATAAGGCTAGGGCTACACGGCGACAGTTGTCGCACGACAGCCGTCGCAGCCCGATCCATGAGTAGCGGGGATCCCATAGAGATAAATGGGATGCCGCGGCAGTCGCAAGAAATCCATCCGTGTTGGATTTCTTGCAACTGCCGCGGCATCCCATTCATCTCTATGGGATCCCCGCTACTCAGGGATCAGGCTGCGACGGCTGTCGTGCGACAACTGTTGCCGTGTAGCCCTAGCCTAATTGTGACTTGGATAACAAAAGAACCACATTTTATTAGTAACCAATGTAGAAATCCAGATCATTTCCGAGAGTTCACTTACTCTTTCTTGCAACTGTATACCATATTTATTTTTTAATATTGTAGCAGATCAAGTAACATTCACAGCAAAACCTCAGTTGCCATTGATTTGCATCATCTTTAGATGTAATGCCACTTTCACACAGTCAGTGTTTGATCAGTGATTTCCATCAGCGATTGTAATCCAAGCAATGACAGCTACACAGAGGTAAGGTATCATGGAAAGATTTGTACCCGTTCTGTGTCTTTGACCTGATTCTGGTTTTGGATCACTGATGGAGATCACTGGTGAAATTCTGACCTAACACTGGTTGTGTGAAAGTGGCCTTTATGTGGTTTCTTTTACCATCGAGTCCCCAATCTAACATAATGATGTCTATACAAACTTTTCCAGTGTCTGGACATCTGCGCATTTGTTACAGGCTCCACATTACTGACTTGTTCGATTATATTTTTTTGCTACCTATATTATTCTGTGACTTTCAAAAGGGACTCCACCAAAGTTTATTCTTAGAAAAGACCATTAACACCACAACCTGAGATGTGAAATTGCATAGCTTGACTGCTGCTAAGTTGGTTTTCCCCTTCTATTCTGCCAGCAAAGGGCAAAATCAACTTTTAGCAGGGATGCACTGCTAAAGGGCTCATTCGGGCGAATGTAAGAGCTCCGTGCCCGTGCTACAGACCGCAATATACGGGCACTGGCCGTGTGCACTCTATTCTGCGGATGCAGACCCACTGATTGGAATACGTCCGTAATCCACAAAATATGGCAAAAGATAGGATACGTCTTATCCTTTATGGTGCGGCAGCACGAACCCCAAAGCCCACGGAAGCATTTTGGAGTGTTTCTGTGGGCTTCTAATCTGAGCCTCTGCTCTGCAAAACATGTGTCCTATCTTTCACCGTATATCTTGGGGATCGCAGACACATTCAAGTCAATAGGTCTGCATCCGCAGCACGGAATGCACATGGCCAGTGCCCGTATATTGCGGATCTGGTGTTGGCGGTCTGCAATATGGGCATGGAGGCCTTACGTTCATGTAAATGAGTTCTAACAACCATCATTTTTTCAGTAAGCTTGTCAGGCACAACCTGTTCATCAGATCACACAGACAGACAAGATAGAATGATGGTTGGACCCTGGGAGGACTTAAAAAGCTCCATGTAGCTCAGCTTTCTATCTTATGACATTAGAAGAGTTCAGTATTGTAACTGCAGTCATATTGATGTTTTAGGTTTGGGCCAAATTTAGCCTTTTAAGTGTTAAAGGGGTTGTCTCATCTTAGACATTGGTGGCATATCGCTAGGATATGCTATCAATGTCTGATAGGTGCGGGTCCCACCTCTGTTACCAGCACCTATCTTTAGAACATAACCCCTGAAGTGAGCACTGGCTTGGCTATCTCTGCCAGCTCCATAGAAATGAATGTAACGGTGGCTGCACTTGTGCAATGTGCTCTCCATTCATTTCTATTGCACTTCTGAAAGAATGGAGAGAATACCATGCATGCGCGGAGCTCTCTCCTTCATGTCGGGGGACCTGTTCTGGAGACATGCCACCAATCTCTAAGACCACACAATCCCTTTAAGTCTTTTCTGATATACATATTTTACAACACAATGCAATATTCAGGATAACATATTTGGTCCCTTTTCCTGTGTCCCTTGTTTCCATGTCAGGATTTTGAAGAGGAGAGCTTGCAGGTTATTGATAAAGCAGTTCTTTTTAGGAGTGTGCTGTATATTTACTGCATATACTAAGGGCAGCAGTGATGAATCGGAACATGATTAACAGAATCGACAGAAGCACGCCTCAATAGACAGCTCAGTGGAATATCCGTTTTCTAATGAGGGCGCACACAAGAAGAGTTTGGAAGAGAGGGCAACAAGGAATCATCCTAAACTTAGGACGTTACATGCCTCTATACTACGCCTAGTTTTGTTTTAGGTGTACATTGTAGCAATATTATTTCTCTGTGTGTTTTTGAGGCCAGTTCCTGATGGCAGAAAGAAAATTGTGAGCAGCCACCTCGAAGCTTAGATTTTACTTCATTATTGATCTTGAGTTAACTAAATGGGGATAAAATGGGAACAGTGGAGCACGAAATGTGTTAATACTCGGTAACGGTTGAGAGAGAACTACAAATAGACAGCATTAACCTCGTGCAAAATGTTGCCATACACAAGCATGAATGTGTAATTTGCAGGATGCTGAGGGACGTTATAACACATGATGTGAAAAAAGGTTTTTAACTCCGCTTTGGAATTACATAGTTATTAATGCTCTGCCTACACTCTTGAGTCATAGAGTCAACTGCTCATTTCATATCCTACAATATATGGAGCCACCCCAGTCCCCCCCCCCTTCTAATCACATGCGGTATTGTTTCACTGTAGAGGTAGGGGAGACATAAAATAATATTGGGGTGTGGTATATATTAACTAAAAGCAGCATTTATCTCACATGTAGTAGACATGACCTGACACAGAGCTACAGGTTTGTGGTAAGCAGCACCTCGTGTTTGATGAAGCACCTCCCAGAGCTCCCAGAGATAAGGCTCTGGTTCTGATGTATTACATTACTAATTATATTCATATGCTAGTGTTCTACTAAGCTCTGTACTGGCTCACGATGTAGAAATGTAATGTAGTGGCACTGTTGTACAGTGCAATCCTTTACTGGCTAACTTTCTGCTGATAGGTGCTCCTGAAATGGACAAATTGCCAAGGTCTTCACCACCTCAAATACCATGGAAGTCTTTTTTTTTAAAGGGGTTCTTTGGGCCTTTACCTAAATTCTCTGCTTCAGCTAACCTGTAGAAGGAAGAGAGTTTCAGCAGTACTTACGCTTCCATTGCGCCACCAATCTTGGCTTTGATCATGTGACCTCACGACTGGCTGCTGACGTCCTGACAGGATGTGCTCCAGAGTCTTCCTGCTCAGCGGCATGTACATTATACAGCTGAAAAAGAAGAAACAGGAGCACATCTGGTTGAGATTTCAGCCTCCAGTTATGAGGTCACGTGATCAAGATTGCAGCATTAGAGGCGCAACAAGAAGGGTCAACCACCACCAATTGTGAGGTCACATTATCTCAGACAAGATTGCAGAATCAGCGGTGCAACACAAGAGTAAGTACTGCTAAAACTCGTTTCCTTCCTCAGGATAGCTGAAAGAGAGAATTTAGGTAAAGCCTTGGAGAATCTCTTTAAGTATATATTGTGGGGGATGTTTACCATGAGAGGAATTTTTAAAGTCAGTTTCCATTGCCATAATTTGTGCCAAATTTCTGTCTTGAGATGTTATTAGATCTCTGATACCACCTCCTAAAGGTAGGTATTATAACTTTTATTATTACAACTTTTTGATGGCAACATTCTGGCGTCTAGGGCTTAAAAAATGACCGTTTTGCCTATGATTTACTATATGCACTGCCAAGAATTGAATACATAAGTAACGCAGGGGTTTTGAAACTACCCAGGGCCCTGGTTGCATGTGGGACAAGTGTTACTCTAGCAAATCTAGTGTAAAGGTGGTTATAAGCATTAGATGAACATCAGCCCAACCAATGTCTATGAGGATGTTCCAACTCTCGCTTAATGGCAATTATCAGTGTAAAGATGAAAACCGACTTGTCCAATCCTTTGTTCTTATGGAAGATTAATCACTGCCATGATATTTGGCAGTGGCTTACTCCTCCCATTGAGAACATATGCACGCTCAGCCAAGTTGAGCATACTTGCTTATTGAGGAGTTTGGAGGAATAGCCAGTTGTCAAACAAGTGTCTAGCCAACATGTAAAGTGTATGAGTAGCTTATGCCTTAACATGGTAGTCTTTAATGTGCACATCTAATAGGTTAACTTCAAGCATGATACTGAAAAAGAACAGTAGTCTATTTTTGCAGGTTGGTACATGCTCAGAAGCTCCATTTCTGGTCCTTCTTTTATTTTAATACTTTAATCGCCAGCAAGCTTTATGATAAATGCTTTCAAAACATTTTAATTGATGCTATGCAGTTAATGGTAGACCCACATGTGAAAAACAGTGTTTGGCCATACAGCTTCTATGTGAATACTTAGTAACAATGCAAGGTCCAGGCCTGGTGAGGAGAATGCCTGTAGATCACTGGTATGTTTACCCCAGATTGTGAGGTGAACATTGGATACTTCTCAGAGTACTACATGCATTTAGGTTGGTGGCAGTGAGCAGAGAGACGGCTTGATAGACAGTTGGATTTCCTGGTGCTGCTCTGGCTCAGATACGTTGAGTACTACAAGGACTGATCACCCATACACGCCAATGCATTTATAATACTGTTCATGTAAATCATTTCTCTGTGACAAATAGACAAGCCTGTCACATGGTCATACAGAATGGAGTGAATGTTCAGATGCCTATGCTTTGCCTATTCATAAAGAATAATGGGCTACTACCAAAATTTGCCCATACTGGATAATTGGTGTGCAGTTAATCTTTAACATCTATAGTCCTAGTGTGCCATGAGAACATGGACAGTATGTCCATCGTACAGGTGTATGCATTGTCAGATGTGCACATTGCTATAATGATGCCATGTTATTCTGAGCATGCACATTAGCAAGCTTCCGTATATCACAAAAATCTCCCTCACTTTTTTTCACAGATACTTCAATGACATACATTGCCATCGAACTTATAATATTTCCTTGTTATCATGCAGGCAGTATTAGCAATCCAGGTAGCCCTCTTGTCATCATAGGAGCAACAGAAATGGCTAAGGTGCCCTCTATAGAAGACACTAGAGTTAATGCTCTCATTACAGACTAATAGGCTGGAGAGACTTCTCTCATATTGCATTTAGACCGATAGTTTTCTATCACTCAATGAATGCAATGGACAGCCAAGCCAATTATCACTGCAATGGGAAGCACATCAGCAGAACAGGCTGAATCAGAGACCTATAGGTAATGTTTTCTACCAGCTGAGACCCTCTTTCAGCTAAATTATGTTTCTTAGATTATCACTCTATATTAGGTTCTTATGTACTATCTCACAGTACCAGATGGACTGCGTATTTACATCAGTCTGAAATGAAATTATAATAAAACCTTTCTAGAAATGTAAAAACAATATCTGCTGAAATGTTAGTTAATTTTTGCATAATGTATAACTGTTATATGATATGGGGTGAATCATGTAGCAATTAAGGGCTATATACGCCTTGTTTTTTTTCTTTGCTACAATGCGATTAAATATAACCACTTTGCTAACAGATTAATAAAATATGCTATATATATATATATATATATATATATATATATATATATATAGTTTTGTGTATACAGCTCCTATGTTGATGGGTGTGTACCAGGTTGCTGTAGCTGTTCTCCTTGGTGACAAAACCAATCCTCAACATTGTGTAATCCTGCAGTCAGGTTTTGCTGTATCTGTGCTCCTTGGTGACAAAGCCAATCCGCAACGTTGAGTGATCCTGCAGTCAGTTTTGGCTGTATCTGTGTTCCTTGGTGACAAAGCCAATCTGCAACATTGTGTAATCCTGCAGTCAGGTTTGGCTGTATCTGTGCTCCTTGGTGACAAAGCCAATCCGCAACGTTGAGTCATCCTGCAGTCAGTTTTGGCTGTATCTGTGTTCCTTGGTGACAAAGCCAATCTGCAACATTGTGTAATCCTGCAGTCAGGTTTGGCTGTATCTGTGCTCCTTGGTGACAAAGCCAATCTGCAACATTGTGTAATCCTGCAGTCAGGTTTGGCTGTATCTGTGCTCCTTGGTGACAAAGCCAATCCGCAACGTTGAGTCATCCTGCAGTCAGGTTTGGCTGTATCTGTGCTCCTTGGTGACAAAGCCAATCCACAACATTGTGTGATCCTGCAATCAGGTTTTACTGCATCTGTTTTCCATGGTGACAAAGCCAATCCGCAACGTTGTGTGATCCTGCAGTCAGGTTTTACTCTGCTGCATCTAAGCTACTCCTGAGTAGTATAGAAAAATACATGGTCGGTGTGCACAGTCATGTTAGCGAGAGAGAGGGAGGAGAAGAAGACGCAGGTTGGTGAGACAGCATGCTTCACAGGGAACACCTACCGAGCTCTGAACTTGCAGCTCCACAAATAGGCATGATGGACAAAGTAGTAAAATTTTAAATTAAAGACTCAATGCTGAAATCAGCCAACTAGAATCTGTAAAGGTTGAGCAATTGCAATGTGGGGTACACTTATTTCTGTACAAATACACCAGGGAGTGATTGACGTGTAGCTGTGACTTTTTGTGACTTTTTAAAATGTCGCACATCATAAATGGGACTTAAAGGTGTTCAAATCTGAAACCATGACTCACTTTTCACTCCACTTCTAAATGTGGACGGTCTCACCAAAAATATGCACCCAATGTTGTACATGGGCATCACTTGCGACATTTGTACACCACATAACTGGCGTAGTAGACTTGATAAATGTCCCTTATAGAACTGTAAACTTGCACATTTTCTGACAAACATTAAAGCAGAATACATTTCCAACAATCTCTTGTAAGCTGATGTTATGTTTGGAGTTGTAGTGTCAGGCAGACAGCGTCATACCAGGTGATGTTCTTCAGCAGATCAATAGAGAAGGGATAGAGGCAGCTCCGACTCTCCAGACTTAAATGCTATTTATTTACTACATCAGTGTGCCGAATCAATAGTGTTCAGTTTAGCAAGTGCAGAACTTCAGTCACTTCAGTTTCAGGAAAAGAGATGAAATTTACATAGCTGCTACACGGAGATGCAGACATCAGATGTCCATCAACAAATATTTCACCAGCCTGACTTGTCAAGGGAAATCTGAAGGAAATGCACATCAGCAACCATTGCTATGTAATGTGAAAGGTGGTAATTGGGCTCTGTCTATTAGAAAGTCATATTGGAAACAAACAAGAAGCTCAAAATGGTTTCTCTTCCTGTCTTTCAAAAATGTTTCTTTTTTATTATAATATTTGTAAAATGTTCTACAATTCCTGTGGGGGCTGCTTTCATACAAGTCTGTTTATTGAAGTCCTAAAGTTGGTGAGATGATCTCTTATATGTACAGTAGCATTGCTGCTGCTGAACGCCACCCCAATGTTTAGGGGGCCTTAAAAGAATATCCTCTGTATTCTATTCACCCTTAAGGCCTCATGCACATGACCGTATTTTCCATCTGCGTGCTATCTGCGTTTTTTGTGGCGAGCACACGGATCCGTTCATGCCATGTAATCCATGTGCTGTCCGCATTCATATGTCAGTTTTGCAAATTATAGAACATGTCCTATTCTGGTCCGCATATCTATAGATGGGAATGAGACAATTGCAGAATGCACACGGAAGGTATCAATATTTTGTGGATCTGTGGTTTACTGACCAAGATACGGATACCGTCGTGTACATGAGGCCTAAGGTTCATTGGTTGAGAGAAATCCCATGACATACTCCATGGCATCTTTAGGCCGGGTTTTCATGCACAGGTTATTTTGATGCAGTTTTTGAAATCAGGAATGAGTTATAAATGGAGTTATAAATATGCTGGAACAGACTACTGGAGTTCACAAAATACCTAAAGACAGCTACAAAAAAACCTTTTCACGGTACCTTCACATGGTGCAGATTTGTATGCAGAAGCCTAGGTTTTGGTGCAATTCTTCTGCAGTTATATGCAATGTTTTTGCAAATTTTCATGTTCATTTTCCTTTTATATTAATAACTTCATTTCAGTGGGGAAAATCACTCTACAGAAGGTGCGGAATCGACATGCTGCAGATTTTAAAATCCGTACAACCGTTCAATTTCCACACGGAAGAAAAAAGCAAAGTGTTGCTGGAACTGCTTTACACTGTGATTTTACTGAAAATCACAAGTAATCACCTTTTAGAGTGGTTTTACATGCAGCATTTTTCAGAAAAACCCTGCATATTTTATTGCATTTTTCATGGAGTTTTTGGTCGGTTTTTATTGCCTGAACAAACTACAGCCAAAGGTTATGAGTTGGAGAATCAGTAGTGTTTTGTTTTTGTTTTTTCAAAATGTTGCATGCTCTAGGTGTGTTTTTTTCCTAGTGTTTTTTCAAGAGGCTTCTCTATAGGACATAAACACCAGAAAAAATATACGCATTAGTTTGAAAGAAAGGGAATTGTTTGTAAAAAAAAAAAAAAAAAAGTAGGAGGCTATGGAAAATAAATGAAATATGTTTTTTACAAGCAGAAAAGTCTGACAAAAAAGCATGGGTAAAAGAAGCTTAAGGGGGCAGAAGTAAAAGACACCCCTGGACCCAAATGACATGTTATAGGTGGAGGTGTAACAGATTTTGCTTTGAACCCCAGTGTGAGGGGTGTATTATATTCCCAGCTATTTCAGTAGCAATTAAGGGGAATGTCCCAGAGTGGCAGTTTATCACCTATGCACATTAACCACTTCCATACCGGGCCATTTAATAAGTGTCTGATTGATGGGTGCCCCACCGTTGGTCCCATGTCCCATGTCGAGCACTATACTCGTGAATGAAGTGGCAGTGCACCTGCGTGACTGCTGTTTTGTTCAAATAGGGGACATCTGACCTCTGTTCTCATGATTATCTAAGGTCCGAATGCTGGAACCCTGTTGATAGGTGATAAGTTGACATTTCTGGGGTAACTACTTTCAACTAATATATATATAAGTGTATGCCTTTTATTAATTGGCAGCAACCTGTAAATTGTGCAACTGACTAAAAGTCAGGGCAAAGTGATCTGCATTTTCTTTTTTAAACGACATAAAAGGGTAGATAAAGGCTAAGCACGAATTGCATGTATGGCACAAGCCTCCAGAGTAGTTAGCAGACTGGCAAAAATGCCTTGTTTGTTGATCATCCGCAGGAAAGCATAATAGCATAATTATCGTGAATCATAGTATTTGGAGTTTTACGTTAAATCTTACTTTGAATGTGTGTTTTCAGCTGTTACATGCCTGACTGCTTATTTTCTGGCACGTGTATTATACCTGATACTACTCACACAATTGTAGGAAATGGCATTTCAGAAATGATTATGGGTATCTATTTTCAGTGTGGGTAAGAGACATGTAATTGAAGTGATACATAAATTCACTGCTTCTAAATACTATTAGGCATGCTAATGTAATAATGGCCACTTCTGTCTTTCTTCACCTGTTGTAGTTATGTCATTTCCTGTTTTCTTTTTGTGTCTATTTTTGTGATGAGCTTTTAATGCAGTATCAGGGCATACACGTGGGCATTTATGGTCACATCTACAGATGCCAGCATAAGGAGTTAATTGTAAGGGCAGCATGGAACTGGGATAAATACTCTGCATCTCTCTAGTATCTGTTTCCTTGCATTGTACACTGATTGTAAAAAAAAATAATAAAAATAACGCACCAAGAAGGAGTTGTGGGGATGGAATGAAACTTCCTATGTGTGAATGTAATGATGATATTTGTAAGTGATTATAACATTACAGCAAAAGGAGGAGTTTATTGGAAAAACTGTACAAGGGAAAGGCGACTCTGGGACTCTGGCCATCCCTAGCCTGGATACAAGGTTGGGCATGGAGGCATACAAGTTCCATAAAGTATCCTGGAGGACATTTGCCCACAGATGTTACAGCTGGGCCTGTAGATCCTGTACACTCTTAGGTTGCCGAAGCTGGTGTCCTATCTGGTCCCATGAATGCTCTATTGGCGATAAATCTGGTGATGAGGCAGATCACGTTGCAGTCTGGCGGAGACATTGATGGGAAAACCTTGCTGTGTGTGGGGGCGAGAATTAATCTGCTGAAAAATACCAGTCGGAAGTCCAGATATGAGAGGTAACACATGTGGCCGCAGGATGCCCTGCATGTATTGCTGAGCTGTTATTGTCCTTGTTATCACTACTAGGGGTGACCGACTGTCGTATGCGATGGCTTCCCGATCATCACAGTAGCAACTGGGGTAGTGTGTCTCCACAGCAAAGGCAGGTTTGAAGCACTCACTACAAGGCCATTATATTTGGACTCAACTGTCGTGAGATCCCAAATAAAACCTGGATTATTTGCTAAAGACGATACAGTTCCAGTCCATAGCAGTCCAGGTTTCTTATTCACAACACCACTGCAAACAAAAGCAACAGTGGCTGGATGTCAGTGATACTGTGACGCCAAATTTCCTTCTGCTAAGTTCCTGGAAATGGTCCAAGCAGAGACAGGGGTGTGTAATAAAGGTGCTACCTATGACTGCATGGTGGACAGCAAAACTGGGGGAGCTTCTCTTGCTTGTCATCCAATGAATCAAACAGTCATTTTTAATGTCTTGGCTGCCCGGTGCCTCTGTGTGTGCCCTCAAGTAACCAGTACTCCTAGCACCTAACAGCTAGGTCAGAATGGCCTAGATCGCAGGCAGTTCGTTGAAATGACCATCCCGCTTCTCTCAGTCTGATGATGCACCCTCTTTCAAAGTCTGTTATTTGGGCAAAATGTCATTGAGTACATGGTAGAGGCATTTCTAGCAGTCAATGATCTTTCACCAAGAGGTACACTACCCAAAAGTACTCTCTGAGAGCCTTTTTATAGGGTATGGGTACACCCTCTTGTGGCAAGACCCAGTGTCTAATCCGACCACACCTATAATCATTTACATATCTGCCATGTTTTTTTGTCAGAGTATTTTACATGTAAAACAATGGGCTGAGAAATTCTTTATAGTGCAATAAGGAACTGCTGACTTTGTTGCATTTCTCTTTTAACTGCTGTTTGCTGTAGCCCTTGTGCTTTTGTCTTGTTTATAGCTCTTGACTTTAGCTAGCAATACATGTTATTTTTTCAGCTTGTGTGTTATTAGGAATTTAAGGATTGGTAAATAGGAGAGAATAACATAATTTTGCAGAAGATGTCCAATACTTCTAAATAAAGACCAAATCTTAGTAGCCTTACTTCTGTGTGTCTATTTAATAGTGGATCTTGTCGGCAAATAACTACTTCAGAGAGGGAAGGGAAAAAGATGAAGTGTGCTTCAAGGTGTCGTGTTAATCTGACTCACAGATAATTATAATTATTTGAAGGTAGGCGTCCTCAAATAAACAAAATCTCACAGTACTATCGGGCGCTAAAACATCAAAAACAAAAAAAACTTTATTGTAAATATTGGATAAAATAGGGTAGATACATGCGCCCTTCTTCATAAAGGGTCTTATAGCAAATAGGCCCCAGCCTGATGTGGAGGTCTCCCTGCACACCACTAGTTGCTCAAAAATGGCCAAAATATAGTCAGTATCCCGTCTACCGAACTTTTATCCAATATTTACAATAAAGTTTTTTTTGTTTTTGATGTTTTAGCGCCCGATAGTACTGTGAGAGATTGTGTCGTGTTAATCCCATAACACATTATCACATACAGTACAGGGGTGTAGCTATAGGGGGTGCAGAGGTAGCAGTCGCTACCGGGCCCAGGAGCCTGAGGGGGCCCAAAGACCCTTGTGCCTCATAAGAAAACATACAGAGCACTAAGGGAAAGGGGGGCCCAAGCTGAACTCTTGCACCAGGGCCCATGAGCCTTTAGCTACGCCCCTGATACAGTACATGTATGTCATAGTCACTAAGGGGACATATGGAGTGGGTTCACCGACCTGCATAGTAAGGCTTTCATTTGCACTGAGTGCCTTGAACACAAAACTAAAAAAAAATTGCGTCTTTTTATAAGTTTTACCTTGCAAAGATTTTTTTTCTGGTTTTCCAGTACAATCTATGGTAAAGTAAATGGTGCCATTATAAAATACAACTTGTCCTACAAGCAATAAGCTCTCATATAGCTATGTGAATAGAAAATATAATAAGTTATAACTCTTGGAAGGTGGGGAGGAATAAATAAAAATGCAAAACTAAAAATGTGCTTCTTTTTTAAATTAGCCTGCCGTTTTTGTTGCAGTGTGCATTTTATAGCTTTGAATGCGTTTTTCCCATTAACACTTTTGTGTTTTGGGCTTCAACTTCCCTTTTCATCTTTGTCCAAGACACTAATTTCAGACATTTTAGCATAAGTCTTTAAGTCAAAATGTCCCAGATATATTAAAAATACCTTCACGTGTGCCACCTGAATCACTTTCTTAATGGGGGCTGTATTCTGCTGACAATGCTAGAAGAGCAGCTTTTCGGTAATTTAGGTTCTCGTTGCTGCCCTTCAGTATAACCTAAATGCTTCCCACTCGTAAAGGTGGCAATTTATGTAATTGATGCAGATTAGGCAGTTGCATGTCATGCTTCTCCTTTATGCTAAGCTTAAAGATATTTGCCATGTGACTATTATCTGGCAACAAAATCACCACACAAGGCATTCAATACGTAAATGAATGTGTATTTGTGTCAGTAAACACTGCCTTTGTTGTAAGGAACTTCAATAGAATATATCAATAAGCGAAATTCAACAACTACTGTCACAACCATTATCACCACCATGGGTAACTGTTATCTAAAAAGTAGAGAAAACATTGGTTGCTTTGCATAAAGTCAAAAGTCACCTGTCACTCCTTACACATAAACGTAAAGGAGTTTTCTGGGAATATTAAAGGGGTATTCCCATCTCGCAAATGTGGTTTGTATAGTTAGATATAGCCATACCAATATTATTACTAATAGAATGTATTTATATAAAATGTACCAGTTAGAAGATTTTCCTATTTGTATTTTCATTGTCCCACACACTTCAGTCAGGTCGTTGCCCCTAGTTACGGCCATCACGGCCATGTAGTAGTAGTGGTGGTCAGCTTGCTCCTTTTCAAACCCGCTCTGAGGTAACTACTGTATTGTGAACACACATTGCATGAGCATGTGGAGACACATCTTAGGTTACTTTCACATCTGCGTTTTGGACGCTACCAGTCCAAAACGCAATAGTCAGGATCCATCCAAAATGCAGACTTTATAACCGGATCCTGCTCCATAGAGATGAATTGAACTTGGAACAGGATACGTTTCTCTGTGGTTTGGAAGCGCAGACAAAAATGCTACAACCCTAAGATGTGTCTCCGCATGCTCATGCAATGTGCGTTCACAATACAGCAGTTACCTCAGAGCGGGTTTGAACAGGAGCAAACCGGCCACCACTACTACATGGTCGCGGTGGTCGTAACCAGGGGCAACGGCCTGACTGATGTGTGTGGGACAATGGATATACAAATAGGAAAGTCTTCTAAACGGTACATTTTATATAAATACATTCTATTAGTAATAATATTGGTATGGCTATATCTAACTATACAAACCACATTTGTGAGATGGGAATACCCATTTAACTGTTAAGGGAAGCCCCCTAGCCTGCATCATCTCCTGAAGAGTCATACTTACCTGCTTCCGCTGCTCCACTCCTGCATTCTGGCTCCAGTTGGCTGCAGTGGCCATGTGAACCACTGCAGCCAATGACTGGCTCCCTCAGTGATGTGTCACCTGGGTACACGTCACAGCTGAGGCTAGTCATTGATAGAAGTGAAGCATTTAGATGTCGCCTTGTCCATGTCCCAGCACGTGGAAGATGAAGGAACTGGAGCCAGAGCATAGGACCAGAACAGTGGAAAGCAGGTAAGTGTGACTCTTTTAGAGGTGATGGATGCTAGGGGACTTTCCTTAATATTTAATATTTCCTGAAAACCCCTTTAAGCGAGTTTAAGGTCACGTTAAGACAAGGTATGACTTATATAAGTCGGTATGCTGTCTTTTGAAATATTTAATAGCACATGGAAAAAAAATATGGTGGTTTGAGTAAGGTCTTATTTTTATAATGTTACCCATAAGTGGTTGGTTATTGATTGAATTGATATGTAAATGTTCTCTATCGGTCTAGCTGCATCTTCCATTCTGCATGGTGGTCACTCTTTTAGATGTTGGTCACATCTATGTTGGAGGCTCCATTTAATGACAATCTGTCATATGCTGCCCTATTGGGACCGATCCTGCTTTCCCCATCATCTATCCTTCGGAAGAGATGGGACAAATTATCACCCAGCCTTGCTAAAATACATCATTCCTCTAATGTGTACGGCCACTTTAATGATGTTCCACGAACAATATTCAAGTCAGCACTTGGATCTGAAAACTTTTGTAATTGCATATAATCAAACATTTTGTGTAGCCAATGAGTTATTCAATAAAATGTATCTATATAGCGCCACCTGCTGTTTGTTCTTTTCCTTATTTCCTTATTTTTCCATCTACCTGGGGTGGTCGCATGCGCTCAGTTTAAATCTTCAACTGTGATCAGCCATATCTTCTGTTAGAAACTGTGTCAGTCACAAGGTAAGAACTACAGTAGAAAGGACCTGATTCCTGAGAAAGAACACAGGACACCCCCCTCTCCCCTCCTCACTTCCCCGGTCCCGAGCTGTCAGACTGAAATAAATTTGCAGAACAATTGGAGCAATGAAAGTAGAAATCTCTGGATCCATGTGAGGTACAGGGCTGGAGATAGCTTTGTCAGAAAGAGATTGTCATGTACTAGATTATGCATGATTTTCATTTTTTACATCAGTTATGGCATAATTCCCTTAAGGAAGTGCTGCATAAGTTCTGGCTAATTTAGCTTTTCTTCCAAACAGAAGGAACATTTTAAACATGGTGCTTCTGAAATGCTAGTAGTTATAGTTTTCACACAAAATGTCTAATGGAGTATCACAGATAAGGTGTGAGCTTTTCTGGACATCTCTCCTGGTGTATAGTTCACATTGTATCTTCATTTGTCCTTCCACCTCTATAATTGTACATATATTAATATTTGTACTAAAAGTCTTATTCATGACATTGTATGTAATGTATTCATACATGTTTTGTCTACCCCCTGAACCCATCTTAACCTTGAAATCTAAGAAAGTGAGGGTCTTTTCAAGTGGAGTTAGAGTTGCAGTATAATCTCTAAGGGAAGCAGCTGCATTGTGTTGAAGAAGTTTGTTACCTAACACCAACATTTTTTATTTTTCCTGCCCAGTCCTTTAAGCCAGCCATGGACATTCGATAGCTGTCAGCCAAATGATATATCCCAATTCCTTCCGGACATACACATACATGTTCGGTTTGGCTAAACATATGTGTTAATTCAATGGGGAGAGGGGAGAAAGCGGGTGTCAGACACTTTTGATGTTGGCTTATCTCCTGGGCAAACAAACAGATTGGCCGAAAATGCTTACTTTGCCCGATCCTTACATTTTATAACTTCTTTTATTGTACCTAACAGTTTGGACTATTGTTTTTATCCCCTTCAGGTTTTGATATTCAGAACTGTCTTTAAAATTCCTTGAATGCTAAGAGAAATCACAATTCACTAGCTATGAGCAATGGCATCAGACTTTACCATGTAGAAGTACAAATATTTCCCCATATTGACGTCACTTCTATTTTTTTTCACATATTTTATGTTGTTAATAGAGCATTTTTACTATTCTAGCCCAGGAGATGCATCTCTTCAGCCAACAAACAGAAATGTAAAAAAAAATGGATCTGTTTTGGGCTCTTTTATACAGACATAAACGCTTTAAAAGCAGGCGCACCGTTGAGATAATCTGATATTCTTGGTTGTTAGGAGTAAATGGCCATAGAGAAAATGGGGAGCATACAGCCTTGTTGCTAGGTGACAATATCATATGTAAAATATTAAAATTATAAACTGTGCCTTTTGAAATGTGACACACACCACTGTGCCTTTCCACTAACATGATTTAACAGCTGCAATGAAAAGGGAGCTAGGACAATTGGGCATGGCGGGAGCAGCAGCTAGTTATGCCATGGCGTGTGTTAATTGCCAGCAGCCGATAGACAACTCAAGGTCCTTTGTTAAGCAGACGTCTTCCTGTAGTTGGCTGCATAAATTTTCCATTGAGAAAATGTGTTACGCTGTGAATCACATTAAATCTGCCTAAAGTTTCCTTTTTTTGATCTGTGTATGGGTTTGGGTTTGCAAAAGGCTTATAAGATGTGCAAATAGAAATAAATATAGTCATTCAGGGTGTATGAGATAGAGGGATTCTAGCTGAACTACACAAATGGATAGATGATTGTGCTACAGTGTAATGCTATGTTAATGGGTATTTTATGCTGGGGGTATATAGAATGTGGATCTTTCACCACAAAATTGGGGCTGCAAAGTGGATGAGATTTAAAAGAATAATGTTGCATCAAATCTGCAAAGAAATTGACATACAATGCAAATTGGAAATCCACAGCGTTGCAATTTGTGCTGCAGATTTCACCCATTGCAATGCATGGGATCAAAACCAAACTGCAGCAAAATCTGTGGTAAATGTACATGTAACTTGTGCAGCTTTTTATGTTGATTTTTTCATAGTAATTTACAGTTTCTGCACTTTTTTATTTGCTTGCAACCATATCGTTGAACCCATGCCTGCCGCTACCTTGCTTCTTCCACGTTAGTTCTTCTCCTACCAGGTACGGTGGTTCTGGTCGCCGGCTTCGGCCTGCACGTCTGGTCTAAAGGAAGGAAAAACATTCCTGGATCAGCTCCAACCCCTCACCATGGAGCAAACCTGTACAAGGACACCCAGTGTAGGCACTAAACAGCACAAAGAAGAAGACAAAAATCCAGCACTTGGTGTCTCATGATAAAATTCAAGATTTAATGAAGTCCATTAAAAAAATTTCAACATGAGCACATACTGCATAGACCGTCTAGGCATTTCAAACCGGACGGTTCTTATTCATGACCTGATTACAACAAGAAAAGCAAGACATTAAAACAACGTAATAGTCACATCAGGGGCATAGATAAAGACTCATGGGCCCTGGTGAAAGAGTTCAGCTTGGGCCCCTCTTTCCTCAGTGCTTTGTGGCCAGGGGCAGGGAAGCACATAGCCTTTGTGCTGCCTGAGGCAAAAATTTAAATGGCGACCCCCCCTCCCCATGCCAAATTCTTGACCTAACCACTTCCCTCCAGCCAGAGGTGTAACTTGACCAGCATGCTCTGTCTAGAATACCAATGTCTTCTTATGTGGTACAGGGGTCTTTGGGCCCCTCAGGCTCCTGAGCCCGGTAGAACTGCTACCTCTGCACACCCTATAGCTACTCCCCTGAGTCACATGACCACATACACAAATGAAACAGGTGAACAATTGGAATAAAGCTCTGCATCACTATAACCAAACGAAGCTTGGAACAAATTAGGTCTAATCCCTGGGTCAGTCTTTCTCGGGCCCTTTTAACAAAAAATCCAAAACGTCTCTCGATTTAACAATTTTGTTTTTTTTGCCATAGTCACTTTCCCTATTGGACCTAAACATACACTCTATCCCTTGAAATGAAAAAAGAAAAACCACCCTGATGGACATCCCAGAAATGTATAGATAGGGCAGAAATATTATCCTTTTAGACAATGAAACCGACATACACATTCCTTAAGGATTAGATGTATGTCCCACATGTTGTTTTTTTAGGAGAATGACAATAAGCTGAATGAATAATGTGTTGTGTTGTAATTGATATATGACTGAATGTTATATGTTTGTCCCATTGTTTAAAAAAATCTGCTGGGATTTGTCTACAAACGTTACCACATTGATGTGGTTGCACTTGTGGTTTTGATTACTTTTGGCTATTCTAGACAAAAATTGAAGGCCACCTGATAGAACTGTGCTGAAACCTGGGTCTTGCTCTAAAAAAAAGTTAATATTAATATTAACAATACCCTTAATTAGGTTAAATTAGTTACTATATGAAGTTACAAAAATAACAGCTTTAGGTTCAGGGATTACACTCTCATGTCAGGGTCTACTATGGGTAGTGTCGTTCATGAAGCCTGTTAAAGAGAGAGGAAGAGTCACGCAGAAATCCCGCATTATCTAGACAGCCACAGCGAATGCTCACCATACGGAAGTTTGCGGATCACATTGGGATGGCATGAGTTGGGCATTCTTTTTCCTATACTAAGCACTTTTGAGAATAGAGTTCACCACCGATAATTTCATATCCCAAAAACTTGACAGAGATGCTGGAAATATGAGTGGTGAAATGCAAATTCATATGATTATTATTAATATATTCCACAAACTCAGAAAAATCTGCCTCCAAACCATTGCAAATAAACAGCACCTCGTCAGTGTAACGACCGAACCATTTTATTTGGGAGAGAAAAGAATTACCTGAATTCCAAATGTATTTCACAGGTATTAGCATAGGATGGGGAGAAACGGTCCCCATCGACGCCCGACTGACGTGAAAAAAACTCCCCTCTAACAGAAAAAAAGTTCCACAGTTCCAACCAGATACTCTATCAGTTCAGGACCATATTTACTGTAACTGCTCAGATGATGTGACAATTCATCAAGACTCAAAGTATGAGAAATAAATGAATATAACCAGACAACGTCACAGGTAGCAAAATTAAACTAACTTTTCCTCTAAAAATCTTTTAGGGCCCCATAATAATTGTGTCTTAAGGGGCCAGTGTACGCACATTCAAGTTCTTCCCCAGCCAATGGCTGGTTGTCCTTATATAATTAAGGTGCCCTCCCCAGTGTGAGGGTACCTGACCTTTAGGTACCTAGTCTCCTAGTTTACCATTCAAGGTGACTACTTGTGTAGCAAACTGCCTGACAACCAATTCTGATTCCACGCCGCCTGTCCTGACTTTAGCTTGTTTCTTGTACTGCTCCATTGCTACCTGTCCTGACCTCTGACTTGTTTATTGGATTCATTTGTATACTGCCTGCCCTGACCTCGGTCTGTCTACTGACTATGTTTATTGCACCAGTGTCTCTAACACTACCCTGGGACTATCTCAAGAGGTAGCTGCCTGGTAGCTCTCCTGCAGTGAAGACTAGATGCCTGTATAGGGGTTAAAGGGTAAACCCCAGGGAACTGCCAGGATAACGCCCTTAGAGCTAGCCTAAACCAGTTAGTTGGTACAGTGGGTCCATACCCGCACACCTGTCACAGATCACACAAAGGAGTAGCGTTTGTCCGTTTGTTAGTAAAACCTGCAACTTCTAACAACCAATTTTCTTGGGAGACCTGTTGGTATTCTAAGCCGTCTTCTATGTAAATTGCTCATTTGTACCTTCTCAGAATGGGAAATGTAGAATTTCAAAGTTCTGAAGAGAGGTGCTGGGCTGAAAGTGTCTTTTACATAGAGCTGTCACATTCTTGCAAACAGTAATGAAATGAAATGGAACATTTTGCAGAGGAAGAACTTGTTAGATGTGATATTTATCCTATTTACCATTATTACTATAGCTTACACATCCTACGCTTGAAACTCCCAGAGGGCATCAGGTAATGTTTTATCAAGTCCCAAGCTCCCTTGGTTTGCCTTGTTTCACAGTGAGCTCTTGGATACTGTGTGTGCTTTAACCATGTTTTATTATACAGTTGTCTTTGTAATCGTATGTACTCATTATTTATAGGAAATATTCAGAATGGTTTTATAGAAACGTAGATTTCTTAAAGTCAGATCAAACTCACAATTGACTTACTCATGTGTAATTAGTCTTAAAGCATTTTTATTCCAGAACTTAAAGGGAGTCTGTCACCTCCTAGGCCCCTATAAAGTACATAAAGATGCCCATAGCACATAGTCCCAAAAACGGAGTTTTAAATTTATGCAAATGAATCGCCGCATGAGCCCGGAGGCGGCGTTTAGTTCTTGGAGCCCGGGCTCCAGTCCTTTTTAAAATGCAATCCCCGCCCCCGCTTACTGCCTCCGTCCGCCCTGCACCTCGTTCGGGTCCTCCTTCTCAGCCGGTGAGATCTCAGTCTCTCGCTGGGCCGGGGCATGCGCACTGTGATGCCCATTTTGGGCACGGCATCACTGAAGTCAGTGCGCATGCCCCGGCCCAGCGAGAGACTGAGAACTCACCGGCTGAGAAGGAGGACCCGAACGAGGTGCAGGGCGGGTGGAGGCAGTAGCGGGGGCGGGGATTGCATGTTAAAAAGGACTGGAGCCCGGGCTCCAAGAACTAAACGCCGCCTCCGGGCTCTTGCGGCGATTCATTTGCATAAATTTAAAGCTCCGTTTTTGGCACTTCTAAAACACAGAGGAATGCGCCAAAGGTAACATTACTGTTGTTACAACATGTGCTATGGGCATCTTTATGTACTTTATAGGGGCCTAGGAGGTGACAGACTCCATTTAAATATGGATGATTTATCATTGGTATAGGTCCTGAATATCTGATCAATGGGGTCTGATTCCCAGCACCCCTGCCAATCAGCTATTAGAAGGGAAGGGAAACATTTTCTACCATATCCATAAGAGAATTTCCTTGTCTCTAGATCCATTCTTCTTTTTTAGTAAAAATAGATATAGGAAAGAGTACTTCTCAAATGTGATGTGTAGGTGCCTTAGGCAGAAGGGATTGTGTCCCATGGTACACCCCTGGTACACATAGGGGAGGGGTAGCTGATACCTTGCATTAGAGCACATAGATTCTCGGGAAATAGTAGTTTTGTATAGGAGGGGTTAGATATTCATTGTCTCCCTGACAAAGTTCTTTCTTCAAATTACTAATCCAATAATCATAAACCATTTAGGGTCTTTTCACACTGTCTGGCTGTGCACATTTGCTGCATGCCCTGCCGGGAAACAGATCTATAGGCCACCTTTATGCCTGACGGAGGCCAAAAGAGTGTTCTTATGGCTCTCGTTCAGCAGTATCTACTGGGATTATTATTTTTACTGCATGGAATAGGACGATATAAGGTGCTGTTCCATACAGGGATATTCAGTAAAAACAATGTATTCTGTGCTTTATGCTTCTTTATAACATGGGTGCCTTTGTGTGACGGAGGTGCAATCCAGTAACATCTGTTACTGGAGTTTTTCATTTCAAACCGTTAAAGAAAGTACATTACAGTTAGATTTGTTACAGTGTCAAGCAGAATACCATTATAATCAGGTTTCCAAGCGCCATGATGAATAAGACGGATCCATTTGGCAGCCTATCATAATGGTTCCATCAGGTTCCTGTTTTTTTCTGTTTACTGGTGTGATAGTACAGGTAAGCAATATTTTGTTATTGTACTATATCCAGCCATCTTTATGCCATTCTTTGGAGGAGATTGCCTTTAAATCCCCAGGTATTATTAACATACCCTGTCTTCAGGTACAGGGAGCTGTGAAGCCGGGTGCAGGGATTCTCTTCTCTATATGCTAGGAAGACTTTGGTTATTGAGTATCAGTAATATGTCTTCACAGCATGTAATAGTGGCTTGAGGGAAAATTACTGAGAAATTGCACAGTGATGGATGTGGTAAAGAAGATGGGAGTATAAAGTCAATTTGTAAAAATAAAAAAATGTATATGTTTTTCCGTGGCGTAAGTGGGGACTGCTGTTAATATGATACTTTAATAATCCGGATCTGTATCTCCTGACAGGTGAAAAGAGCTTTATCTGTGAATGAAGAAACACTAGCAGTCTCTGAAGCAATCCCTTTCTCTGAGTATTGGAGATAACAGAGACATGAAATAGAGGCTGGGTATTAAGGGATGTCCTGTGATAGTGAAGAGGAGGGAGGGGAGATATCAGCGAGTGGGCGAGGGGTTTGCTTGCAAATCATTAGTCATTTATTTGCACAGCAAGCTTTTCCCTCAACCCATTCAGCCATCTATTACTTGCTAGCGAAAAGTCACAAAGCCCTGTCATTAGTGGAATCAATCACCACAGGGCCCACTGAGAGCCCTCCCATGGCCTCTCATTTACTCAGCTAAAGAGCTATGAATGTCTGCCTGTGGCTGACTCTGTCTCCCTCTCTTCCTCTCCAGCACGAGCCACTCGCCACCCTATCCTTATCATCTGCGTCTTCTTCATTCACACCCACTGCAAAGGCCCTGTAATTAATAGATATCTATCACAGGTTAAACATGGAGGACGGAGGGTTTATATGTTCACGTTTTCTGCAAGGTTAGCTATTGAAAGAACCCATGTAATAGACCTGGAAATGTAGATCAATGTGGTTACCTGCACATATTATGCAGTTTAAGTTAATATTATCTTCAATAAAAAGGCAAAAAAAAAATCTTATTTAATGATGTGGTCCCTGAAATCTATCCTTGAGGACTGTTAGTGGACTTCTATCTGAGCCCATGTTATTTCCCATGTTGTACATGATTACTTGCCTTGTCCAGCTGCACAATCCATAAAATACTTTCCAGCTCCTTATACATGTTTTAGGTGGTTACTGGTGGCGTTCTTCCTCCTGCCGGCACTGGATTTAGAAGCAAGAGTGGTGTCCTTTCAGCATTATAGAGAGTGACTTGTGCCACAGTAATGTGCAGTCCACCACAGTGTCTGTGTTGATGTATACTACGGATCATTCGCAGAGTCAGCGTCCATCGTGTAGTTGCATTAATCCCACAACTGGCTACTGAGTAAGTGCCAGCAGTACATAGAGTTAGTTGAGTAAGTTACATCAATACTTAGATAGAAGGCCCAGGTATACAGCATTACCACTGAACGAAGAACATTATGAAGTGTGGTACATCAGTGACAGCAAGGCTGAACATCTCAACAGAGAAGAGGTTCTTACTGTATGCGCCCCCTCCTCCTCCCGCTTCCCCATTATACCATAACATGGTGACCAACTGCACCCATAAAAGCATCACAAAACATCTCTCCAGGTAAGAAGACAGCTGTGATCTGACCCTGTACAAGAAGAAGACTCTAGACAGATATTCTACAGATTTCACAAGGTGGACGGCAGCACTTCTGTGCATTGGTGCACGTCTCTTAGATCCCTCTGCTTTAGGATTAGTGAACACGTTATCCAGAGAATAGAGGCAGCACCCAGGAAATTCATCTGCATATTAATCATAGTGTTTTATTTTTCACAGCCATAGACAATGTATTCTCAATGGCGGTAAAAAATGAAATACTATGATTAATACACAGATGAATTCCCTGGGTGCTGTCTCTATTCTTTGGATAATAAACTAGACAGAGCCTGAGGAGTGCGATGGGAGTGAAGTATTACCACCATGCTGTCACTTCTCTATTCTTCATCGTCAGGGGTAAGCTAATTTGGGTGCTACAATAACATGTTGTACATAAAGTGTAAGTGTTCTGGAAGACCGCTCTCTATAGTAGCAGTGAGTGACATCACTGGTCATCATCCACATATTTTCGTGCCTGTTGCTGAGCAGTGCGTTGGACACATTTTCTGTCTAGTGTTACCCCTTAAACTGTGATGTCATACTGTCGTGCTTTATAAAAGGTGCAAAAAATTGTATTTCTTAGGTTGCTTTTTAAACCTTCATATGTCCTTTTCTCCCACGCAACATCATGTGTCAAGGCCAAGACTGTTGGCGCTTCCTCTTACATACAGTTCATATGGATTTTAACCATATAATTGCGGCATAACTTAGAAATTTCTTTTTTTTACATATATTACAGATCAAAATGTTGCAGTTGCTTTTGAGATGCCATATGGCATCATGAGGGAAATTACAAAATATAAGACATATATTGGCAATGCACGTTTCCTCTGTCGATTTAGAGGAAGCGGCTTTTATGCAGGGCTCTTCTGTATAAGCAGACCTTTCCCTAACCTAATCCATATAAATTCTTATTAGACATGATCCATAACCACTTAATTGGCCTCTTAAGTGCCAGACAAGGTTGCCATCTGTCCTAGATTAGGGGAACATCTGCAAACAGCACTGTTTTTATACATAGGAATATATTATTTAATAGCCAAGTCCCAGTGAGAGGATTTTAAACATCTCCTACCAGGGGTATCATACATAATCCCCATTCTTCAATACTTGTCTTTCATTTCGTTCAAATTATTAGTCGGCTTCAAATTTCTAAAGTTGAACTTTTAGAACATTGGTTTGTCAGTGAACTAATTACGGGAAATATATTTAGATGCAAAAGAAAGAAAAAACTTATAGTTTGTGTTGTGGAAGCCACCACCCAGTCAGATAATGACCTCAGTAGCACCCCATTCCAACTGAGTACAGTACGGTATTTAGGGTTTGGCACCTAGGACATTCCCAAATTCCATTCATTCTATACCAGATATTATTATTGTTATCCAAATATTCCATTTTCTTTACTGGATGGTTTAATGTAATCTGTTAGATTATTTTCTAAGCATTCTAGAAAATCCTAGTTTTGGTTCTTTTGGACATCTTTGAGATTTCTTTGACTATCCAGCTCTTATGTCCGTGTGTGCCTTCAAGTCGCTGAGACAGTTGTTTGATTCTCTTACTGTCTTACAGTGTGCTCAAATCTTTACTTGTAAAAGGTATCAGTGCTTATGATTTTAGGCAGGGGTGCACCTAGCCTTTCTGCTGCCTGAGGTGAAAACTGAAACAACGCTCCCCCCCCCCCCATGCCAATTTCTTAACCTATCCCCTTTGCCACAATGAAAGCACTAATTTCCAATGGCCCTTCTGCTGCCCTCCTCTCTTGCCCCTACCTGATGCTGCCTGAGGCGATCGCCTCACCTGGCCTCATTGGTGGTGCACCCCTGATCTTAGGGTTTTTTTTTAAATTAAAATGTCTCTATAAGGTGTTTCATTCATCCTTCTGCAAGTTATGGCTTCCATCAGTTTCTTGACCAGTAGAGCCTTTATTATTAATAATGAATCTAACTAGTCCAAAACTATAGATCATGTCTTTAATAGCTGACTTGTTTGTTGCTTTATTTAAGACTCTGTTTATACATGAACCCCCAGATGGTAAAGTGCTGCGGAATATGTTGGTGCCATATAAATAAAGATTATTATCTAGGTTACTGTCTGCAGCAGGCTCTGTGAAGACTTGCTGGGTTCTTCAGCTTAGAAACTTGCAGAATTATACGTGAGAATCAGACACAGGAAATTATGTAAATCAGTATCAGTCCAAGAAAAGCAAAGCAATGTATGCATGTTAAAGGGGTTTTCCAAGAGTGAATAAAGAGGGCTTATCCTCAGGATAGGTCATCAGTATCTTTACTTCCAGCAGTGCAGCTGATCAGCTGTTTAAGAGATTGTGGGCGTTGTAACCTTCTTCCAGCATACCAATCAAGGGTGGGATTCAAATTTTTAACAACAGGTTCCCTGCTCAACGGCAGACATGTGGCATCATGACACATGTTTATATATACATCTCATATATGCAACACACATATATAGAAATACACCATATACATGGTACACACACATAAATATATCACATATACATGGTACACACACATAAATACACCATATACATGGTACACACACATAAATACACCATATACATGGTACACACACATAAATACACCATATACATGGTACACACACATAAATACACCATATACATGGTACACACACATAAATACACCATATACATGGTACACACACATAAATACACCATATACATGGTACACACACATAAATGCACCACATATACACTACACACACATACCACCCAACTTTTAAAAATCCTAAGGAGCTAAACTATGGAATGGAAGGGCTCATCTTCAGCTGACAGCCGGATCTGTTATTTTAACAACCGGTTCTGTAGAACCTGAGAGAACTGGCTGAATCCCATGCCTGTTACCAAGCACTGCGCATACATTGTATAGTAGCTGTGCAGGGACGGAAATGCACTTAGGCCACATGACCAATGAACATGACATCACGGGCCTAGGAGAAGGTCACAGCACTCACCTGGGCGCCATGGTCTCTTCAGACAGCTGATAAGCGGGGTTGCTGGGAGTTAGACCCCCACCGATCAGACATTGATGACCTGTCCTGAGGATAGGTCATCCCGAAAAAGCCCTTTAATATAACTATAGAGTAGGTTAGTCTAGAA
Organism: Rhinella marina; assembly: GCA_900303285.1. Taxonomy (NCBI): domain Eukaryota; kingdom Metazoa; phylum Chordata; class Amphibia; order Anura; family Bufonidae; genus Rhinella; species Rhinella marina. Next base: position 165,569 of record ONZH01018512.1, on the reverse strand, counting down.
CCAACTAGACTGGCTTAAATGGCCAACGACTATGGTTTAAGTGTCTAGAGGAATTTTAGTGGAGTCTTTTATTCCTTCACCACACGTTTACAGTTTTCTGTCCGCTGCCTTTTTAGTTTTATTGTATTATCAGAAGTTGTTGTTCAGCTCTTGCAAGAAGTTTTTTTTTCTTGGTTCATTTAAATTGAAGATGTTCTCAAGCTTTCTGAATGGCCGCAGTAGATGGAGTTACTCAGTTATGTCACATAGCTTCCTGAAAGTATAACGCGCGCCATCAGTGCCAATTCACTTCCTTATGCCCAGCTGTCAGGCCATGAAGTTTTCCTTTGTTAAATGTCGCTGTAAACTAAGTTATAGGGATTGAAGAGTTGCTGTGAAGTAGGGCAGCGCTGCAGGGCCTGACATATAATGTGACACTCAGCCATTCACAATCAGTGTGCACATTCTAACATCATTTTTGGGCCTTTTAAAATGATCAGACTCTTGAAGATGATAGAATGGAAGGTATACAGATAATATACTATGAATTCTCTTCAAATATTCCCCTTTTAAGGGTATGGCCACACGTGGAGTATACACTGCAGATTTTCCACTGTGGGACTACATGTGGAAAAACCACAGCAAATGGATTCTGTGAGTACAAGACCGGTGAACAATCGTCTGAACTGTCCTCTGGATAGGTCATGAGTATTTGATTGGTAGGGATCTGACTCCTGGCATCCCCAATAATCAGCTGTTTGAAGAAGCTGTGGTATTACTGCAAATGCTGTGGCCTCCTCACAGCTTACCAAGCACAGCACCATACATCGTATAGCGGCTGTGCTTGGTGTTGCAGCCCAGGCTCATTCACTTGAATTGGACTGAGTCACACGTAGACTATGCAACCAGTGTATGGGATGTCAGTGCTCAAGAAAGAGGCTGCCGCATTCCCGATCAGCAGGAGTGCCAAGAATCACACTCTCACCAATCTGATACTGATGACCTATCCTAAGGAAAACCCCTTTAAGTTATATAAATGGCCCATACAAAAGATATGATGAATAAGTGTTCCATGTAAAATCCCCTTAGAAGACAAGGTGGCACTGCCTCCGTCTGGAGAAGAAAAAGTTCAGTCTTCAGAGGCAACAAGGCTTTTTAACCATAAGAACTGTAAATGTGTAGAATAGTCTACCTCAGCACGTGGTCACCAGATGAACAGTTCATGGTTTTAAAAAAGGTTTAGATGAATTCTTTGAACTTAATAACATTAATGCTTATGCAATTTGTTGAATTCTCGATTGCCACAACTGTTCCCTTAATTCACATCCTCTCCTATCCCTTGGTTGAACTTGATGGACGTATGTCTTTTTTTCTGTGATGGAGTATTCCATGATTTTCCTTGAACAAACTGGACAGAAAAAAAGTCTGTATGCATATGAAGGTACAGTCCCCCAAAACAACTTTTGGTTCCATATTAAGTCTCCATACAAGACATACAGCCATGTGCTGGTGGCTGGGACTGCAGACATTACAGTTTCATTACATGAGACCAGACAGTTGCTCTACAATAGTCCATGTGTAGCCTCAGATTAAGGCAGCACAACCAGTTCTCTTAGAACTAATTACAGTAAGTACAATTTTACACGTATTATGCATCTTCTAAGGCAGCAACTGTTAGTAGAAGAGATTGTTCTCCAGTGAAGAATTCAGAAAAAAACCTGCAACACCTAACATAAATTGTATTTGATTATGTTTAATTATGGAGCTGTCATTTCAATGGAAAAGAAGGTTTGCTTTGTCAAATAGCAAAAGAATAACCTGCTGTCTGTCTGCTGACTTAATGGCTTTAATTGCCAGCGCAAAATCAGAATCTGGTGAAGTTGTTTGAACATATCAGCATGAACCAAATATTTTCAATTAAGATCAAGTTGTGTGATTGAAACAATTCTAATTGTCGTCAGCACCTTTGGTTTATGACATAGTACACTTGACAAATTATTTATTACTGGCGGACGATGGTACAGTTTCTTAAATCCAGTGACCGCTAGATTTCTCAAATTAATAATCTGGTTCATACAGCCGTACGGTACCAAAGATTTCCCTAGGCTTTATGAATGCTACACATAAAGCCGTGTTAAGGCCAAGGCTACAACAAGGCGTTTTGTGTTCGTTTGGACAACAGCTTTTACTTCGTAGTTAAAGGTCCTGCTCTAAAGGTCTGTGTAGCTTCAGCCTAAAACATTTTACAGTAAAAGGGAACTGACTTGTCTTGCAGAAAGAAAATATTATGGTATATGCAAACAGTTAATGCTAGAAACTAGAATTGAGCAAAGCGAGCTTCGGATGCTTCATCCGAAGTCACCTCGTTCAAAACTTCAGAATAATACTGTACAGAGATCCGTCTCGGTACAGTATTAGAATGTATCGGCTCCGACTAGCCGAAGTAAGTTATCTGTAAAGTTGAGAGTGACTTAGTTAAATAACTTCGGTAGTTGATTTTTAAAGTGGACAACTACTTTAAAACTTGAAACCGAACTCGGCTTCGGCTTCAAAACTTCTAAGTTTTGATCAAAGCGACTTTGGATGAAGCATCCGAAGCCTGCTTCGCTCAACTCTACTCGAAACCCTTAAGGGCTGAAAGCTAAGAATACCTTCTTATAAATATGTATAATAGACTAGAAATAGTGAAGTGAAAAAAAAACATTTTAAAAAGGTTAAATAGCTTTCAAAATCATATTTTTGGGGAAAATGTTTGCACCAAAAATACCTCCCAATCAAGTTACATAGTTGTTAAGGTTGGAAAAAGACAAAAGTCCATCAAGTCCAACCTGTAATCCTGCTATATTGATCCCTGGATCAATCTTCCTTTTTCAAAAGGCGTTGGGCCAAAGGGAAAGGGTGAGTAGAACAAGGTTTCTGAATAGGATTTAAAAAAAACATATACATTGAAAATTTCACAGCTCAAATTTGGATTCAATTCAAATTTTAATCCATAACCAAAAACACACGAATATATACTATATACATATCATGGTTTAAAAAAAAACAATATATTTTTGGCTGCATTTATTTTTATTTCATCAGTACTCTACTATTAAAAATTACATACAAATCATTGTCCTTCTGTAGCAGTCAGCAGTCAGAGATAAAACTATAACTATAAGGATCCTAAAGTTAGCTTGTTGTTGCTGTATGGGGAAGATGTTATCTGCTAGTATAATAGTACATATCCCAAATTTTTCAACATTGCAAGAAATAAAGTTAGACCAACACCTCCAAACAACATAAAATAAAGTATAGGGCATGCTACCATGGCTGACATGCAAAAGAAAAAAACAATATATGTAGCAGCACACTGCTCCATGCACAAAGACAGATGCAAACACTGGAAACATGGGTTGCTGAATTGCATTACTGCTATACCTTTGATCAATATTTTACTTTTGATCAAAATTTTAAATCAAAAGTTAAAATTTTTCAACAACTCAGGAAAACCCTTTAAAGGGCATCTGTCAGCAGATTTGTACCTATGCAAATGACTGAGCTAAGCTGTGGTTGCAATGGATACTTATTTATTTTACTTACTTATATAGCACTGACATATTCTACAGCGCTTTACAGACAATATCATTGTTTATAAGCGTAATGCAAAAGGTAGCTCCTTTAATGTAACTGGAGAAGTTTCTTTAATTAAAATATAAATTTATAGCCAATACTAAAAAATCTAAAAGGGCATCTGTCAGCAGATTTGAACCTATGAAACTGGCTGTGTGTGCTTGACAGCTGAAGGTATCTGTGTTGGTCCCATTTTCATATGTGCCCGCATTTCTGAGAAAAGTATCAGTTTTAATATATGCAAATGAGCCTTTAGGAGCAACGGGGGCATTGCCATTACTCCTAGGGGTTCTGTTCTCTCTGCAAATGCAGAACCTTCTTCACTTTAATTGATAGGGCCAGACAGTGTAAACATGATCATGCCTGGTCCAGTCAGAGGGTGCGGCAGTTGCAGAGAGCAGAACCACTAGGAGTAATGACAACTGTTACTCCGAGAGTCTAATTTGCATATATCAAACGTCATTTTTCTCAGTAATGTGGACACATATGAACATGGGTCCAACACAGATGCCTTCAGCTGCCAATCGCACATGTAATAGGTCAGCCAATGTCATAGGTACAAATCTGCTGACAGATGTCCTTTAAGTCTTTTTAGCATTGGCTATAAATTTGTAACTTAGTTAAATTAAAGAATCTTCTCCAGTTATATTGATGGAGTTCCCCCTCGCGTTTTGCTTGTAAACATATTGTCTGAATATCCAGAATATCTCAACGCTATATAAGTGAGTAAAATAAAAAAGTATCCATTGCAACCTCAGCTTAGCTCATACATGACTCCCGCCATACACTGTGAAGGGCGCATGGTAGCTTTCTCCAGTAGATCCATTGATGAATTTATTCATTCATTCAGTGGCCAAGTGATAAATACAGAGTCCAATACACAATTTCTCAGCCTGGATGCCTGTAGCATTCAGCAGTGCATTCATTTTCAGGCAGGTGGTGGCCATATTAAACCTTACGATACCTTCTGCATCAGTGGGCAACAGCTTTTCCCTTGCCGTGGAGTCACTACAAGGCAGCAGCCCTTTGTGTCATGCCCACACATTCTACCAGTCCCAGGTGTTGCAGAGAATGGCAATTCACTCACACCTGATCTCCTAAATGTGCCACCCTCTAGGGCATCGTTTTTTTCTGGAAACGCTTTCTTTGGCACGCTACCTTTCTGCTTGTAGAGAAGCCAGTGTACATGAGCACGCACTTTGGTCTTTTCTACCTCTCTTTCTACAATAGTACATGTTGACTTCTGCTCCGGTGTCTCAGAATGACAGTGACAGGAATTAGCTCATCACTGGTAAATCACAGCTATATTAATTGCTTTTCATAATGTAACTTGTTTAACAGCTTTACTAATTCACACTTCAAAGCATTAGTGTGATTAATAAAATAATGGCTGAAATGCAGTGGTGCCTGGTAATGCAGTCCCGCCTGGTGGTATAGCTAAATGTGCAGTCACTATACACCACAGCAGAATGTATGCAGATATTTGTACAAATGTGGATGTCCTATCTGCTGCTACGATCTGTTCTATACCATCTGTTGCAAATAACAGTAGCGTAGCTGCCAGCTATTAGCATTTTCTAGGGGAAGTCACAGAAAAGATAGGAACTGCCAACCAAAACTACAGGTCCACCAGTACACGTAAATGTAAATGTCTCAGGCCAACAATCATGGCTGTTGATGTGCCAATATTGTGGCACACAAATCAGACACAAAGTCACCTAATAGGTGGTAAAAACGTAGAATAGACAGTCTGAAGGTGAGCCAGTAGTCAACATAAAATTTATTTAGTCTAAGTTTGCACTTAGACACTATTAGTAAATCTACCCTGTAGTTCCAGTTTTAAAGTGGTGGCCATCAGGATAAGCCATCACTAAGGTGATCAGCTGTTCGGATATAGTGCCAGAAGCAGACATCTCCACCTACTTTGTAGTGGATTGAGCATCTCACTGCAGTGCTGCAGCCATTATTCTACCTTAACTGGTTAAAAAGGAATTTCTGATAAGTGGTTTTGCGTGAAGAAGAAAAAAGTTGAGATGAGAAGACTCCAGGATTTTCTGAGGAGTAGAATATTGATGACCTGTCCTCAGGATAGGTCATCAATATCTGATTGGTGGGGGTTTGACTCACAGCACCCCCACCAATCAGCTGCTTAAAAAGCCCGCGGCTCTCCCGTGACATCACTCACATTCACTGGTCACATGGTCTAGGCACAGCTCATTCATTTCAGTTAGGCCGCAAAAGATACGGTCCGCATCTGCACTTAAGTTCCACAGCCCCGCAAAAAAATAGAGCATGTCCTATTCTTGTCTGCAGCCTCGGACAAGAATGGGCATTTCTATCATAGTGCAAAATGCGGAACGCACATGGCCGGTGTCCGTGTTTTGTGGACGTGTGAATGGACCCTTAAGTTAATGGGGCTAGGCTGCAATACCGAGCACAGCCGCTACACTAAATATACTGTGAGGGTGTAGTGCTCACCAGAGTTCAGTAGTCTCTTCAAATAGCTTATTGGTGCTGGTGCCGGGAGTCAGAATGCTACTAATTTGGATAGGTCAAAACCTTTTTAAGAAAGATAGTCAGATTTATATTTTTACCAGAGGTTTGACTTTTTTTAGGGTCTGAGTTAGTTGACCTACCCAGGGCAGGTACTTGTGGCATACAGCAGATTCTGCTGCAGATTATTCGTATATATATATTCATACACACGAGCAGGAATTTTCTATATTCTCATGACAGTTACTGTGGTTTCTTCATTCTTTTCCAGTCTTCTTCATAATGATAAGGCTTTATAGCCTGCATAAGGCTTTGTAGAATGGAGAAGGATCTCTCATGAGCCTGTGCTTCTCCAAAGTCCATTCACTGAAGTGTACAAACTCTGCTCACTATAGATCATTGCAACTAGAGCGTCTTCTCGTTTCAATAAAGAAACACTTGAACTTTCATTGTGTGGGCTTTCTCACATCCATATCATCCATCCGTTGGAAATAATTATTGCTCTTAAAATAAAACCTTGATTAATAGCTAGAATGTGCAGTAGTTTGGATACAATAACATTTTGAGAAGTTATTGGCTGGTATGAGGCTGCTTAGTCATGGATGTACTGGAAGGACTGCAGAAAGACAAGCAGCTCTATGCAGCCTCACTCATCTTTGTATAATGGTCAGGTTCTGACATAACAATGTGATGTTTATACAGGTATTTTCTACAGACAGGTGATTTTTTTTCCTTCCTAATTTCCAAGAGCCAAATTTCCAAATAAAGGCAAACTCATTACTCACCCGTTATATTTCCCATGCCACCAGCACTGCTTTCCAGTGCCAGACTCTCGGTCTCCGCTGGTCCCACTACAATGATGTCATGCCCATCGTTCATGTAACCACTTCTGCCAATGACTGGCCTCAACAGTCATGTGTGCATGTGTGTTTCATGACCTCTGAGGCCGGTAATTGTCCAGAGAGAGCCCTCCTGTAGTGAATCTGAATAGAGACCAAGAGGAATTCAGAGTAATTCATAAAAACATGATCCTTAATAAAATAATGTCCATTAAAAATACATCATAGCATGCTATGACTAAGTCTGCTACAGCCAGTCGAAACGCGTACAGTAAGTGATATATATGCATGCAGAAGATGCCTTTTTAATGGACATTATTTAATAAAGAATCATATTTTTATGAATCACACTGGATGCCGCTTCCTCCCTATGCAGGTCTACGTTTACGCCATCTGTAGGATTAGTAAGTCCTCCCCTGTGTGTTTGGACACTATGGTCGGCCTATATGTCAGGAAGTGCACCGGTGGCCCTCATCAGATAAACACACCGAACGTGATGCTTGAACGTCATATGAACAGTGCCTGCTGGCTGCAGCTTCCTGTGCCAGTTTTCTCAGTGGTGAATGAATGAATACAATCAGATGATTCAGAACAAGTTATTAGAGTTAATAAGTAAAAGAAATTAGATGCCTGATCTTTTCTTATTGACAGTGAGCCCGATGAGCCAGTTTCCTGCCTTGTGTTGTCACTGTATGAGACATGCAGAATTATTCTTCAGTATCTTCTTTATATTTCACCAGTCACACTACTAATTCCTGTAGGATCTAAGCACCTAAAATCTCGGTCTCTACTCCAAGAATTAGATTGGTTAAACATGATTAATGTGGAAGATTTGAGCTGAGCACAGAGGCAAAATGTTACATTGTAAAAGCCAATAAAATATGCGGAAACCCCATTGGAGTTAATTATTTTTCATGCTCCAGGTGAACAATTCTTAAGATTATTGACACCTTGTTATTTCAATGTGGGAGCGTGTGGAAGAACACGCCATACTTATACACAAGGCAGATGACAATGAAATAGTGGTATTTAACACTCCAGTATAAATCATAAGCAGAAAGAAAGATCATGCATGAGAGCACCTCAAACACATCAAATCATTATTCATGTAGATGGTCAGTTATGTCCAGCATCGGTGTACATGGACTTCTTCTAGACCTCACTGGTTGTATGTTTCCATTGTTCTGGCCTGCGATACGTGTTAATGACCCCTTTAGTAATGTACCATTTACATCGATATATTCCCCCAACTAGAACAGCCAATCACATTGTGTTACACATTAGTAATTATCCCATTATCGAGTATGGAGAAGTGGAGCTCCTAGCTGGGTGAACTTCTAGCCCTGGCCAAGAGCTGGTAGTTTATGTAGATAAAATATTAAAGCAGCATGTAAGTCCTTTTTATCCTCAAAATGTCCCAATGCAATTTACTGTTGTGTGATTTTTTTTTTAGGCCTGCTTTAATGTAACAACTAATCTGGGAATGGTTGTTTCAGGATCTTTTCTTAAACTAAGATCAGCACCCAGAATGGTCATGTATGCATCTGTGGTCACCTTTGATGACTTGAGAAATCATCTAGATTGTGCCTTTTCATTTATGTTAACACAAACTCTAAAATGACACTAGCATAAGCAAAGTGGACAGCATGTGACAGATATTCCCACATTGGACCAATCTTTAATTTCAAAAATATCATCTGTAGGCTGGTTTCACACATAGGGTTATTTGGTGTTTTAGTGGCATATTGGTGCTTTTTTGGCAAGCTGTTTTTTTGCAAAAATGCTAGCAACAGATGTTGCATGGAATTCTATGGGAAATATTAACCATAGGACAAACTGGTATTTTTTGTTGTAGTGTTTTTCTCCCTTGTGATGCAATTTTTGGGGTCAATGTTTTTTTTTTCAAATTGCAGCAATCTCTGGGTCTGGTGTTTTTTCCTTCATTGCCTGCCATTTTTCTTCCATATATAACGAAGAAGGACTGGCACTCACTTTCTGTGCCGACTCATCTTCTTCGATATTTTTTTCCCCATACACATAGCAGCTTCAATAAAACACATGTACAGGTTTTTTTTACCAATGCTTTTTTTTCGCATACAGCTCTTCAGAGGAAGTGAAATTACAGGGGGCACTTTTTTCTAAAAAAAAAAAAATGCTAGGCATGCAAAAAACACTAGGTAGTAAAAACACTATATGACGGAAAAATGCCCCAACAAAAACTGCAAAAAAATCAACACAGGTTTTTTGAGGCTTTTTTGGCCCCAAAATGTCAGGAACAAAACTGAATCTGTGTGTGAACAAACGCTTAGTGGCAACTAAGAGACATTATTTTACCAGGGCATTGTGGTAGTTCCAGATCTACAGTATCCAGAGAAATGTAGGCGTCTGTGGAATCAGCACCTCGGAGTATTACTAAGGAGTAAAACTCTCCATAGACAAGAGTGTTGTCAACAATTTTAGCGTCATCTTCTGTTATTCAGTTGTCTATGTTGGTTGTGATGAGTGCAGCAAAGTTCATCCTGCTATAGTGGAGACTGCCTCTCTTAGCAATTTTCTAATCACTTCTAACCACAGCCATGTATGTGATAGAGGTGGTCAGCCATTAACTACTCCTAGCCCAGACAAATTATTCATCTTCTCCTTCTATGTTCTGAGAAGAGCAGAGAAAGAAGAAGTGACATGTGAGTAGCTGCAGATTGAATGCTTGAATCTGAAAGTCAATGAGCTCAGAGCTTGGCCTGGCAGAAGCTCAAAGGCAGGTGGTACTGTATGGTTTATTGCCAGTATTGCCAATATTATTAGAAAAATGCTATGCCCGGTGCCATTCTACACCTTCCTTTATATGCACTGCCCGAGCACTATGGAGGAGAGTTATGAAAACTGACTAACTTGCCCATAGCAACCAATCAGATTGATACATTCATTTTCCAAAGGAGCTGTGAGAAATGAAAGGTGGAATCTGATTGGTTGCTATGGGCAGCTAAGCCAATTTCACTTTGCACCAGTTTTGATAAATCTTCCTCTATGACTTGTATTTTTTGGACACTTTTTGGTGTTCGTTTATGAGATTTTCAGCTGACAAAAAATGGCTTCTGTGGTTCATATTAAGTAAGACTTACCGGGGGAGATTTATTAAAATTAGTACAAAGGAAAACTGAAAGACAAAAATCAGATTCCCCTTTTCATTTTTAAAATCTGCTTTGGAAAATGAAAGGAGCAATCTGATTGGTTTGCACCAGTTTCCATAAATCATCCCCACTGTGCAATAAAATTGGTAGCATTTTATGAGAAGTATGTCTGCTGCTATTTTTGGGGGAATTAATATGGCTGGTACTGTTTTATGAGCACGGTATATCACTCTTATTTGGGCTCTGTACGACACTATTTTTATAATTAGAAATGAACAGAATAGTTTTGATTGTGTGATATGTCAATTCTAATACAGTTTATCAGATTTCGAAGACTGGCACAGTTGGTGCATCATTTCTCTGTCTTTCTGCAGACTTGAAAGCAGCCAGCATTTTCTGTGCAACATAACATTTTCATCCATATCAATCACTATGGCAAAGGACTATGAGGGAGAGTTATCAAACTGGTGTAAAGCAGAACTAAGCCAGTTCTACTTTACACCAGTTTGACCCTATATGAGTTTAAAGTGTTTGGCTTGGCTATGAGTTGAACGTGGTTGGTTAGAGGTAAATGTGACATGGAATAGAGCAGACTGGTTAGTTTCAGTAAAACTAAAGACAGAATGACCTTTTTCATATAAGAAACCCTAATAGCCGCCTTATTTTCTAAAGAGTTAACATGCTAAAAGATCACATAATAGCCTGGCACAGGCTTGTTTCCTGGCCCTAATGGATGCTTGTTTAAACACTAGAGGTGTTTGCATTGCTGTGGCTCACTGCACGTTAAACACAGGCCTCTGAAACAGTACGCCAATCCAATAAAGGTATCAGCAGTTCAGCGTTGGGAGGCAATTACTACAAGGTCCCAAGTGTGCCTTCTAAGCTCTAGGAAGGAAAATTCGATCGAACTGACTAAAAGGAAAATCTGATTCTGCTCAGCGTCACGTGGAGGACACAAGGCTTAAACTGCAGCCGGGTCTGAGGCGGGTAGCAGAAAATCAATACTCCAGCGAGTGAGAGCAAGTGCACATGGTGAAGAGGGGGGCTTGTAGACAGCCTGTTAGTAGTAGCAGAAATCGGATCGCATGCACACCCCCCCCCCTTCCTTTTGCTTCCTCCTCATATGCTACATTATATATGCATCACTAATACAGGCTGCATTGACCGACTAGGGATTGACTATTAAATCTTGCCATGCAAAAAAGTATAAAATTAACTACCCTGCAAACGCGCTGGTGTTTGTCCTCTAACGTAAGGCCGTACTGGTAGTTAGGAAAACTGTAATGACTTGGATAGAAACGGCAATAAAATGTGTAACACCCATTCTATTACAGTCCCCAGATTGCCAGTGGAGGGGAGTGCTGTACTACAGACGCTGGCATATGACAGTGCTGTGGGCAGCATGGCATTGTCACTTACTCCCGGCATTTCTTATACATTTTCCCAGACAAGTCTATGTTTAGAGTGGACTGACCAGCACAGACTAGAGACTGAGGAGTATTAGCGTACCGTATGAGTGCACTATGTCTGATTGGTCTTTATCCATGATCTACCTGAACTATATTGCACCATTGACTTGATCTTCATACGGCTCAACAAACCTTCTTTATAGGCCTAGTCTGGAGCTGTCAGCGAGCAGGAAGAAGAGCAGATAGGGGCCTGTGTCTATAAAAGGGTTCATTTTACATATGTTTTAATATTTCTGGCTTTTTCAGAAAAAATATTTATCCTGAATAATGGCAGATGTTTTTTTCCTGACACTTGGAGGGGACCTGTCATCATGAAAATCCAATGCAATCTACAGGCAGCATGTTATAGGAGGAGGAGCTGAGCAGATTGATATATAGCTTTATGGGAAAAGAGTCAGTAAAACTTGTAATTTAATCATTTAACTCTTTGCTTGCAGCGATAGATGTCAATCACTGATAGGACCGCCCAATGACTCCTAACTATAAAAAGAGCAGAGGCATAAGAGTATGGCCACACAGTCAGGTTTCCTGATGTAGTTTCGGAAGCCAATTTCAGGAGTGGATCATAAAGGAGAAAAAGTATGCAGGACAGATATGACTTTCTTGAATTCACTCCTGGTTTTGGGTTCCAAAACTGTATGCGGAAACCTGACCGTGTGGCTGTAGCCTAAATGAATAAAATTCAAGTTATTACTCCAGCTCTATATCCTGATGCCTGCAGATTGCAAAGCACTTTCAACGTGACAGGTTTCCTTTAAAAGGTTTTCCAAGACTTTATAACTGAGGACCTATCCTCAGGATAGATCATCAGTATCTGATCTGTGGGGGTCTGACACACGGGACCTCTGCCAGTCAGCTGTTTGAGAAGGCACCGGCGCTTCTGTAAGCACCATGGCCCTCTCTGTGCTTACCAAGAACAGGGCCATACATTGTATAGTGGTTGTGCTTGGTATCGCGCCCACACCCATTTACATCTATGGGGCTAAGCTGCACCTAGTCCATTTGACCAATGAACGTGACATAACTGGCCTACGGAAAGCTGTGAGAAGGTCGTAGTGCTCCTGCGAGCGCCTCTGCCTTCTCAAACAGCTGATTGGCGGGGTCTGGGGGGTCAAACCGCCCACTGATCAGATACAGATGACCTATCCTGAGAATAGGTCATCAGTTATAAAGTTTCAGTAAATCCCTTTAAGGGTTGTTTCTTTTGGAGGGAGTTTGTTAGGAAATTACCTATGATAAGAATCTTTAATAATATGGCCGATTTAATGCCAAACCTGAGGGACACCCTAAATCAGCTTTGTAAATATAGTATTTAGGAAAAATGAATGGATATAGAATTTAATAGAAGCCCGACAGAACCACTAGGCCATCCTGGTGCAACAGGTATCAATGTTTGTCATGGAAGGAACATTTTGATTGGCTGTGTTTCCCTTGTTTTAAATTCAAGGCTTTTCATTAAAAATGTAGGAGCATGTTCAATTATTTTTAACGTAACATATGATCTTAATAGATAAAGTGGTTAAAAACAGCAGAAAAGGCTATAAAATAACTCAGTCACATGCAGTACTACTAGGCTCACCACTCCACTATGAGAGCCAGGATGCCAATAGTACGTCACATGAGGCCTTTGGGTTCCAGCAGAGCTTGTAAGCAAAGACTGGGGGGCCACCAGAGCCTGGGATTGCAGAGGGGAGCAGCCTTTCTAGGTTTGTCTGCTTTTTGTAAAGTCATATAACTCCTCTTTGAGTAAATAGGTGCCATGGCCTAAGACATACTAAGTTTCCAGCCACAGGGAGGTCTCCAAAATATCCCAAACATAGCAGGTAACTATTATACCATTAATATTGTTAGGAGATAATTTCTATAGCTCTGCATTTGTGGAGATCTCTATATACTTTGTTTTCTAACATATTTGTATTCTTTAGACATCCTTAGCCGGGAATTCATCTCTCGATGGATTGGCAGTGAACTTGACTGGCTGTTAGGAGGCAAAGCCTTTCAACAGCGTTAATTACTGTTATGATGATGAGATCCAGTCACTGTGTGGCACTACCTGCCTGCTGGCATTGAATAAGTTAAGAAATTACAGTGCATGTTGAATGACTCATGCTCGCTCTGTTCCTCACATAAGTGAGATAATCTAACTGAAAGTATACTCTTCAAATCTATACACAGGAGAGGATCTAAGCACAAAATCATGCTCTCTGCTTAGCCAGTATTACCGGATCACTGCTGTTCACCCATCCTATGGCTGACAACGGAAAACCATAAGGAAAGAGTCAGCAACCTTCAGCAGTTTAATTGCTGTGAAACTACAACTCCCAGCATGCACACTTGCTCAGCCATTCTTGTAACTCCCATAGAATGAATGGAGCTTTCTGTGAACTGCTGTGTGGGAGGTTGCAGATCCCAGTCACAAGGCATGTGTAGAGGTCCATGAACATTTAAGGGGGAATTTATCATCCTCAGTGGTTTTGGTGTCAGTTTTAAGTCTGTCTTTGCTTTATGATATGAAATGTCGCACAGTAATAATATATTTGGCGCAAGTGCAATATTGTGGACGCCTATGTCTGTAAAAGTACACCAGGGGGTTGCTTAGTGTGGAGATGCAACTTTTTAAAAAGTCACACATCGTACATGACTTGAGAGATGTTCTAATCTGAAATTCTAGCATACTTTCCACTCCATTGGCAAGGCTTACTAAATGTCACACAATTTGACCAAATGTTGCAAAATATGCATGAAATATCAGATGCGGGCATCACTTGTGACATTTTTACGACACAAAGCTGGTGTACCAGATTTGATGAATGTCCCTTATAATGTTTCATTATTTTCCTAGTATCTAATGGAATTAGATAATGTCTGAGACAAGTAGTAGGATGGCACCAGTAAGTAGTAGAGTAGCAAAATCCACATATATAACAGGTACATGTAGGTTTGTACTCCTGTACAGACTGTTGGTTTCCTTCTCTATCCCTTCTTACCACCAATTTTCTACAAGGTTAATTATGTTTTGGGGGTGGTCACAAAGTTCAACTTCCTTCTCAACCATTTTAGCATTAAAATATGGGAATTATTAATTGGGATATTTAATGAGAATTCACAATTGATTACTAGTACACATAGTCCTCAAAGTGGTGGTCAACTTCTATTAGGGAACTGTATGATCAGTAGTCTAGGGTAATTCAGGTAGAAGTAGTACATGGCCGCCCTGGAGAATTCATATTCCCCACTGCCACCCTCCCAGCGCCTTCATCACAATGCTGTGGGCATTATGACAACCTCTACTCTCTCCATTCATGAAATTTGCCTGGATTCTGCGGAAGGCATTGGAAAGGGAATTGTCCCATGTCTGCCTTCCACTATTGTTCACACAGTATGTCAGGGAATAGACAATAATCATTTCTCTAATGCGAGACTAAGGCCCCTTGCTAACGACCGTTTGGCACCATTTTTATAACTGGTGTCACTTGGATAGCAATAGAACCAATGCATTTCAATGGTATATGTGCACTACAGTTATTTTTACCGATACATAATGCATACGGATCAGATAACGTACTGAAACAGATACCATATCAGTCTTGTGCAAGGGGTCAGAATTAGTAGTATACTCTAGTCATCCTCAATCCATACTGAATTCTGATATTTTGGAACATTCTACTTCTTCAACTTCTGGATCAATGTGCAGAATAAAAGCAGAACTGGATGGACAGATGTCTTTTTTCGGCTTATAAACGAAAAACTAAACTATAAACCAGATTTAGATAATTTAGCATAAAAACTGAACAGAAATGGTAATGAAAAAGAGAACCACAGCCTCTTCCTACACTGATCTCTCCGTATGTAGATCTATTAGCATATCAAATGGCAGGAAAGGCCTGAAAGAACTGCAGCAGTCAGGCAGCCATTTACAGGAACTGTGAATAAAAGAAGGACCCCATCTTTAAACGGAACAAAGCTCAAACCAATGATTAGAGAGGCTAATATTTCAGGGGAAGCTGTCTTTCTGCACGTGCATAGACAGGAAGTCACATTGCCGCTGCTTACTTTACACTTGGAATGAGAGGCAAACGGATCCGGATGTGTCAGAAACTAGGGACATCTCACCAAAGCTTACAAATCATCTGCCCTAGTTTTCCAGGATTGTTCCTGCCTTATTAAGGATGGAGAATTGTGTCTGTCGGTGGCCCTCACTGGTGACACAAGTGGGGAAAACTGATTTATTTGCAGAATCTGATAAGCTGGATGATTGATATCCCATCTGCATCTGAGAGGCCTTCTGATAAAAAGCTCCCTGTGGAAGACTTGCTGAAACTAGTATTCACATATATTTTTTAGTGTTCTTCAGAATAAAACATTTTTTGTGCCTTAAGCACATCTGAGGGTATTTTTTGCCAATTACAGAGGTGCAAAATTCTCAGTGCAGACAGGCAAAAAGTTTTCCTAAACTCTTCCAGTATAACAAAAGAATAAAAAAAGTTTTTAGCTGTTAACACGGAATACAGATCTGTAAAATTATGTTTTCTAAGGGGCTTCTAGGGACAGCAATCCCAAAAGCAAACTAACACCACCCAGTATTCTTTAGCTTTGTATGGTGGTACTTTTGTGAAACTTAAAGGGGCTGTCCAGGCTACAGATTGACCCACAGCACCCCGCCGATCAGTAAAGAGACTGACGCTAGTGTGAGTGTTGCATCCTCTTCAGTGTGTACGCCATCTCACTTGTAACAGTGGTGCAGGGTAATTTCAGCTGTTCGTCCCATTCAGAATTTTTTTTTTTTGCTTCTATATGAAACCCAACATGTTTTTATGCTGTTTTTGTTGAAGTTAAATCCTGGGAAAACTCCACATAAATGGCAGACAAACACAAGGGATAAGGCATGTTGATGCTTGCAGACACTTCAGCATGCCCTAAGAACTGGTTTACAGTATAGTCATATATATGTAGTGCAGGCAGCATTGAAAATTCCCCTTCATCACTGTGTCAGATTATAAAGCTAAGTTCACACAAAAGCACACCACAACCGTAGAGGAAAAACTATAACATAAATGCTGAAAAATTGTGGTTGTGGTTTTTTCTCTTTTTTAATCTTAGAGAAACATTTCTAGGAAATGTTGCTGGAATCATATCCGTGAGAAATCCCATATTATGGTCATCTGTGTAAGGGTGGTATTACCGGCAAGTGCCGATGGAACATATCCATCAGCACTTGCTTGATTACACAGGCCGAAGCATACAGAATGTGGGAGGAACTATTGCTGTCGCAGTGGTTCTTCCCTCATTCAGTTCTTTTCATTATTGGCAGCACATTTCTGATTCCACAGGGAGATGTGCTGCCAATAATTGGGCATCTTTCACCCTGATGAAAGATGCCGATCAGCCGATGAACATATGTTTGCTTGTTCTTCGGCTGATCACCTGCGTGATTATCAGGAATGAGTGTATGTATTCCCGATAAAACCTCGTTCACATCTCCATCAAGCAGATCTGGCAGACTGTTCCAGCAGAAATATCCGGCATTGCTGTATTTTCCAGTTCACTACTGGATCCGCATTGACTGTAATGATGTACAGCAGTGATCCGGATGCTTTTCAGCATAAATGCCGGGTTTCGGAAGGATAAAAACCGTTGCATGCAAGGTTTTTGTTTCTTGCCAACAGCTGTCATCTGTGCTGGTTCAGGCAGTTGGATCTGCGTGACAGAAATGATGCCTTAAAGAGACTAGTCCTGTATGGAGACTTAGGCCTTATTCACATCTCCATCAAGCAGATCCGGCTGCCTGATTCGGCACAAATGCCAAAAATAAAAATAAAAAAACGTTGCAATGGTTTTGTCCAGCCGAAATCCATTTATGCCGTAAAGTGCTAACCAACCTACATAAATAAATCCAATAGCCCCAAAAATAAAGAATCATCAACCAGAAGATAATAATATAGAAGCATTTATTAGAATCCACATCACATGAATATTAAAATGTATAGCACAGGGAAAAATAGTCGGGCAAGTATGGAAACATGTCCAATATTATGGCTAATGACATAGAACCGCCACTGAGTATGGAAACAAACAGGATCATACATATTTAGTATGTGGTAAAGTTGCCTTAAAGCGGACAGATCACTGCCATATTTCATTACATTAAATGGGGATCCAGCGGTGAACTAGGGAATCCAGAAAATGGCGAAATACAGCTGGTTGTTTTCTGTCGGAACAGCCTGCCTGATCTGCTTGACGGAGATGTGAACGAGGCCTAATTGGCCTGAAATGGTACAGTGCAATAGGGCTGCATTTTAAGACTGCATTTTTTTAGAGGCAATAATTCATGTGTAAAGTGTGAAGGAGAATACGCATGTGATAAAAATAAATGGAATAAAACGTAATCTGCTGCAAAAATCTATCTTAGTGAGAGGTCCTGGCTGTTGTCTTACTCCTCTTTTAAAAGAAACTGCAAAAGAATCATCCGTGTATTAGCCTTCTCAGTAATCACATAAGTGCATCATAAACAGGCACAAGCAGGCTATAGCAGTTTCTAGGATCATGTTGCTAGTTTTTCACATACTTCACATTGGTAAAACATTGACAATGAGGCAGATTTAGTAATACTGCCCAAGGCCACATGCACACGGTGCTCATGCAGAAAATCCTCAGCATAAGGCCTGTCACACACGACCGTGGAACATGGTCCGGTACGGACCGTGTACAGTGTTTCACTGTACAGCGGCGGCCTCATGTACATGTTGCAGAAATTCACCTGTGGTGTGAATTTTGAAATCCGCACAATGATTTGTGCAGATTTCAGTGCAAAAAGTGAGATCTGGGCAAATTCACATCAAAATCTGTGACAAAAGTCGCAAATAACATGTGCATTTTGGTGCTAGTTTGGTGTGGAAGTGCAGCAAAATCTGCACAGAAAATCCACTTTTACTACACTGCTTTGTGCATGTACTCTAATAGTTAAACAGTGTAAACTTAAAGGGGTTGTCCAGGTTCAGAGCTGAACCCGGACATAACCCCTTCTTCACCCCTCCAGCCCCTCTGAGTGGAGCATTGGAGCATGTCATGCTCTGATTTGCTCCCTTGCCCTACACTGCATATCTGATGACGTATCGGGCTGATTCACAGTATGCTAGGCAGAACCAGATAGGCCAGCTCTTGGATTGCCACTGATGTCACATTGAAACATACGTTGATGTGCCATCTCTTTAAAATATCATTCTCTCTCTGTAAGTCGGCCAATTACAGGATATTGCTCTAAGAAAATATTACTTTATAATTTGGTCTCTTCTTTACCACTTTATTTATTCATTATGTGCTTAGGGTATATTCATCGGTGGAGGATTTGTTGCAGAAGTGTCTGTGACTGCCCTATTCATTTGAATGGGGTTTGCAGAAATCCAGGTGCTTGTACCAGAACAACCACATTCAGATGAATGGAACGGATTTTCATTCACAGAAATGTCTGCCACAAATATGCAGTTTTCCCACTCCCCTTCCCTTACTTCACACCCCCTACCATCCCTCGGTTGAATTTGATGGACAGGAGAAGACAGTGGGGGAAATATACCAGGTAAAGATTACTTTTAATTATGCCTATTATTTGAGTTACTATGAAATGCTTGTATTAATACAGCTCCTGGTACATGGCTTGTAACATTCATAATCATAACATTTCACTGTTTTATCTCTCGGCTTTCATGTAATTCCTTACATTAATCAATGGATAATACTTTCCTTTATTAATTTTTGTAACAAACGTGAGCTCTCAATTACACATTTCCTGAGAAGAGCAGCATTCAGATTCATATCAGGATACTCAGAGGAGTAACATTAAAGGGGTTTTCTGTTTTTTATCAACATTCTTTATCATAATCATCTATAGCTGTAATTTTATAATGTATTTCTTTTACTTTTTTTGTTCCTATCTTCCCTTCTGGGGTGTGGTCACATGACCATGTCCATGGAGCTCTTTCTTATTTCCTGTGATGTCATATACATTGGCAGCAACAGAGGAAGTGATAGAGGAGTGTCTATGTAACTAGCCAGGTGGGAGAAGCTATAAACTAACTGGGTGTCTTTAGGGGCAGTACTGGAGCTATGACAGAGAAAGTAGAAATGCATCATGGGTTTGGATGCATACAGCAATAGGAAGTGCTACATACAGTAACAAACCAGAGTGACTTGTGTACATGGTGAAAACGGGTCAGGTGAGTCAAAATTGAAAATAAAACATGGGAAAGTATAGTAATCCTGGAAAAATCCGTTATGCTTCCGGGCTTTAATCAGAGATGGATTGAGAACAAAGGGGGTCATTTATTAAACAGAAATACGGTTATACTAGATGTATTTCTGGTACAGATTGAGGCTCAAAGGTCCTTTGTGCCGTAATCTGCAACTTTTCCCGGCACACGCTAGGTCTAAAAAACTTGGTGTCGCATGGGTGGGAAGGTGACAGGCCCATCTCATTTACTTTCTACACCTGATTTAGGCGTAGAAAATGGTCTAAATGTATGTACGCGGCGGCGGATCCGGCAAAGTTATGTAGAGTTCTTCATAACTTTGGTGGATCCACCTCCAGTGGAGTGCTTTATTAAGGTGGGAGTTTAAACTGCCGGTCTTAATAAATGTGCCCCTTCAAGTGGCACTGGAAAAAAACTAAAAGTGACCTTATGTTGTAGACGGTTTCAAATAGACAAAAGGTGGGATAACACAAGTAGATAGGGTGAACATAAATAGACAGGGCCAGCGATACCACAGTGTAGCGCAAAGTACCACCAAGCAAAACTCACAAAAACAAAAGGATAAAAAAGGATAAAAAACATCCTGCATGATGTGATAATGATTGCGGATGCCAGTGGCTATATATATATATCAAAGTAAATCACAGAAAAGGGGTATTAGTGCACAAAAATAGATGCAAACAATATATACTGTATAAACTAAGACCTCATTCTGATATGATAAAATCTGAGACTCTTAGCCAATATATATTGATCAAAACACATCTGTGCCCACCTACACAGCGTCACGGTGGTCTCAGGTCAGGCAGGTCCTACGCTAAACCTAACTATGCCGTTGGGCATCTATATCTAGGAGTGTGGACTCTGCACATATAGGCGTGTTGCTCCTAGTAACCTCTATGTGCATACAGCAACCAATGAGAGGAGGAGCAAACACACCTATATGTACCACGCAATCAAGGCGCTCAATTTGATAGGAAGAGCAAAAGTGCACAAGAATGCTACTCAAGATAAGCTAGGAGCGCCTTGATTGCGTGGTACATATAGGTGTGTTTGCTCCTCCTCTCATTGGTTGCTGTATGCACATAGAGGTTACTAGGAGCAACACGCCTATATGTGCAGAGTCCACACTCCTAGATATAGATGCCCAACGGCATAGTTAGGTTTAGCGTAGGACCTGCCTGACCTGAGACCACCGTGACGCTGGGTAGGTGGGCACAGATGTGTTTTGATCAAAATATATTGGCTAAGAGTCTCAGATTTTATCATATCAGAATGAGGTCTTAGTTTATACAGTATATATTGTTTGCATCTATTTTTGTGCACTAAAACCCTTTTTCTGTGATTTACCGCAAAATACCACCCCAGCAAAACCAAATAACACAGTGCAGCACAATATAATGCCTTCGCAGAACCAAATACCACAGTGCAGCACAAAATACTGTCACCCTTGCCACAGTATTCAACTGTATAACCATAGTGAGGATGGTGAGACATTTGAATTCAGAAAGGCACCTGCAACTTGCGGCTGTTGGTCAGGTGCATAAGTACCTGATGCTCCTACTTTAATTAATGCTGAGAGCATCAGATCACTATGTACCCAGTTGGTGGCAATGAAGAGGGTTTGGGTGGCCCCTGGGTATCCCCCGTAGGGTCTATGGCCAGTTCACGCCTGATTCTGATGCTAAATCTATAACTTGGCATCCAGCTGGTAGGTGTCATTTATAATACTGGTGTTTTTTATGGCTGAGGTCCCCTCAAACAATACAGTTCAGGTTGACTATTTCCTCTGTACTATATCTACGCTCCTGGAGGTACAGTATGGCCCCCATAGATGTCTTTATATGGAGCTCATAGGCATGAGATCTCAGTCTCACAGTGCCACAGTGTATATTGTAATGTCATGGTAGAATTACTTGGGGCACCTACCACAGCTTTTTTCTAGTCTTCTAGTAGTTCTAGGTTTTTAAAAATGTCAGTATATACTGTATTTTAGATTTTGTTATGCCGACGGGTATGTCACCATTGTACTTAATGGAACACTGAGAGGAAACAGAACTGGTTCAGCTTCACTGGTGTATGGATATTCAGCTCCAATGACTACTGAACTCCAGACTAGGTTTTAATGACTGTATAGAAAATAATTAGCAAATTATAAAGTGAAATAGACAAATTTCCCTCCAGCTCGACCTGGGATTTGAACTTTTTTCATTTGTGCCATATCTAAAATGGATATTAGGAGGACTGTCTTGATTTCCTATTTTATGGGTAACCAAATTTGCAGCCAGAGATACATTTAAAGCTCATTAATATCTCATTATGATCATAGCAGTATCACAGCTGATGTAATTTAACACATTGCACGCCAATGAGACCATGGCACAGACTAGAGTCTTTTGCTTCCCAATGTTGTCTTGTGGATAAATAGATTTTCAGCTTTGGTTCTGCTTGTGTAAGTAAAGGATTGTCAGGAACTGATCCTCATTAACACAGACAGAAAATCATTGACGACAAGAAGGCTGATGTACATTATTATATCTCCAGCACACACCAGTTCTTCTTTTTATATGCGATGGATGCGATGGACTATAGGCAAGATGTGTGCTTTCACATAAGTCTTTTGTATGAAATGGAAATGTAACTGGTACAGAGGTAGTAGTTGCACCCAAGACCTAGTGCCTTATAGAGCCATGTAACAAGACACATGGTTAGTGGGGAGTACCATTCCAGAATTTACATTGGGGCACGTGAATTTCAAGTTACAAACCTCAAGATGACTTGACCCAGATTTGCTAATGTGTCTATACCTAGAATCAGTCTACAAAGTGGTGCAAATTGGTATAATTAAGGTTTCTACAATCATTTCAACATGCTTGAAAAGAAAGTAGGTCTTTGCGAGAAAGAGACATGCAAACATTTTTGCACCACATTTCTGGTGTAAGATTCTGTCTCAATATAAGCTAAGCAATAGTTAGTAGAGAGTCAGAGAAAATAACGCCTGCACCACATTTATAATCTACCCTGAGCCACTGTGATAATTCTGGTGAAGATCTAGACAGCCGGTCTAAGTTCTAAGTTCTAATCTACAGAATTGGTAAATCTGCCCCATTCTGTATATTAGTGAAGTCTTTAGAAACTGTGGTTTTAGTTGCTCTACTTTCTTTGCAGAGTTCACATTTTTTCTGCAATTAATATGGGATGTAAGAATTGCAAATCCAAAGCAATACTGGCAGCTTGAACAAATTCTGAATTGTAAGTTCCTTTGGGGCAATAACGGATGTACCTATCAATGAATGAAGCTCCAAGAATATGGTGGCATTAAGTAAATAAAAGAGGATTTGATAAGTGGCTCATGCCTCATCCCTGGCACAGACACATTGCATTTTAATGTCTACTGTTAATATATAATATGATATTTTTTCAGTGTGACCAAATAATCAGCAACTCATAAATTTCGTGACACATCTGGACAAAAAATGTATGATTTTTTTTTTCCTGTAGTGGAGTCGTACGATAGTTCCAGGAGGTCGGAGTTGCGTTCATGCCCTAGGTTTGTCATGAAATTATATATTTTATTCACTGGGTGGGGATTTCACAAGTGAGGAAAACCAGGAAACTATACCCACCCAAAAAATAGACCAGGCACCGCACTGGCTGACTTCAACCACCTTATTATATCTTATGTCATCATTTTACGTTATGGAAATTCTCCTGAGCAGTGAACTTTTCAGCTATAAACTATGGAACTGAAACAACAATTATCTACTGTAGCTGTGAATAAAGGGTCTACATAAAAACTGCATACATAAGAGCATCATTGGTGCCAATAGCAGCAACAGCACTGCTTTCACTATAACTCTTGTAGATGACCTTACATACTAATTTAGAAATGGTGAAGTCCCCCCATAGACTGAGGCAGTCTACACCACATACTGGATAATTCTGGACAGTGGTCTACCAACTTTAAGAAGAACTCTCCTCCCTCCTAACAGAGTAGCTTCAGAAGTGTAAAATATAGCACAATCAATGTACATAATAGCGCATGAACTCGGCATATACTATGTATTATTCAGCTCAAATATAGATTTATCTCACACTCTTTAAAGCATCTTGGTCTAGATTTCTAGGTTACTTTATTTGAGGGCATTGTACGAGGTACTGAGTTTGAGAATATTTCGCTTTCTATAATTTGATTCAATATTTTCTGCAAAAAAAAAAAAAGTTTAAAATACTCATAGAAAAAGTTTGCAAGTCTTCATACCCCACCCACACAGAGACTGACAGCTTTCCTTGTATAAGTATATATATACAGTATGAAGAGCTGCCAATCATTCTATGTGGCCAGAAGAAACAGGACTTACAGGCTTTCATTACGAGTCCTGGAAGATTGTAAAACATTTTTTTAATTGGAAAAAAATGTATTTCCAAGCTCAGATTCCCCCCCCTCCTCTATACTACGCTGCCCTCAGGTAGGATACTATATGAGACCCAGATTTGCTTTAATAAGATTTTGCTGTGAGAAACAACTATCTTTGTGACACAGGAGCACTCGGGGTCTGTGTACTGGCTGCGGATCTCACTATTAGTGATCAGATCTAAATCTTCAATTGGAGAACATTGAAGAACATACTCTTCTCTTCTGATAGGTCCTCTTTTGGGGGTGGCTGCATGGTAACTTGAGATATTCCATCCTGGTCTTGACACAACTTTCAAAGTTTGCATGATTGAGGTTGGCATTCTTTTCCATTGATGTATGAGCATTCAGCTGCAACTTCAGAACAACCCACCATCTCAATGAGTTACACTAACTTCTTGAAGGGCAAAATTTAGTTACGTTTGGGTATCATACAGAGAGAAAATGACTCTGTCCCTCTTTGATCCTTGAATGTCCCTCATTTTGATCTAAGGTATAGTAAAAATCTGTGATCTCAAACCACTACCGATAGTCACAATAAAGGCATTCTAAAGAGAGCACATACATGTTTTCAACAGATTTCTGTTAGGAGGAGTCTCACCCAACACTCTAAGGCTGGCCATACACATTATAGAGGTGGTGGCTGAACACTCATTTGGCTGTCAGCTATCTGTCTTACTCCCTCCATATACATACACGTTTGGCCGAGCATGTATGCTTTCTGAACAGGAGAGGGAAGAAATCCACTGCCAGACACCTTATCTTTCTGAGAACAAAAGGATTATTCAGGTGAAATCCAACTGCCTGGTCCACCTCCCCTAAAATTTCTCAATGGGATAGAATTAGGGGGTCAACATAAACATTAGATGTGTGCCTGTCCCACCGAAATTTGTAGCTTTTGCTAACAATTATCTAGAGTATATGGCCAGCTTTCGCAATCCACCATTGATATGAATTTCTCTATGGTTAATTGTATATTCCCTTTTTATTAACTTACGGTGCTCTAGGTTTAAAAATTTGCAGTATAGCCTAAAGCAGTGTTTCTCATCTCCAGTGAGTCCTCACGACCGACAGCATGCCATGATTTCATGATTTCCTTAGAGGTGATATCATTACTGTCAATGCATCAGGACTTACCACAGATATTCATTATGTTGGTTATTGTCAAATCATGACCATGGGCTTTGAGGACTGGAGTTAAAAAACACTTGCCTAAACCACACAGAACAGGTGAGATCCCCATTTTCCTCCCGCATTTCTGAATATTGTGTGATCTTCAGAATCTTTCTCTTTATGGATAAAACCATAATATCATTGGATAATCATTTGGCAATCATTGGACAAAGTACAACAATTTCACAAAACCACAAAATAATTCATATTACAGTCATTATTTAACTTCATAAATTTCTTATAAAAGTAGAACAGAATAAAAATTCTATAAAGTATGAAAAGACAACGTATAGTTGTCATAATTAATGAGATTACATTGAAGTATTTTGAATCATATATTATCTTGTATGGGGAAGTGAAATAATAATTGATTTTGTAAAGCGCTGCAGAATATGGTGGCGCTATATAAAAAATATTATTATTAATAATAGTTTCTGTTGCAATCAATATTGTTGTGGTTTATAACTTAGAGAAATGTGGCTTTTTAAATGACATCATAAATGTAAAAAATATTTAAAACCCGCTCAAGATTGTTTGGCATAAAATGTATCTGAAAGCAGCTGTTCCTTTTTGCCTACTCAAAACCCACACATAGCTCTCAGGACGCCATGTACATCCTGCACTTATAGAGCCTGTGCTCTGTGTGCATTAGTCCGGCCTCGTACCGTCTATTTGTGCTTAGAGTGCCTCTCATGTTCATGAGATCATCAAAATATGAGTGTACGCCCTATACACTCATTACTGTACCTAGACTGACACATTGTAGCAAACCCCACAGGACAGGAGAGCGGTTTGTGTTGGTGAAGTATTTAGCGTTATATTGCACAGTTTATGTGCGGTTTTTGGTGCAGTTTTTCAATGCAATTTTTTTCAAAACTGTATTTTTAGCTTGTGGTTTTTCATGCGGTTCCACGCCAAAAACCACACATTGTTTTTTTGATGCTTCCCCTTCATTTCAATGGGAAATTCAGTGTAGATTCCATCCCAATGTAGGGCATGCTGCTTCCTGTTGAAACAAACAGGTATGCTTTTTTGGAGCTGATTTTGAGGTGGAAACACTCCAAAATCAGCACCAAAAACCCAGTGTGAACAGGCCCTAAGGGTATTCAGCCCCTGAGTGTAACAAAAATTATCTGTAACCAGTCCTCCCAAGGTACAGTCCCTCTTTTTGACCCAAGTCCCTCTGTCCCTCTTTGATCCTTGAATGTCCCTCATTTTGATCTAAGGTATAGATTTGCATTATTACATCCACTATATTGACCCGGAAAGTATTTCTCTGGTGCCTCTTTGTATATTAGAGCCCGTCTTGTATATTATTTCATTATTTAATGCAGTTGGGATTTGAGAAATTTCTATATTCAGATTATTATTGTGCTATTTCACAAGAGAAATCTATTGAAGTGCATATATATGCAGAAAACATGAATCTGAACTATAAGTGTCTCTCTTTGAATGTCCAAAAAGTTGGGAGGTATGCGATCTTGCTGTGTGCTATGGATAAATCTTCTAATTCTACATGGAAATTATCAGCAAGTTAGTTAACTGATGTTGAATATTTTCTTGATGACTTCTGCATGTCCCAGTCATGGTATACAGTTCTGAAATGGATGGTCTCAGTGACTTATCAACACTTCATTAAGTACTGTACCCATGTTAATTAAAAGACCCAGGGAGCATTCTCTTCATGTGAATACCTGGGGTTGTTGGACTACACACATGAATATGGTTGGATGCCAGTACAGCCTCTGTGTATTACAGCCCGTCCCAACAACAACTTTTCTGCCTTCAATCTGGTGTCAAGCAGTTCTAGAATTAGAGGCATCACTTGCATGAATGTGCTTGCAAATTAGGAAATTATTATGGCCACTGCAAAAGTGAATGTTTCAAATACAATATTTCAGGCACTTGTCTAAGAGGTGTGGTGTGAATATCTACACACCCTGCCATATGAATACCTAAAGCCCCTTTCACACGGCCGATACAGATTGTGTCAGGATCTTTTCAGGAAAAAAGTGATGGTTTTGCACTCAAGTTGGATCCATTTTGTCTGCAATTGCGTTCAGTGTTTGTGTTTTTCTCCTCTGGATTTTATCTGGATTGCATGCGTTTTTCATGCATGTGAAGAAAAACTGAAGAATAACAATCTACATCTCCTGACAATCATTAGTAAAAAAAAAAACGCATTGTATCCGGATGCCTTCTGTTTTTCACTGAAGCCCCATTCACTTCTAGGGAACCAGAGCTGTGTGAAAAGCGAACAGTATAGGACACGCTGTCATTTTTCCTTAGATGATACGTGAAAAACAACGCTCATGTGCACAGAGCCATTGTAATGAATGCGGTTGCTATGCATTCGCTACACGCATCGCATACAGACGGAAAACTCATTCGTGTGAAATTAGCCTTAGGCCCCATTCACACGACCGTATGTATTCCGTGTCCGTATAAAAACGGATTGGAAGTAATACGAAATGTCTTCCGTAGTGTTCCGCATTTTTGCGGACCCATTGACTTTTAATCGGGCTACGGACGTGTTTTGCGGCCAATTATAGGACATGTTTCTTTTTTTTTGCGGGAGAACTTCCGTAATATACGGATGCGAAATGCACATGGTGTGCATTCCGCATTTTTTTTCTCCTATGGAAAAATGAATGGGTCTGTATGGTTCCGCATCTTATCCGCAAAAATGCGGATAAAATACGGAAATGAACATACGGTCGTGTGAATGGGGCCTTATACGACATTATATTTATGGGTTAATGAGGATGGCTTCATAAGGTATTCAGGTATGGGCAGACGTTGCGGCACCCCTCATCAGACCGAACATGCACTGTTCATGAATGTATCTCTTGCAGCCAGATTATATTAGATCGGGTCTTCCGCCAAAGGTCAAGTTGGGTCTTATCTGTCTGCAGATTTGTAGCTATGCAACTGGCTGACCTGTTACATGTGCACTTGGCAGCTGAAGGCATCTGTGATGGTCCTATGTTTATATGTGTCTGCATTGCTGAGAAAAATGAAATTTTAATATACGCAAATGAGCCTCTAGGAGCAATGAGGGCGTTACCATTACACCTAGAGGCCCTGTTCTCTCTGCAACTGCTGTGCCCTCTACACTTTGTCAAGGCCAATAATTTTGACAGCAAGGAAAAGAAAAAATTGCAAATAAGAATTAAAGCAGCATAGCTGTAGTCTATCCATGTAATTTCTGATGTCACCTCACCATGTATATTCTTTTTAAATTTCCAGCAACTTATAGCTGAATTTCAGGAGGTGGAAGATGAATGAATATAAGTCAGGGGCAGGAAGTTTGCCAGTGATATGCATTTTCCAGTCCATGATATCTTAGGAGTAGGAGATCTGCTATATGTACAGCAGGGTCTTGTGTCGATGACCTTTATTACTTGCCTTTGTGTCTATTGGCGTTCCTCTTGTTCCTCTGCTTTTGTCTTTGTGACCACAACATTGTTCAGTCAGGAGCTGGCTATGTTTTAAAGCTGTCACCACACAAAACGAGTCTGCTGCTTGGCCTGAGACACTGGATTATTATTAGCTTATATTTTATGAGGTGTTGACATGTTACACAGCTTTGCACAGGGAATTTTGTTCAGTTACATCAGTCCCAGCTGTACTTCAAGTTTCAGCGTAATTCATTAATCACATATACTATATGTATGTGCTCACACATATACTAAGGCAAAATTTATAGGAAATAATTTATACTATTTGTATGTTTCAAGTTGCCATAGGACACCAAGACTAACATGAAGTGAATAAGCAAATTCTGTGTAGATGATACCCAGACAGAAAAGGGACATACACTTTTTAGGATTCCAGGCTCTGCCTAGCACCCCAGACCATGCTATTCAATTTCTTACTTTTTTTCTGCTGAATTAAAAAAAAATTCTGAATTGCGGCATACCCCATCAGACTCCTCATTCATATGACCGTATCAGTTTTTGCGGACTGCAAATTGCGGATACAGGCCATGTGCGTTCTGCATTTGTGGATCCGAGCGTCCTTCTCCATGATAGAAATGCTCCATGATAGAAATACACAAATACAGACAAGAATAGGACATGTTCTATCTTTTTTTGTTCTATGTTTTTTGCGTGGCCACGGAACAGAAGTGTGGATGTGGAAAGCACAAGGTATGCCGTCCACTTCTTTTGCCGACCCATTGAAATGAATCGGTCCGCATCTGATCCGCAAAATTGCGGAACGGATGCGGACAGAAAAATACGGTGGCCTGAATGGGCCCTGAGCCTGGGTTTACATGTTCAGGTTTTCTGATGCAATTTTTGAAGCTGAAACCAGGAGTTGGTTAAAAAAAAAGGTAGTAAATGTCCTTTATACTTACTTTACTTTTATGATTTTATGATTCACACATGTTTTTGGCAGTTGTATGTAGTCTTACATCGCAGATGTCACTCAGTAGTTAAAAGCATTAAAAAGTGCTACAGAAAGTGTAGGTGTAACACCAGCCTTAGGCCTCATGCACACGAACGTGTGCCGGCCGTGCCCGTGCTGCGGGCCGGAAACTGCGGTCCGCAATGCACGGGCACTGACCGTGAGGCCACTGCATGTGGATCGTGGACCCATTCACTTGAATTGGGTCCACGATCCGCATCCAAGGGTCCGCACTGCAAAAAAAGTAGTGCTTGCGCTCCTTTTTTGCGGTGCGGAGGCACGGCCAGAAACACCACGGAAGCACACCGTAGTGCTTCCGTGGTGTTCCGATCCGTGCCTCCGCTCCGTGAAGTGAATGGGTCTGTGATCCGTGATGCGGCCTGCACACGGCCGGTGCCCGTTTATTGCGGACCCGCCGTATGCAGACCGCAATACAGGCACGGACGGCACACGTTCGTGTGCATGAGGCCTTATGCACACAATCAGTGTTTGGTCAGTGATTTCCATCAGTTAGGTCTCATGCACACAACCGTATGCGTTTTTGCGGTCTGCAAACCAGCCATTTGTGTTCCACATTTAATCCGCATGTCCTCCCCTTTGCTAGAAATGCCTATTCTTGTCCGCAAAATGGACAAGAATAGAATGTTATCATTTTTTTTGCTGGGCTGTTGAACAGACATATTGATGCGGAAAGCACGCGGAGTGCTGTCTGCATCTTTTGCGGCCCCATAGAAATGAATGGGTCTATATCTGATCCACAAAAAATGATGCGGATGGGGACTGAAACTATGGTCGTGTGCATGAGGACTTATCGTGAGTCAACACCAGGATTGGAGCCTCCACAGACATCAGGTATAAGGGAAATATCTGCACCTATTCTGTGTTTAGAGCCGCACCTGGTTTTTGCTCAGAATCACTGATGGAAAACACTGAATGAACACTGGGGGAGAGCAAAAAAAAATTAAGGAAAATGTCCTAAAGAAGTACTAAAAAAGCAGTGGTGGAGATTTATCAAAACTGGTGTAAAGGGAAACTGGTTTAGTTGCCCATAGCAAACAATCAGATTTCACCTTTCATTGTCCAAAGGAGCGAAAGGCGAAATCTGATTGGTTCCTATGGCAACTGAGCCAGTTTCCCTTTACACCAGTTTACTATCCTTTACTACCTTTTGTAGTGATAGAATTTGTGTTTTAAAGAATTAAAGAACAGCCTTGGCAGTAGAGAGAAAATGCCTTGTAAGGCTACCTGCACATGTGGTTTAGGCCTTGTTCACACATAAGTTATATGATCAGTTATTTCCATCAGTTATTGTGAGCCAAAACCTGGTGCAGGTCAAAAACACGGAAGAGGTGCAGATCTTTCCATTATCTTTCTTTATCTCTGTGTAGCCTCCACTCCTGGTTTTGGCTCACAAAAACTGATGGAAATAACTGATCAAATAACTGATGTGTGAACAAGGCCTTACAAGTATGTTTTTTCAAATGGACTTTAGTGTGGAAAAATCACAGCATAAGGCCTCATGCACACGAACGTGTGCCGGCCGTGCCCATGCTGCGGGCCGCAAACTGCGGTCCGCAATGCACAGGCACTGACCGTGAGGCCACCGCATGCGGATCGTGGACCCATTCACTTGAATGGGGTCCGCGATCCGCATCCGAGGGTCCGCACCGCAAAAAAGTAGTGCTTGCGCTACTTTTTTGCGGTGCGGAGGCACGGCCAGAAACACCTCGGAAGCACACCGTAGTGCTTCCGTGGTGTTCTGATCCGTGCCTCCGCTCCGCATCTCCCGGATCGCGGACCCATTGAAGTGAATGGGTCCGTGATGCGGGCTGCACACGGCCGGTGCCCGTTTATTGCGGACCCGCCGTATACGTTCGTGTGCATGAGCCCTAAGGGAGCCACTACGGTGTGCTTCCGTGGTGTTTCTGGCCGTGCCTCCCCACCGCAAAAAAGTAGCGCAAGCACTACTTTTTTGCGGTGCGGACCCTCGGATGCGGATCGCGGACCCCATTCAAGTGAATGGGTCCACGATCCGCATGCGGTGGCCTCACGGTCAGTGCCCGTGCATTGCGGACCGCAGTTTGCGGACCGCAGCATGGGCACGGCCGGCACACGTTCGTGTGCGTGAGGCCTAATACAGTACCAGCAAAGTGAATGATATTTGACATTTATTTTCCATGCGGAAATTTACCAATCATTCGGAATTTTAACTCAGCTGCGTGTCAGTTGTTTCTGAGGATTTTTAGCGTGGAATTTTACTCTATGCAATGCAAAGAGTGAGAACGAACCAAAGCTGCAAAAAAAAAAATCCTCGACGAAAATCCGAGAGGAAATTCTGCTTGTAAATCCAGACCTCTGGGCTGGTAGCCTAATAGTAATGGCTCATGCCATGTCTTTTTAGTTTCCCTCATCACTGCGTCAGTATTGATGAATTCACTCCAACCATACATAACACCAAGGTCATGTCAAGGTCAGTAACGGCTTTACTGTTCTGAGCTACCAGATCAAACACGGACTGGTGAACTCCACTACATAGTAGAGAACTGCCATGACTTTCATCACAGTTTGCAGCTACTATCTTTTATCTGCATTAACCCCTTCCCACTGTATGCATTTTGCAGCCTAGTGAACAAGCAATTTTTTTCATTTTTTTATCATGGCATTCCAAGAGCTATTTTTCTGTTGATGTAGCTGTATGAGGGCTTGTTTTTTCTTGTGGCAGAAGTTGTAGTTTTTAATGGCACCATTTTGCGGTACATAACATTTTTGATCACTTTTTATTCATCAAATTAACAAAAAACAGCAATTCTGCAATAGTTTTTATTTTTTTTCTTGTTTTTTTTACAATGTGGGGGTTGTTACTGACACAGTGATACCAAATATGCGGATGGGATTTTATTTTTCCATTTAAAAGATTTTTTTAACTTGGAGATTCTTTTTAAATAAAGTGTTATTTAATTCTTGATCTTACACTTATTAGTCCCAGAAAGGGAATTTGACTTGCAATTCTTTGATTGTTTACATAGTACACTGTACTACTTATGAAGTGCAGTGAATTATATTGTCAGTGTTTCAGCATACATTGCAGGCACACCTGGGAGCCTTCATTGGGCCCTCGGCTGCCATGCTAAGATATCAGCATACCGCTATCTCATTTTCAGGGTGCCGATGGCTGACAGACAGAGCTCCTTTCCTCTAAAACACTGGCAAAGCGTTTATCCCACGTACTGCATACCTATGGCTCAACAAGAGGCATGGCTTAATGGAAAGTGGGTGTGGTGTAGCAGGAAATGGGGTGTGGCTTAAGAAGAGTTAAAGGCCTAGATTTACTAATGTATCTGCAGCAAGAATCTGTCTAGAAAAGTGGCTCATATTGGTGCATCCAGGGTTTTTACACATTTTTCTGACATGCTCAGAAAAGGGCAGTGGCTTAGCTCACAGTGGACAGAACCTCAAAAACGCCTATACTATTAAAATATAAAAATATTTATCTCATATGACAAACATTGAAATGGCAAAAAAGTCAAAATGGCTGATTTGCTGTTTTTTAGTCACTTCATTTCCCACACAAAACTGAATAAAAAGTGATCAAAGTCATACACACCTCAAAATGATAGCAATAAATGTTTATGGGGGTCAGGATATGGCAATGCAAAGAAAACATTTTTTCCCCAAAGTTTTTATTTCTTTCAGTATTAAAACGCAAGAAAAACTATACATATGTGGTATCGTTGTAATCTTACTGACCTGGAGAATGAATGGAACAGGTCAGTTTTACCACACAGGGAACGCCATAAAAACAAAACCCATAAAAATGTGGAAGAATTGTGTTTTTTTTGTATAATTCCACCCCATTTGGAATTTTTTCCCCGCTTCCCACTAGATCTTATGTAACTATAAGTGATGCCATTAGAAAATCTCCTACCTTTGAAGGGGTTAATGATAGAAAAGTAGTTCAGAGGTTAAAATGTTACAGGCCATAGGAAGGTACCACTGACCTCACCAAACATATTCACAATGCCACAAACATGACATAAATCATACTAGAAAAATGGAATTGAGCATTCATTTTTATGCCTTGAACAAAAACATTTCAGGGCCGTCATCTTCAAGGATAGCTTAATAAAAATATGAATTATCCTTGGAAATTTAGAGCACTGAGTCACTTCAGCTAGAACACAGAAAGTGCATGAAAGAGAAGGCAGAAAGAAACTTCCATGTCTCCGCAGCTCCACCAGGGACCATCTGGGTGTGCAGACTATAAACCTGCTTCTAAATGTACGCCGTAGAGATACTTTCCTTCCATGCTAGCCTGGGAAGGCATGTACAATCTGTTGTTATGAAGAAATATTGTAAGGATTTGTCACTGGTATTTGTTGTGATACATTTCTAAGACGATAGCACTTAATGATTCAATGTGTAAATGAAGTTTGAAGTTAGCACTGAAAAGTAATTTTTTTTATGTATATTGGCAGTATAATAATTAAAGTGTTACCCAAACACTCGTATAAAACATATTGCATGAGCTTTGGTAAAGCCTTACATGCACATGCTATAGTCATACATAAAACCTAGCATTATTGTTACTAATGCATCAAATTAGGCCGCAAATATAGAAGTTTATAACATTCCTGTATGGACAGCCATTAAAAAACAATACTCCTCTCATCTTCGCCGATCCAACGATCCCTGCGGTCTTTGTTAACCGGAAGCCTTATCAGTTACGTGCCATACAGCTGACATCATGGTCACATACTGAACTCTTGTAAACAAAGACCACGGGGACCACCGGTGCATGGAGGACTGAAGAGGTGGGTTGTGATAATTTTTTTTTATTTTATAGCAATTATGAATTTTTAATTTTTAAGAAGCTATCTATCCTGGATGTGGCACTTTGTCGGCACTGGTTTTAGTGGCTCTATTTAAAAACTAAGCATGTTGAAGAAATTTTTCCTTCTCTATAGGGAGAAAGAGGTCTGAAAAAAATGATATCTATACATTTATTTTGGAAAAAAACACCAATAGAAAAATGCCATGAAAAAACATAGGCAGATCAGTGCCTAAAGTTTATGTGTGAATGAATCCTTACATTGACAAACACCAGGAAAGAAAAAAGATGAATGCATTGGTTGGTGCTTTCTAGTGAGTTCCGAAGGCTGCTCCAACAATCCAATGTACATGAGCGAAACTCAACTATCTGCTGTCATGAAAATGGGAAATTAGGTATTTTCTATTTTACCCTTCACTTCCCCCCATTGCAATAAATATTCAGAAATGTGTATGTTTTTGAGGGATTTATCTTTGATTTGCCAGCTACCTGAAGAGTATGGCCAGCTGTACTCTGCATAACATCAGAACACTACTGTACAAGTAGCATGGCACCATAGTACGAGTATAGACTGGGCAGATCAACAGATTCCACAATGTGAACGCATGCCAAGATCATTACTTTATTTACTATAATACAAATTAAAGAAAGACCATTCAAGGCCTACAGGTCTACTTCAGTAGCTCAAGGCCTACATGTATACTTCTGTAGATCAAGGCCTACAGGTATACGTCTGTCTTTTAAGGACTACAGGTATACTTCAGTAGATCAAGGCTTACAGGTACACTTTAGTAGATCAGGGCCTACAGCTATACTTCAATAGATCAAAGCCTACAGGAATACATCATTAGATCCAGGCCTACAGGTATACTTCAGTAGGTCAAGGCCTATAGGTATTGTTCAGTAGATCAAGGTCTATGGATATACTTCAGTGGATCAAGGCCTATAGGTATACTTCAGTAGATCCAGGCCTACAGGTATACTTCAGTAGATTAACTTCCATGTGTAGAAGTCTCCAGATGGAGTCCTTTTCCAAATGTGACCACAACACTCATCTCTGTATAGACATCGCATTTTAATCAAATGCATGAAGCCTTTTCTTGTACAGGGGAAACCATGATATTTGAGTGAAAATATTGCTTGTCATGAAGGTACCATCCTTTCTTTAGATATAACATACAGTATTTTCTACCTGCCTCAGACCTGCCAGCCTTGTGCTCATGTATTGTAGGTGGTGCTGGCAGTGAATAGGTTATCAGAGCCCAACGAGGAGAGATTGTGATAGGCAAAGACGGTTACCATAACAACAGCACCTTGGCTTAATCTCTTTGGAGAAATGAATTGCTGCTGGTGGTTTAGAGCAGAGCTACTCCTCCAGGCACATAAAACCTCGAGTACTCCTCGTGTTTATGCAAAGGATGCTGCATTTCTAAATGTAACGCTTCATTTCAAGCTCTTATTTAACAGTTTCACAGATCATTTCTCAAAGGCTCTTGTTTTTGTTCTCTATTTATGCTGTTTAATTTGGTTTAATTATCAAGATAAAAATGACAGATAGATAGATAGATAGATAGATAGATAGATAGATAGATATAAAGGCTTGGAATCAGTGGCGTAGCTACCGGGGGGGCAGGGGGGGCGACGGCTCCGGGCCCAGTGACTCAGGGGGGCCCAGCAAGGATGACCTTACCTACTATCAGGCGAATACAAGTGAACGCTTCCATTATGGAAGCGCTCACTTGTATGTAGGGACCCCCATCAGACCTCAGATCAGCCCACACAGCCACGATACACTGATCTGAGGTCTGATGGGGGCACAATACGCTGATCTGAGGTCTGATGGGGGCACAATATGCTGATCTGAGGTTTGATGGGGCACAATACGCTGATCTGAGGTCTGATGGGGGCACAATACGCTGATCTGAGGTCTGATGGGGGCACAATATGCTGATCTGAGGTTTGATGGGGCACAATACGCTGATCTGAGGTCTGATGGGGGCACAATACGCTGATCTGAGGTCTGATAGGGGCACAATACGCTGATCTGAGGTCTGATGGGGGCACAATACGCTGATCTGATGTCTGATGG
This sequence comes from Rhinella marina, assembly GCA_900303285.1. Taxonomy (NCBI): domain Eukaryota; kingdom Metazoa; phylum Chordata; class Amphibia; order Anura; family Bufonidae; genus Rhinella; species Rhinella marina. Next base: position 128,889 of record ONZH01018512.1, on the reverse strand, counting down.
GGGCACAATCTGCTGATCTGAGGTCTGATGGGGGCACAATACGCTGATCTGAGGTCTGATGGGGGCACAATACGCTGATCTGAGGTCTGATGGGGGCACAATACTCTGATCTGAGGTCTGATGGGGGCACAATACACTGATCTGAGGTCTGATGGGGACACAATACGCTGATCTGAGGTCTGATGGGGACACAATACGCTGATCTGAGGTCTGATGGGGGCACAGTAGGCTGATGTGAGGTCTGATGGGGACACATTCTGCTGATCTGAGGTCTGATGGGGCACAATACGCTGATCTGAGGTCTGATGGGGGCACAATACGCTGATCTGAGGTCTGATGGGGGCACAATACGCTGATCTGAGGTCTGTTGGGGGCACAATATGCTGATCTGAGGTCTGATGGGGACACAATACGCTGATCTGAGGTCTGATGGGGGCACAATACGCTGATCTGAGGTCTGATGGGGGCACATTCTGCTGATCTGAAGTCTGATGGGGGCACAATACGCTGATCTGAGGTTTAATGGAGGCACAGTAGGCTGATGTGAGGTCTGATGGGGGCACAGTAGGCTGATGTGAGGTCTGATGGGGGCACAGTAGGCTGATGTGAGGTCTGATGGGGCACAATACGCTGATCTGAGGTCTCATGGGGGCACAATACGCTGATCTGAGGTCTGATGGGGGCACAATATGCTGATTTGGAGGTCTGATGGGGGCACAATACGCTGATCTGAGGTCTGATGGGGGCACAATATGCTGATCTGAGGTCTGATGGGGGCACATTCTGCTGATCTGAGGTCTGATGGGGGCACATTCTGCTGATCTGAGGTCTGATGGGGGCACATTCTGCTGATCTGAGGTCTGATGGGGGCAGGGGACTGTTAGTTTAGTGATGTAACAACTGGGGACAGTTTTAACATAGGAGTCCCCTTGTTTTTTACTCCTATTACTCCTATATTTTACTGCATTATATGGTAGTGTCGGACTGGGGTACCTAGGGCCCACCAGTAAAAATTATTTTGGGGGCCCACTGTACAGATACATTCAAATATAATAAATAATCTAACAAGTTTTTTATATGAACATAGGCCAGTTGAAGGGCTGTACATTGAATATAAGTATGTAGTACAGTAAGTCTACTGTATTATGTGCCACTTGTGCAAGGGGTGGGAGACTAGGGGCCCACCTTGCTCAGGGGCCAACCGGGGGATTCACCTGTACACCTGTGGGCCAGTCCGAGCCTGGTAGAGTATTTAGACTAGGGTATGTAGAAAGTCTATTGTACTGTACTTAACAGCATAGATGATCTAGCAGTTTATACAGTCATCTTTCTAATACAATATTATAACCACAACTAGTAGTATGTGCCTGTGAAGTTGGAAACGTGTGTTTGGGGAGCCACTAAGTGGGGGGCCCACTCAAGTATGTTTCGCCCCCCCTGTGCTGAACCTCTAGCTACGCCTCTACTTGGAATCTTTCACATCTTAGGCTACTTTCACATTAGCGTTTTTCCTTTCTGGTTTTTCCTTTCGACCACAAAAGAAAACGGCGCCCATTGACTTAGAATGGTTTTAGTGCCGAATCCGCCATGGGCATTTTAGAGATAATGCAACCAGATCCATATTTTCCTAACGGAAGCGTTTTTGCTGAAAACGCAGATGTGAAAGTAGCCTTAGCCATAATGACTACATGTGAATGGGTCTTCAGTAGCTTTGCTCGGGTGCAAGGCTAAGGCTCCATTCACACAATGATGTTCCTATTGCCTCTTGGTGGCCAGAATAACATTTTATCAATGCAAAACAAAATCTGCTTGATGGACTCATTATACAGGATCCATCAAGATCTATTAGTGCTTATTGCATAACAGACAATAGATCCATCATATTTGTCATGAATGTACTGTAGCCCTGTTTCACAGTGTGGGCTTACAATGGATGTTCATTCCTACATCCTGTTGAGCCCAGTTACTCTGGGGTTATTATTAAAGAGTAATGTGATATGAACTGTTGATGCAGCCATCCAGTAGAACATAGCTGTATACTACCACTGACCACTGTAAATGTATTATCAGTGTAGTGATGCCAGGTATTTCATGAACTCTTTACTCCACTGTCTCAAACACACGTAATATGTGTAAATTGTGGTGTAGTTTTACTCATTGTTTTGGGGCATTTCTGTTCTTTTTACAGCCTAGCTATTGCGTTTTTGCTTTTTTTTTCAACTTCAGAACACTATAGATTTATATGCTGTGGAAATCATTTTATCTTCCTGCACAGAACACTGTCTGCTATGGGACACAATATGACGTCAGTGCTGTGGATCTGTGCAGTCTTTGATCTGCTGGAAACCAAAAGCCTCACCTTCCCCAGGACCCCTAACGCTTGGGTGTAACAGGCCCTGACAAGAGACAGTGTCAGTTATGCTGACTATACATGCCTGCGTAGATCAGCTGCACTGCCTCTGATGCCACTCTCGTCTAAGTCTTTGATTTTAGGAAGGAGTGTCTTGAAAACACTTCAAACATTAAAGAGGTATGACAAAAGGCAAATGTCATACATTGGTTTTATTCGTACAATGTGTGTATAGTTAGAAGATGCACACCTCAGGCTTGTCTGTGAGTTATTGGAGGTTTTTTTGCTTAGTTTTTCATCAACAGTTGCTTTCGGCAGAGAATTTAATCCACTTTGATGCCATGGGATCACAAGCATGTTGGGACACATAGAGTTATATGATCCAGTGTTGGCTTCTGTCTTTTACAGTGATTTTTTTGAGCGATATGTTTTTTTTTTTGTTTCTTAGCATTCCATTTTTCTTTCATGTAAATACTTTTTTGGAAATGATAAGGTTGTATATTGAATATGACGTTATAACTTGACGTGATACTTAAACTATCACATTGATTTTAACAGTGTTGAAAATTTGTGCCTGTCATTGGGTTTAACTCCATCTTTATGCTGTGAAAAAAAATGTCCAAACCTAAAAAAAAACTTACAACAAGTTTACAATATTTGGATGTGCACCACTTTTTCAGAAATTAAAATATTTTAATTCCCACATACTTATTTATATTTTCTCTTTTCTTCTTAGCTTCAAGAAGCTGTACAGAAGAAGTTAGAAGGTGCTCGTTCACCACTTAATGGAGAGCAGCAGAATGGCATCTGTGATGGGAGGTTTTCACCCTCCGCTAAACGGAGAAGGAAAGAGATGCCAGGTATGGACACTCTTAATAATTTGTCCAATATGCCACTGCCTTCTGTGTCACCTCTTCACCAGCTTGACATAAAGCCGCATCTACCTGTTACAAATAATGTAACACATTCAGGAGGATTAGAAGACATAAATAAGAATGGTGGCCAGCAGGATGTAAAGCTAGCAGTAAATGGGTCTAATGCTACTGAACTGGAGGAGAGCTTTAATATCCTCAATAAGGAAATGAAACAAGAACCACTAGATGATGCTTCAGTCATTGATACGTCTGATACTTCTCTTTCCAACCAAAATAAGCTTTTCTCTGACATAAATCTGAATGATCAAGAATGGCAGGAGTTGATTGATGAGCTTGCAAATACCGTTCCTGAGGATGACATCCAGGACTTATTTAATGAGGACTTTGAGGAGAAGAAGGAGCTGGATTTTTCCAGACCTGCAACTCAAACACCCCTTCCTCAAGAAAGTGCCAGTGTAAAGAGTGATCCATCCCACTCTCCATTCCCTCACGTCTCTATGGGCTCTCCTCAAGTTCGTCCATCCTCATCTGGTCCTTCTTTTTCTAATGTATCATCTGTTTCCAGCATACCGTCAGTCTCCAGTGCTCCATCTACATTAATGCTTGCTGGATCACCTGCAAGTTGTGTTGTCCAGTCCCCACAGACTCCTAATCCACCTCACACACCTGGCCAAACCTCAACAAGACCTGGTAATGGATATGTCATGACTCCAACTTCTAGCTCTGGAAGTGGCTCTGTTAACCTCCCAAGTGCTGACTTGTCTCCAGCTGAGCAGCTAAAACAAATGGCAGCTCAACAACAGCAACGAGCAAAACTCATACAACAAAAACAGCAACACCAACAACAGCCACAGCCACAGCCACATACAAACCAGCCTTCCAGTTGGTCACCCGTGGGACCTCCATCTAGTCCATATGGCGGAGCCTTTGGTAATGAAAAGCCAAATAGTCCAATGATGTATCCCCAAGCTTTCAACAACCAAAATGCTATTGTACCTCCAATGGCAAATAATCCCCCGAAAACCACAATGAACAACTACCTCCCTCAAAGCCACATGAACATGATAAACCAGCAGACCAGCAACTTAAATTCAAACTCTATCAGCAAAACTCCCAATATGTTCAATTATGGTAATACTAAACCACTTTCGCACTATAGTGCAGATATGAGTCAAAGAATGACTCCTCCAATTGCCAACCAAAATAAAAATGCCATGTTACCATACATGCAACAGCAGCAGCAGCAGCCACCGATGCCACCTCAAATGAGCCATTTGAGTGAGGAGCAGAAGCGGCTACTTATAATGAAGCAGAAAGGACTTATGAATCAACAAATGGCTTATGGATCTCTCCCAGGTCACAGCCAGGTAAGAGAACTCTATTTGGCATCTACCCTCATACCATACTGTTCCCTCATTTTTTGTATGGCATTTTGTTAGTAGGTATATTGAGCTCAGATTTTAGATGGCAGACATTCTACAGCTCAACATATCTGTGTATAATGAGATATTAGCTTAGCTTTGCTTTTAATATTATATCCTTGTTTCAATGGAGAATAGCCACCCTATTAGGGGCTTTGGAAGCAGATTATTTGCTCCCCTTCTCGAATACATCATACACTATAGAGTCTTGTGTGCAAAAGTGATTGTTGACGATGATACAACCAATGGGTTTGCCTATAGATATTGGATAGTCTGTGTACTTGTCTGGGAAGATAAGTGATCAAGAGTGTATATAAGTTTTTGACTGCAGAAAGCACCCATATGTTATTGACAGGAGGCCTGCACCTACCAAGGTCTGGTCTTGTGAACTGTATATACTGTTATGTATCCTGTGACTACCAGCGTGCACTAGAATATCAAATCATGATCAGGTCTGCACTTAGTCTTGTCATATTTCTTCTGACTCTGTGCGCCATATAGTTTATAGTTTCTATTTCTGAGACTGACAGGTCATCCTGCATGCATAGGTCCTTGGTAGGAAATCCCAATTTCAGGAGTGAGTCCTGGAGATAATGAGAAGGGATAGAGATAGGGTACATGATATTGTTTTTTATCAGATAGACAGTGATTGCGAGTAACCCTAGGTCACATGTGTGGTTGTCTGCAATTTATTTTCTTTAAACCTCTAGCTGTGTGCACAGATTCTAAAACCTGAGTGGAAACAGATCAGCAAGAAAGAAAAATATTTGTCTTGCTGTCTTTATTTACTAACTTCAGAAATAATTGTCGTTAGCAGCCATTGTAACATACCTTATGTACATGTCTAGTCTAACTTCTACCAGTCTCATGCAGACTTTCTGGCCTCCTGAAGCAACCCTAGCTTGTTCTGCAATCCTTTTTACATTTGCCAAATGGAAAAGTCTTTGAGGGCCAGATTGCTAGGATCTCCACCGATCACTGGATTCTGCTTGGCTTTCTCCATTAGTTGTATAGACATGTGTAACCACCACTCCATTCAAACTTCTCAGGAAATGGGGGGCTCGGGATCCCTGTTCTAATGATTGTGAGGATCCTAGCGGTAGATTCCCAAGCTTTCATACATTTGTCATAGTAGCACTTTGGCAGTACTGAACACAAAAACTTGCTGCTGGATTATACCACAAATTGTAGGTAATCAGTGGGAGCCTCTGAAGGGAAAATATGCACACTAGTAACCAGATCTTTAAACGATATGATTGTGCACAAGTTGACGAACCAGAATTGTATGGCAGGAAAAGGCTAGAACTATACTCTGATCTTACATTTCTAGGGGTAGCTGTTCTACAAAGTGTGTCCAGAAGTTCTAACAAGGCATCATTAGTGTAAATTGTTATGCTTGTCACAGCTGAACAAAAATTCATTTTAGCTGAAGGCTGGCATCAAGAACCTGTGAGTTCCCATTGACATTGTAATGAGTGTCCCCACGCAAATATTTCCATTTTTTTACATATTTCTGAATCAATCATGTTGAAGGAAAATAATGGGCAAATATGTGCCAGTGGTGGCTTTATCATCTTATATTCAATTGGAAAGTCTTCAGACCCTTTCACTTTTTTTCACATTTTATGTTTCTGCCTTGTGCTAAATTAAAAAAGAAAAAAAAAAGTTTTAACCCATCATTTACCCCATCATTTAGGGATTTTCTGCCATTCTTCTCAGCAGACACTCTCAAGCTCTATCAGGTTGTATGGAGACCATCAGTGGACTGCCATTTTCAGGTCACTCCAGAGATGTTCAATTCGGTCCAAGTCAGGGCTCTGGCTTGGCCACACATGGACATTTAGAGAGTTGTCCCTAAGCCGCTCCTGTGTTGTCTTGGCTGTGTGCTTGGGGTCATTATCTTGTTGAAAGGTAAAGCTTCAGTCCATTCTGAGGTCCAGAGCACACTGGATAAGGTTTTCATTAAGAATATCTCTGTACTTTGCTCCATTCAGCTTTTCCTCAGCACTGACCAGTTTCCCTGTCCCAGCTGCTGAAAAACACCCCATCAGCATGATACCGCCACCACCTTTCTTTACTATAGAGATGCTATTGGGCAGGTGATGGGCAGGGACTAGTTTCCTCCAGGTATGATGCTGAGAATTGAGGCCAAAAAGTTAAATCTTGGTTTCCTCAGACCACAGAATCTTGTTTTTACCGAGGAGATGGTCATGCCTCCATAAAGCCCAGATTGGTGGAGTACTGCAGTAATGGTTCTCCTTCTGGATCCTGCACACAGGATCTTTGGAGCTCAGCCAGTGACAAGGCAGGGATGTTTTTTTTTACTGTTCCTGCCTTCTCCATCTCTGTACACTCAACGCTACGGTCCCCACTTCCTGCTCCAGTCCAAGTGGTCATGAGATCACTAGGGGCCAGGTATCTGTACAAGCTGCGGGGTCATAGCAGACCAAGATCAGATCTGTAGTGAGACTGAACAACCTTGTACAACCTCTCTTGGGCTTTATTCCCTCTGTATCTAGGGATAATATGTCAGCTCCAGGAGAAATTAACAATAAAAAATATATAATGTTAAACGCCCCCCAAAGCTTTTGTATGGCCATATAGAGGGCATAAAATATTAAAAAAGACCCCTATTAGACCTCCAAACCCCCAATCAAACCCTCATTAGAACACCATACCCCCAATCAGACCCCCATTAGACCTCTCTAGACCCCCAGTCAGACCCCCCTTCAGACTCTTCAAGCCCTTAATCAGACACCCTTCTGGCCCCCATATCAGACCCCCCTTCAGACTCTTCAAGCCCCTAATCAGACCCCCCTTCTGGCCCCCAGATCAGACCCCCCTTCTGGCCCCCATATCAGACCCCCCTTCTGGCCCCCATATCAGACCCCCCCTTTCTGGCGCCCATATCAGCCCCCCCTTCCTTTCTGGCGCCCATATCAGACCCCCCCCCCTTTCTGGTGCCCATATCAGACCCCCCCCCTTCTGGCTCCCAATATCAGACCCCCCCTTCTGGCCCACAATATCAGACCCCCCCTTCTGGCCCCCAATATCAGACCTCCCCCTTCTGGCCCCCAATATCAGACCCCTTCCCCTTCTGGCCCCCAATATCAGACCCCCCCTTCTGGCCCCCAATATCAGACCCCCGTTTAGGACCCCAAATCAGGCCTCAGATCAGACAATAAAACAAATAAATAAACTTACCTCTCCTGTGTCGCTCCTCTCCCGGTCCTGGCTGTCTCCCCGCTCTCACCTCTTCCCAGGCCCGCGCTGCAGTCACCTAACCTCCTGCAGCGTCAGGTCAGAGTGTGCTCTGTACGTCCTGATGCTGCAGGCAGTCAGAACACAGCAGCGAGGACCCCAGGAAGAGCAAGCAGGAGGAGGGGTAAGTACTGTACAGCGCTACCAGCGCTTCACTCCCCCTCCTCCTGCATACTAGTGAGCGCTTCCATTATGGAAACGTTCGCTAGTATTCACTATATAAGATGCACTGCATCTTGTAACGGGAACAGTAGAGCATTACTGGTATGGTGGGCCCTCTGGACTCCCCTGGCTTAGGGGCCCAGTCGCAACTGTGCTCCTGTAAAATGACTGTAAAAGTTTAAATTTCTCAGGTTATCTTATGGCATTGTTCAAACTGCAAATTTGTTTTGGATTTAAAGTTAAAATCTGCAGTAAAGCACACTACAATGCCAGTGAAGGTAGTTGCATCTTCTTTTCGGATTTACATAAAAATTTCTATGAGAAAGATTTCCATTAAGTACAAATATAGCCATATGGCCCTTTAACACAGGCCAACAGTTTCCAGTTTTGTTGGCGCGATTGTTGCCCCATGAAAACATGCCAGTTATCACCCAACAAACGAGCGAGCATTCATTTGTCGGGCGATTGCACCATTAAAGCAGCATTAAAACTGCTCATTGTTACCGGGCAGAATATCTGCTCTTAGACCCTGACAAAGCTGTTTCCTAAACAGTGTAATATCCTGTAATCCCACTTAACTAGCCAATTACAAATTTTAGAAAAGGGGTTAATCCAGTTTGAAAGGGGCAACATTTCCTAAGGAAAATATTCTGTGCATCGAGAACTGCTTGGTGCTTCCTGTATAGCGGAGATGTGTAGCATTTTATTGGCTGATTTGGTTGTATATAAACATCCTGGGGAGAAGGTCGGATGCTGCTGACCCTCCCATTAACATGTCAATGAGGATAGCTGGTGCTTTGAGTTTACTGCTCCTAGATGTGCGATGAGCCTCATTAATTACATTTAGGAAGAAAAGCACACAGCTCCAAAAGTAAAGTGAAGGGGAGGGGGAGGGAGTAGCCTTCGTTTCCCATGAATATGAATAATTGGATGGTTGGCAGCATGTTCTATTGGTGGTATATCTGAACAGAAAGAATAGCCTTCTCTGTAAACATGAAACCCAGGGATAACAAAGGCAGAAGAGCGCCCTTTGAGAAAGTCTAAATAGATCCTGGCCGCCGAGGAGCTTTCACAGATCAGCTACTTGCTCGCCATCATATTAAGAGCTTGTGCCTTCTTTTTTTTTTGCAAACAAAAGGCAAATGTAATTGGAAGAAGGAAGCGTGTTGAGCAGTGGCACCTTATGTTCAGCTCTGCTTCCATTAGTATGATCTGGTAGCACAGTGCATTTTTTGATCTGCCATAAATTATGTGATCATAGATAGAGCTCTTATTAAAGATGAGAAAAAGTCTGGACTTTGGATACAATAATGTGTTCCTGTATTATTTCTCAACTAGTAATGAAAAAATGATTGTCTTCTGCGTCTAGTATTATATAGTAGTAGTATAAGATGCAGTTGTCATAAGATGCCATTTTAGACATATATATTTCTGCATATCTTTATATTTATTAGTGAGATTTCAGAATATTAGTGACAATCTGTGAAGATAAACTGTCCCTTGCAGACACTGGGCCGTCCAATAGGTCAGTCTTCATCCGGCTGTTTTTGGTGGAAATAGTAATATTGGGCAGCTAGGTAAAATATCATGACTATGGCCAACGTGTAGGGGTCTGTAGTGGCTTTTCCTCTTCCTATTGTAATATAAATACAGGGATGCCATGAAAAATTTATGGGCCACATACATACAAGAAGCCTTGTCCCTCCCCACCACCACCTTTTATTGGGGGTGCAGGGGAGACAACATTGGCTAAGACCCTGGGGAAGGAAGAATGTGAGAGAATGGAAAGTAGCAAGGCCAAAATGGGGGGTAGGGGAAAGAGACAGCCTGGCAAGGTCTTTGTGTAGGGGCATGGAGGAGACAGTAACTGGGCAGAGGCTTTGTATGGGCAAGAGGGCGACAGTAGGTTGCAGGGACTATCTGAGGAAAATGGTAAGGGGGAGATAAGATGGCATAGTTTCTGTGAACGGATGGAGAATTGAAAAAAAAAATCTTCTCCACACACACCCAATCCTGCTTAGTTTCCTCTGTGCCCCCACTTAATAATATTGCCTTCCTTTATGTTACATGCAGGACACAATATGATGCCACCACTTATTATTATACCTTTGAGTAGCACACACAATCAGGATGTCCCCTTAGTTCCACCCACAGAGTAGTGATGTCTCCTGTTGTCTTCCCACAAATTAAGGATTTCCCCCCTCCCAGTAGAGATTTTTCCTTAGTGTCCCCCTCATAGTAGTGACCCTTTAGTGCTCCTGTCACAGTAAGAATGACCCTTCAGTGCCCCTCACAATAGTGATGCCCTCTTAGTGCCCCTCTCACAGTAAGTAATGCTCACTCAACCCCATTCCCATGATGAACAGTCCTGAGGATGCAGATACAGTTGAAGTCGGGATATGAGGCTCTCTTGCTGGAACAGTGGCTGGATTCAGGATGGTTGAGAGCGTTTTGTTGCATTTTCATCACCACTGAGCCTTGCCTTTTGTTTTCTTGCATTTTTCTGCTCCTGTGACTGGCATTGCCACCCACAGTTTGTGAATGGACAATGGTATGCTAACAAGGTGCTAACACATGCTGATGCTCTGTACCCTTGAACACTGGTACCATAGAATGAGGGTACTATGTGTAGTGCAGAAACTGATGAAGGAAGTTCATTTCTCTTCTACCCTCTGATTCAAATCCTATACCATTCACACAGAGAAATTTGCCGATGGAATTTTCACATGGTCACAGTGCCAAGATTCTGGCAGTTTTTGTCTGGTGGTTTAAAGTTGCGACCACACCAAGAAAGGACATGTCCCGTCTTGACGCAGTGTGTGGACAGTCGCAGCTTGGAGCTGCGGCAGGTGTAGTTCCATTCGATGAAGTTAAGCCATTAGCAGGTCCACAGAATCCAAAGTGAAACTGTGCCGGTTTTCTGCTGCGGTATACGCAGTGATTTAGACAGTGTCAAAATCCACCATGTGAATCGAATGTAACCTATGAAGTGAGCTGAAAGAAAAAGGAAACACCATCATTCATCATAGTAAGATCCTATACTGCATTTCTGCATTTATTATGTCATTACTTGCATACCCATTTAATTTTCACAAAATTAATTTGCACAATGACCTATGTGTATGGAATGTGCTCATTGCAGGAAGATGACATCAGAAATTAAAGGGGTTATCTGATATCTAAAATATCCCCCCCCCAATGCCCAGGTCCCATGTATGGATCAAGGGGGCTTGTCCCTGTTGCAGCCTGCTATTCGATGCTCCCCCATTCACTGGATGTTTTGATCCGAGTGATGAGGAGATACGGCAGCAGTTGTGCAGGGATCCGGAGGGATGCAGGTGCCGGGCAGCAGGTAAGTATAATTTGCACAAAGGGCCCGGGCATTGGGGGGAGATTTTAAAGAGGACCTTTCACCACTCCTGACATGCCTATTTTAATAGCTTCATGCATTCCCCACGTACTAACGATTCTGGACCATCTATTCTTATGTCTCTGTGTTGTGCCATTCCTTTATTATTTGCACTATAAGTTGTGAATGAATTGCTATTTGCCTTCAGTAAGGGAACAGAGGGGAGGTGACCAGTTGGGGGTGTGTACCTGCACAGACTGACTCTAGCCAATCAGTGCTGCCATGTTCAGACTGTGCAGGGACACACCCCCAACTTGTTACCTCCCCTCTGTTCCCTTACTGAAGACAATTAGCAATTCATTCATAACTTCTAGTGCAAATAATAAAGGAATGGCACAACACAGAGCCATAAGAGTAGATGCTCCAGAATTGTTGTTACATGGGGAATGCATGAAGCTATTAAAACAGGCATGTCAGGAGCGGTGAAAGGTCCTCTTTAATTGTCAGATAACCCCCTTTAAGGATTGGAACGTGATGCTGGAAGTACCAGGAGAGAGAAACTGGTTCTTTTGATATTGTATCAAATCTAGAGCTAGTCCCACAAGTTTTTTATGTAACTTGTACAAGCCCTTTACCAGCACGTATATAAAGCTTTATTTGACCATTGAGGAACTCTTTCACACTGGCAGCCTTTGGGTACGAGCATCTGGACTTCCAAATAGGAGCTCTGCATTGGGAAACTGACCTGAATGGACATCCCCTTTCTATGTGGCCATATAAAAGGTTGGTTGATTGTCAGGGAAATAATGATCTGGCATGTTGGATTACAACATGTCCAATCCTTTGTTTTCAAGGAAGATAAGCTGCCACAAAGGTGCCTGGCAGTGGGTTATTCTCTGTGCCTATTGAGAACACATGCATGCTTTAGTGAATATAGTGTGCATAGTGTATGTATGGTGAGGTTGGAAGGAAGAGCGATTGAAGATGACTGCTCAGTGGCCATACACATTAGATGAATATTACAACTAATAAAATAGAGTAAACTCACCAAATTCAACAGGATTGCCAACCGTTAATGTGTTTGCGGTGTTCTGACTTTCCCCAGACAGCTGATATCTGGGGAAAAAAGCATTGTGCAATTGGATTTCTATATGCCCACTCCTTTTCGATATGCCCGGTCCTGAGAACACATGCGTGCCTAGCAAGGGAGGAGACAGCTTTTGGTGAACGGAGGGGAGATAGCTTTTTGAATCATGCTGAAATCCTACAAAAATGATTGATCCTTTTTAATATGTTTAATGCTAAACACAAGTGGAATTGGAAAACCTCCATTCTAAGTATATTTATTGATATTGTATCTAAGCTTTTATCTCTCTGTGACTTGCACTGCAGGTAGAAAATACTTGTGTCTCTTGGAAAACAAGTGAATGAGATTTATGGATGTGGAAATTCAGTAACACAAATGAGCCTATTTATTAAACTATAATTCTCTTTACAGGAGCGCTCCTTTTATATCTAAAATGAGCACAATTTTAGCCACAAGCTATGAGCTAAGAGAGCTTTAGTTGTCGGAACATTTTCTTATTTGGCAACGCGTTGGTTGAAAATGCTTTCTTGCATCCAAAGTGTTAATCTGGATTTTCGATGTTATCATTTGCATTCAGCGAGCCGCTCAAGACATGTTATTTTGATTGCTGGCTCAGGCCCATGCTCCTACAAATGGAGGAGGCTGGGAGGATTTAATGAAACAGGAGCAAACGCTTGATTTCTCTTTGTCTATTAATCTGTCTTGGGCTCAGTTAAATATTTTCTGCCCCCACCATTCTTTCATTCTGTTGCTAGGAAAATGGGAGGTAAAAGTTCATCCAATGCTCGGTATGGCACTGCAGCACCGAGACCTTTTTAATGAAGAATAATGAAGAGTAATTGCATATCTGTAATAATATCAAACTTCCGAAGTCAAGGGCAATTGGACATGTCCCAAGAATGTGTCTAGCTTGAGATACACTGCAGTGACCATCATTTCAAGGGATCTGTCTTGTGAAATTATGACCATGCTAGAAAATGTGTTTTATTTTTTAAATTACCTGTAAAAAGGGTTCAGGTTATTCAAGGGCAACTGATTCACAATAGAAATATTAAATATTTCTCTGACTAAAAATTACGATCCATATGGTACTGTTTATTCAGATTTCATTTTTGGAATAATGTATCTAAATTATATGTCATATGGTAGGACAGAAAGCTGTAGGGGTGTGGTGGTAGCTGTCTTACCCAGGCCTTGGTGCTCAAAGGCCACCGTGCCATGTAAGACCATATAAGAACACATCAATATTAGAGATGGTAGCTGGAGGCTCTATTAGATTTTTGACTGGGACTCATGAACGTCCAGATATTACTCTAAATAATAGATTGAGGAAAATCTATAATAACCCAATGCAAACTATTAAAGGAGTTAACCTAATTAAGATAAACTGTCCATGTGCCCTAATAGAGCGGCTGTCGAACTTGGGCCCCAGCAACCATCCACTACTTATGGTTTCCATGAGTTTCAGGAGCTGATCAACCGGACATCTTTCTTTACAGGAAGGATTGTTCCAACTCCTAGAAAACTCATTTAATAAAAATGATATTAAACATAAGACATAAAACATAAAGCCTTATACAAAATAGAGAGTTCATTGATGTTAGTATTATCTGGTAATTGTTGCTTCCTATCTGTATGTGCTGCACATGTAAAGATGTATCATCCGTGTACCTTACTGCTCATCCCTGAAATGGCTCAGACAAATGCCTTTTTGGGGGGTTTCTGCTCCCAGTGGAAGGCTTATGAAACGGACTTGATTATCTCTACACTGGCAGTGGGCTGTGAAAATGACTGATCTCTAGCCCATTTAGACTCAAGTCATGCAACATATTACATAAAACATGTTCACATCTTGCTGCTTCTGATGCACTGCTCTCAACCATTTCAGATACTTCATTGGAAATTGGATGCTGCAGGATCATGGACCCATAAAAAGCTTTGGAAGAAAATCATTTTTTTAATGCTTACCCTGTATGCTCATGATGAGGGTCCTATTGTGTAATTTATGGAGCGAAATGTAGTATGCAAGAAAATGAAATTTGGCAGAAATCACGGCAGGATGTCTGCCAGAATTTTAGCTAAAATGTGTGTAATTGTTAGATTTGTGTAAGGAGGCATTAGACCAGAAATAAGAAGTTTTCTTCACTTTTGCTGCAGTGTAATTTGACTCAAATCCTTAGCTCCTCTGTAGATGACAGTTTCAGACAGTAGTTGTGATGCAGATCCTAAGTAGCGCTTTCCATTTTTATACATTTTCAAAAATGAGCTAATACCAGACGTAAAGGGGTAAAGTGCTATCTGGGGGCAACACACAGAAAATTGCCCTCCCAACTCCTAAAATTCACATTTCAGCATTTTTATTTGTTGCCCTTACTTATTTTCCTTCACCTTTCTTCTAGCTTCCTTTTCATTGTTTTCACTTTTTATTTCTTGTTACACCACTTCATGGTGTTATTATTCTGGTTATGTTGGTGCAATACTCATTCTGTATGTCGTATTCTTTGCCTGTGTAATCAGTAATCCAAGTAAAGTCGAAGAATCCATGGCGCTTTGATGAAGTAGTTACATTCATTCACATTTGCCTTGTTTTGACCCCACTTACCCCTTTCTCTTCTCTCCATAGAGATCCAGTAGCATGCAAATTCAAGCTGTTCACGATAACTTTCAGCAGCTTGTAACCAGCAATAACATAAAGTCTATAGCATACTTGTCTACTCTTCCAGATTGTAGGAGGTTTCCAGACTTAGAGGAGATATCCCTGATTCCCCCACAACTTCTGCCGCCAGCAGCTTTCTACAGATATACAATCCCAGTTCCAAAAAAGTTGGGACGCTTTGTAAAATGTACATAAATGTAATTATCTGCTAGACCCATATTCTATTCACACTAGATCATAGATGTTAAAAGTGAGACATTTTACCCTTTCATGAAAGTAAATAACTAATTTAGAACTTGATGGTAGCAACGCATCTCAAAAAGAGTTGAGACCAGGCCATGTCTACTATTGCCTCTTCTTTTAACAGCAGTCTGTAAACCTTTGGTAAGTGAGGAGACCAGTTGCTGGAGTTTTGGGAGAGGAATGTTGTCTGATTCTTGTCTGATGTAGCATTTTAACTTGAACAGTTCTGGGTCTTATTTGCCGGATTTTTCATTTCACGATGCGCCAAATGTTTTCTATTGGTGAAAGGTCAGGACTGCAGGCAGGCCAGTTCATCACCCGGGCTTTTCTTCTTCGAAGCAACAATGTTGTAAAGGATACACTATGTGGTTTAGAATTGTTTTGCTGAAATATGCAAGCCTGTCCCTGAGAAAGACATTGTTTGGATGGGAGTATAAGTACTTTTAAAACTTCTGTATACTGTTCAGGATTGATAGTGCCTTTCCAGATGTGAAAGCTGCCCACACCATAAGCACTAATGCAACTTCATACCATCAGAGAAGTTGCACTGATAAGTGCTTTGTGGCCAGGGGCAGGGGAGCACATAGCCTTCATGCTGCTTGAAATGGCACCCCCCACCCCATGCCAAATTCTTGACCTACCCCCTTCCCTCAAACCAGAGCTGTAACTTGACCAGCATGCAGTTTCTATAATACTGGTGTCTTATGCAACACAAGGGTCTCTGGGCCCCCTCAGGCTCCTGGGCCCGGTAACAACTGCTACCTCTGCACCCCCTATAACTACTGCATTAACCTGTGGCTACGAAGCTTAAAAAAAGTTGTGTGTGTTGTTGTTTTTTGTGGTGGCCCTCTGTATGTGACGTCCGCTCTGCTTTCCTATCCTGAAAAAACGTCATGGACACTCTTTTGGCCTCCATGGGTAAATAGGGGCCTATTTGTTGTATGCGGCAGACATTTTCCTGAATCATAAGCAAAATGTGTTAACATAACAAGAGGTGAACAGAGGCTTAATGGGCTCACTCAGCTGCTAATCAAGGTACTTTGGCTTCCATTGTGAGGAGCTTGTCCTGTACTTGTTGATGGGATTTGCAGAGTTTGCTGAGAATACCAAATATCATGTCCCTGTGGAAATGTGGAGTGTTAAAGTAGACAAGTATGGTGTATGGTCATCTTTATCGTTTCATTTGTTATATTTGCCCAACAATAGAGTTCTGATCCAGTAGGGATCTATCCCTAATTATGTAAATTTTCCTTAAAAGATTTTCTGAAAAATGCCACAAACAGTGGACAACCTATTTAGGTCATAGACACAGCTTTTCTGATATCACTAACTTCCCATTACAATGATGATTCATGTCTAACATGGATTTCTATAATATAAAATGTACATCTTGCTGGAAGAAGAGTTTTGATATTTCCCTAAGCTTTAGACCAGGGATGCTCAACCTGTGGCCCTCCAGCTGTTGAAAAACTACAACTTCCAGCATGCCCTAATAGCTGTAGGATGTCCAGGCATCCTGAAAGTTGTAGTTTTGCACCAGCTGGAGGGCGGCAAGTTGAGCATCCCTGGTTTAGCCACTGAACTAAGCAAGCCAGTGTGGTACATGAAATCCACCGGCATGATTTTATTTGGTATATACGGTATACTTTACCCTGATTAGCTTGTTTTATTCTCGCACTGTATATTGTGTATAAAGAACATTCAGTTCTAATTATCTAATGCACTTTCAGCTGTTAATTTGTATCTCTTTCTTCAGAGAAAAGCACTTTCCATAAAATGTAATGTGTGGAAAACCAAAACCTCATTTTATTTTTGATTTATCGTTTTTAATCATTTTGAAATTGTATGTTAATATGCTGGGTTTGTACACTGCAATCTTTAGAGTTTGATTGTCTTCTGCACGATCAATGATTATCCTGGATGATGGGAAAGCAGCTAGAAACTATACTTCACCATTTAAACATACCCCTTAAAATCAGCAAGAGACTGCTGGCTGCTGAAGATTAGAAAGCTTCAAATGTTGCTGTTCCTGAAGAGTAAGACGGACTGTAGATAGATTCAAGGCTCAAATGTCAAAGGACACAGTTCTGTATTATCACCCCTTCATGTTATATGGCATGTAGGAACCGACTATGACTTCCTTCAGGATGCACTAAAGTGACGTTACAAAATTATTACTAATTTATTACCTTCATTTGCAAATGGCATTATACTTTCTTAGGCATTTTTATGGGATGTTGAGCTATAGCTTTACAAGGCTTGCACTCTGGTAAATATAGCTTGTGAGTAATATATGAAAGGAATTTCATGTCGTGATCACAGAGCTTTCACCTGCTTCTCTCTTGTATGGCTGTCCCATGGCTATAAGGGCTTGTCAATGATGTACATGAATGATGCTGCCTGCCGTTCCTGGGGTGCAGCTTATAAAGCTCCAAGTGTCACCTGCAGACTAGCAGACATGGCGGTATAGCCTGGAATAAGCAGACATGGCCAGTGCATTGTTAGGATATTATTACCATATTAATGAAACGCTGGGAGGCAGTGGAGACAAAACAGCACAGTGCACCAACCAGATTTTCTTTTTATACAGCCTAAACAGGAACAGGCCTAAAAATGAGGAGTGTGGAACCCTGGGGACTAGTCACGTTGCCGCAGATGGTAACAGTATTTTAACACTTTTTTATATTCTAGTAAACTTTTAGGTGGTATAGCAGCTATAAGAGATGTCACTGTCTGTAAAATCTTGTATAGACCTTTAAGGGGTTGTCACACAAAAAAATATTCTACAGTTTTCAAACCAGATCCTGGATCTGAATACTTTTGTAATTGCTTGTACTTAAAAAATTAGTATAGCCACCAAGTTATTCAATAAAATGTATCTGTATAGTGCCACCTGCTGTTTCTTTTTTTCTTATTTTTTTGTCCTGCTGACTGAGATGGCCGCACATGAAAGGTATTTGAGAATATATTTATCATAAATTAATATTTAAGTATTTTCATTTTTTTAATTCCCGGAGAAACCCTTTAAGTGCTGGCCAAAGCCACTCTGTGCACCAATGATTGTTTTGCTTCCTTGCTTCATCTTCATGAAAGACAGGGTATGTGCATATGGATTAAAAATATTTATTTTACAGACTGAAGCAACAACTGGTCAAGTGAAAGCTATCATTACATCCAACTGAACTAGTCCTACAAGGAATTCTACCTGGCTAACAGTGAATTTCCTAGTGACAGACTCCCTTTAAAGGGAATTGTGCTAAAATAACCAATGAACCCATACTCACCAGTTTAATACATTCCCATTTCTAGCGCCATGCTCTTGTCTTCCTTGTGTGTCATTGTTTACTTGTGTATAGTTTTCATGTTCCTGTATACCCCATGTGACAACCGCAGCCAATCACTGGCCTAAATGGTCTTGAGCCATACACTGCTGAGGCCACTGATTGGTTGTGGTGGTCATGTGAAGTATCTAGGCACATCACTGCTGTGGCCTTATAAACAAAGACTAGTAGGCAGGACTGCAGCATGGCGCTGGAACTCATATAATTTAATACAACCCAAATTTTTAAATATCCTTGGAAAACACATTGAAAGGACTAGAACACACCCTATAACTTGTGGCATCCACCATACTGCACTCTAAATTACTAAAAATATGTAGAGTTTGAAACTCTCAAATGCATGCTTTGGCCATGAGGAGCAGTGCTACCCATATACACATATTAACAGTATACTCCAAATATTGTAGTAAGAATGGAATGGAGTTTGTTGTGGATAATCTCACAGGTTTATACTCCAATGTACACTTTGGGGCACATTTATTAAGACCAGTGTTTTAGACGCCGGTCTTAAAGGGAGTCTTTCACCTGTTTTTCACCAATATAACTAAGAGCAATGCCCCACAGAAGATTGCATACACATCCCAGACATACCTGTGTGTATTACATGTCCAGGAAAGCACTTTTATTAAAGCTGCTTTAGCTACTTATATCTTGGGATTGGTAGCAGATAGAAAAATTCTGACCTTATATGAAAGCTGGAATTCCAAGCTTTCAAATTATACCAAAATCACAGCATTATATCCAGTATATCAGAAGATATAGCTGTTAGAAATCGAGTCAGGAGTGAAAGCTGTTTTTACTTTCACTTTCAGCTGGGCATTTGGGAGCTGTTTTCCTGCAGAATAAAAGTGCCTTTTCTGAACATGGAATAAAGCTCACAGTGCACACAGGTATGTCTGGGATGTGTCTGCAATCTTCTGTGGGGCACTGCTGTTAGTTATATAGTTGAAAAATAGGTAAAAGACTCCTTTAATAAATCCCTAAACTGGCAGTGGTTCCACCGAAGTTATGAAGAGGCACCGGCTTCTTTATAACTTCAGCGGATCCACCGCCGGCTCTAAATGTAACAGCATTCCAAGCTGTCTTACATTTAGACTATTTTCTATGCCTGAAAAAGGCATAGAAAATAATGAATGAGACGGGTCTACCGGTCCTTCCCCGCCCACACTATGCCCACAATTTTAGACCTGGCTTGAGCGGGGCAAGTTGCAGATAGTGGCACAACTAACCATTGCCCCGCCATCTGTGTCTGAAATACGCCTAATATAGGCATATTTCAGTATAATAAATGACCCTTTTTGATTCTACAGGTAGACTGAATGTAGCAGAGAGGATGTAGCAGTGAACTTACATCTTGTGAGGTCAACTATTCTCATTGCTGCATAGATTTCCATGATGACTCCTGAGCATGGTGGGGTGCTGTTGGAGGAATGTATATGGCCATGTACATAGGTCTTTTTGAATTGCTGCACATTCACCAGCTGTGAATATGACAAATCTGAGTTTTCTTGAACATTTTCTGCCTGTTCTGTGAAATACTCCGGTAACACCACATTAGCGGAGAAATGTTAACTCCAAATGATGCTGTAGTTCGAGATCTTGTCTGACCTAGAAGCTCTGCACTAACGTTAGTCTTGTCTGTGTGCCAGTAGAACATCTTGAGGCAAGGAAATGAGATCCTGTGCACTGGCTTAGCAGAGATTTGGCAGGCCAAGTGCATCAAACTCAAGCGGGGGGGTTTGGTGCATTTCCCAGTGCTGTCAGCCAGGGATCATTGGCATAGTGCTGGCAGACTACTGGGTCTTGACATCCTAGGCGATAGGATTGATTTGCAAAGAGCTTTGCTCACAGGAGAGAATAAACTTTAAGAGACAAAAATGTTCTTATAGACACGTATCTAACACAGGCTGGCAAGCAGGAGTACTGAATAAAACGCCAGCATATTGCTGACCAGGAACAGTTTCATAGACACGCACCTAGATACGTATTGTGAAACAATAGTGGAAGAATCAAAGAGCAGATTCTATACATTTTTTTTTCGAGACAATGGGACTGTTCATTTTTGTTTTTTCGGTTTATGGATGTGCTTATACTATATAATCCTTTAGATATGAATACACTGTCAATGAGATGTTCTATGAACCCCAAAATCATACTTCAGGTAGCTCCAAAACCAGACATTTTAAAGAGGACCTTTCATGGTTTTACATTATAGTAGGTAAATACCTTTACTTGCAGGGCACCCCCCCTCTGATGCTGCCACCCGCCCAGGTTTTTCAAAATAGCGCTCCTGCGCCCCGCTCTGCCCCCCTGTATTTTTCGCGCTCAGTATGCTAATACTGAGCATCGGTACAGGGAGGAGAAGACGCCCGGGTTTCTCAATGGGCGTCTCCTTCTCCCTGGCTGTGCCGCGATCCAATCACAGAGGAGAATGTCACAGCCAAGGAGTTTTTTTCTCCCTGGCTGTGACGCTCTCCGATATGATTGGATCGCGGCACAGCCAGGGAGAAGGAGACGCCCATTGAGCATACTGAGCGCGATAAATTGTAAATTGACATCATACACCTGGAATCTGAGGGAACAGTCTAAAGGTCCTTTTACACGGGCCGATTATCGGCCGAAAAATCGTTCCTAGGAACGCTAGTGCCGATAATCGGCCCGTGTAAAAGTGGCCCTAATCAGCCGACGAACGAGCAAAACGCTCGTTCGTCGGCTGATTGGATCTTTTGTAGAAACCAAAAGATCCAATCTGTCGGGCGCACATCGGCCTGTGTAAACAGGCGATGTGCGCCTGACAGTATGGAGCTTCCGGGCCGCACGAGCGATACAGCGATCACTCGTGCGGCCCGGCGCTCAATTCATCGGGCCGTGTAAAGGCTCCCTGCCCGAGCGCCGATATCGCTGATCGGCGCTCGGGCAGAGAGACACATCGGCCCGTGTAAAAGGGCCTTAACTATATGTCACATCCGACCTCCCAAGTGTCCTCTTTTGGAGGGACAGTCCCTCTTTTTGATCAAAGTCCCCCTGCCCCACTTTGATCCATAAATGTCCCTCTTTTTGATCTGAAGTATAGATTTTAATTATTGCATTTACAATATTGTTCCAGAAAGTGTTTGGTTCCCATGTGCATATTAGAGCCCTCCTTGCATATTATTTCATTAATATTATATTATTATGTTTAGAAATTTGTATATTCAGATAATGTTTGCACTATTCTGTAAGAGAAAACTATTGAAGTGCATAGATATGCAGGAAAGATCACACACTGAACCATAAGTGTCCCTCTGATATCCAAAAAAAAAGTTCTTCACCCATTTGAAAATTTTATGCAGGCTCTGCCATGTCAAACCTGCATGTTTCTATCACTCAATTTTATATATTATATTTATCAACTTTATAACAAACTTTCCAAAATCAAGAGCATAAATATCCCACAGTGTTGTTACTACTAAAATTTAGCAAAGTTGAGAACTTTTCTTCCCTTTATTCAGTACTGCCATGTAGCATGACACAGCCTAGATAGACCAGTGCTTTATAAATATAGGATTTATGCTCTTTATCTGACTCTAGGCTATACTTTGTAAAAACATATTAAGATTAAAAATAGAAATGTCTGGTCATAAGTTTCTCACTTGATCATTTGTGCTTCATTGCTTAGAACCAAATTACTAATTCTGGATAGGAGAGTGTGCATAATAATCTCCACTGACATGTTATAATGATTCCTTTGTAAAAAAAAAAAAAAAAAAAGTGTATTCTGATTTATGGACCTGTAGGGTATACAGTAGCAGATTCTCTGTCCTAAAGTGCTAAAGCAAGGATCAGCATGGGCCATTGACTCCTAGCCTTACCCATGGGGGAACTCCTAGAAGGTCATGAACATGTCATCCACTCTCTATGGTCATCTCACCATAGGGGAAACTTTACAATTAAATGGGATTATCCAGATGAAACAACCCATTTCATTTATTGTGGCCCCTATCTTGGGGCCATCAGCAGATTGCAGGCACTGTGTGCAGCTGTATTCCCAGAATATAGAAAGCCGAGAGATTGTCACAGTATGCTCATGAGCATCAAGACATTATCCTGGATTGTGCTGAGGGCACTGGGACTAGTATTGGGGGCACTATGGCTAATACTTGGTACACAGTAGCTGATTCTAGCAGTACTCTATATGCGGTGGCATACCTACAGACCTATTTAGGCTCGCTTGCATGTGATTGCGGTGTGTCATGAACCAGCAGATGTGAATCCACTGTGCCATGTGACCAACATCCTCTAAGGGCATTGTCTAAGTGAACCCCTCGTTCTTCGCAGTATAGACTTTCCCCAGGGGAACACCAGGTTGCTATCTCTTGAGGCAGATTGGCACACGAGGCAGCTGGTCCAGACAGACCAGGAGGTACCAGAGCAAGTACCAAAGGTACAGTCGTAGTCAGCAAGCAGAGTCATAACTAGGAGTGACAGTGCAGGGCCAAAGGATGAGGCAGAGGCTAAGTCAAACAAGCAATGGGTCAAGGAAGGTGACACTGGTACAGATCAGGCAATCCGGGTCAGCCACAGAAGAGTTGAAGCAAGCAAGCACGGATCAAACAGGTAGCGGAGTCCAGAAACACAAGCACGGGTCAGGTAAACAGGAACACAAGCACAGTTAACAGCAACCTTTGCAGGACACAAGGACCCTTGACACTCAGGCACCTGGGAAGGGGGCTGGACCACTTATATAGGTGCAGGAGGGATAGGATTGGTCCGCACAGTCACATGTGCTAAACCAAAGTCATAGGAAGTGACGTGTGCCGGCCCTTAAGGAAGTGCTACAGGGAACAGGCTGGAAAGCATCCTGTGCCCAGGGATGGAAAGAAATCGTGGAGCGGATTCCAGGAAGGATGATGTCTGCAAGGACAGAGCCCAGGAATGCAGTGGTGAATTGAGAAACATCAGCAGCTGATCACCGCCGAACACGGAGCCCTGGACCATGGCAGTAAATAGGGGGACATCGGTGAGAGTGCTGCTGATAAAAAAAAAGCTGCTTAATCAAGACCAGTTGCAGCCATTACACCTCTGTCTACATGTCCCAATATTGTCATGAATACCACTGGTGAGGCAA
The DNA here is from genome assembly GCA_900303285.1 of Rhinella marina. Lineage (NCBI taxonomy): Eukaryota > Metazoa > Chordata > Amphibia > Anura > Bufonidae > Rhinella > Rhinella marina. Next base: position 105,037 of record ONZH01018512.1, on the reverse strand, counting down.
AGACATTATCAAACTGGTTTATTTAGTGGGGCCCAAAAAGAAAAACGTTAAGAAACTCTGCTCCATTTCCCAAATTGCTCCTGCTGGTGAATGGAGTGATTCATGCAAAAGATGCAGGGCCGTACTAGGATTACAAAGCAGCCCTGGCACACGAACCCCACCAGCTCACATATGATATTGTGTAAAAACAGTGATGTGCAATGCATGCTGCTTTACTTAGTCATGCCCCTATGTAAACCATCAATCCAAAAAGGAAATAAAAGTAGAAACAGCAATGCTTAATCACATGGTCAAGGATATACATTACCCTCCCCAGTAGCAGCACATACCATAATAAAGCTCAAAATACCTCCCCAATAGCTTCCAATAGCATGTAGCACAATATATCTTCTCAACAATGAGAAATAAATACCACAGTGCGGCACAAAATACCTGCCCAGCAGCATCCAATACCAGTGTGCAGCACAAAATATCTCCCCAACAGTGCCAAGTAAATACTACCAAGCACCACAAGATAACCAGAATCATTGTCCTCTGATGACTGATCACCCACTGGCAGCAATACTGTATCCATTTACATTTCTGACAGGACAAGAGCAGTGAAGGTGGTGTTAAGGGGAGATGCTTCCAACCTCCAAACTGCACCATTATCAGTGCAGTTCATGTACCCTTAAGGACCTCTGATGATGTCATCATAGGTCCTTGAGCCCATGTAGTCTCAGAACAGCACTTATGCTGCAGAATTTGCATCATGAGTGCTGTTCCTGTTTAATTATGGCAGGTGGACCCCTGGCAGACCAGCCCACTTGGAATTTGCCCAGTAGGGCAGATTACCAGTCTGTCACTGAAAAGATGTATATTAAAGAATTATATTTCCTCCAAAGCTGGAGTTCCATTGTAATGTGCAACATTCATTCTTGAGTCTTTTTTTTTTCATCCTTTGCAGTGATTTCCAAAAAGATTGTTGACAGGATCACGATCAATAAAATTTGTAGGCTGTTTATCTGGTTTTCCCTTTATTTTAGACTTATATCGGAAAGGATATTGTGTGTCAGACAGCTGCATTATGTTACGCTGGTGGCCTGTGTCTGCCACTCCACTCACCATGTGTCTGTCCTGTGTTTATGTGTGAATAGAAGTTTAGTTCATTGTATCTATACCCTTTTTGGTACTGCAAGGGTTACACCCTTCTCTCCTTGCTCTGTCTGTTGCTGTCTGCTGCTGACTAATGAACTTATTAATTCCCCTATATATGCTGGGCTCCTTGTTCTGCCCGATGCATGATCTACAAGTTCTGTCTGGTTTTGACCTTGCTAAAAGAGCTATAATATGTTTGTTCCAGTGTACTGACTGCTGCTGGATTTCTGGACTTTGACACTTGCTACCTGCCCTGACCTTGGCCTGTTTCCTGACCACGAGTAGTGCCCCTGGTACCTCACATTGGTGTGTCTGATCCCTGTGGGTCAGCAGCGGACCACTCCTGATGGTTGGCACAGTGGATCCACATCCACAGACCATAACACACTAGCATTGTTTTCCATAAAAATAAACGTACAGTGCATATTTAACAGTTCTGATGGCGGCCGATCCCTGGCGCATTTTTTTTCCATGTTAAGCTGGGAACATGGCAATCTTTAGCTGTAAGGGTGCTGATCATTTATCCTGCTGCTTCGCTAGTAAATGTTATTTTTTTTGTGTCAGACAAACCGATCTGTTCATATATGTGTGTGCCATTGCATTAGGTAATTAGGTCTCCTTGTTCCGAGGCGTATTTAAGAGCCATTCATTGATGCCAATGCAGAGCAAGAAAAAAAGAGACTCTAGAAAGATTAAAAACATATGCATCTATTATTAGTATCTTCATCACGCTAATGGACAGTGTTATGGTTTCACCTGATGAATAAATACTGGTGGTAGGAAATGTCTATCCCTATCTGCATCCCTGACTATCCTGTCGTACGCTTGCCCTGATGGTGGACTGCGCACTGACCACCAACTCCCTCACTCACTCCTGAACTGACCCAAAGATAGGATAGGGGGGCAGAAAGACTAAGAGGATAGAAAACCAAAAGACCTCAAAACCCCAACTAAGGGAATCTACCACCAGAGCAAAGAGGTGAAACTGCCAGACCGAACTGATAAAGGAAAAGGAGGAAACAAATATGCGGCACACTACAACACTCACAGTGCAGCAAAAGGAAATAGAAAGATGGGCGAGGTAACAAACAATACAAAACACGACCTTTGCAAAACACACAAAAAGCACAGGACAGAACACCAAGTATACACTCGCACAAATGATCTTTCACACGATACTCAAAAACCTCTACTAGGTGCTAGATCAATAAATAGCAATCACCTCCACTCCTGTAAGCTGGTCTCTTGTGGCAAACACATGCGAGCACCAGCATTGAATGAATGGACTGGCAGCTATTTAAACTAACAGGGCGTCGCCCGATTAAGTGCTCAGCACCAGAGGTAAAATTAGAAGTCCAAAAGGGCTCCAGCAAAATGGCTTCGCCCATGCATGCCTGGACCCAAAATGTAAACAAACACAAAATCAGCGGCGTCTAAACCGTACGGGCCTAACATTACCCCCCCTTCTTGAGGGGAGACCTCCGGACCCCCATCACCTGCTCTACCAGTGAATCGCCTATGATAGGCCCTGATAAGCCTGGGTGCTGACACATCGCTTGCCTTGACCCAGGAATTGTCCTCGGGGCCATATCCCTTCCAGGCCACCAGGTACTGCAAATTGCCCCTAAGCCACCTAGAGTCAAAAATGTGTGATATCTCATATTCATCACCAGAAACCGGGGGAACAATGGGATCCGGACCAGTAGGTGACCTGTTAACTTTTTTTAACAGTGACACATGGAACACCGGATTAATCTTCCATGTGGGTGGAAGCTTCAATTTAACGGCAGCCGGATTAACAATCCGCAAGACTTCGAAGGGACCAACAAACCTTGGCCCTAGCTTTCTACACGGTACTTTAAGCTTAATATTGGCAGAGGAAAGCCAAACTTTCTCTCCCACACTGAACCTGGCTTCTGTCCTGTGAACATCAACCCTTCTCTTAGTCTTTCTGTTAACCGCAGTAATTTTCCTTCTAACCCGAGCCCATACATCCTCCAATTTTCTGGAAAATGACTCTTCCCTGGGCACAGAAGATGCAATAGAAGAGAAGGTACCAAACACAGGATCTCTACCGGCGCAACAAAAGAAAGGGGAAACTTCAGTGGTGGATGAGCGGTGGTTATTCAAAGCAAATTCTGCTAGAGGCAGAAACTCAGACCAGCGCTCCTGGTTATCAGCTACATAGCATCTCAAGAACTGCTCGACGTCCTGATTCTTACGCTCTGTTTGACCATTGGACTGCGGGTGAAAACCTGAAGAAAAAGAAAGTTTAATGGCCAGTCTATTGCAAAAAGAACGCCAGAATTTGGCAATAAATTGAGGACCCCTATCAGAGACTATATCAATTGGCAAGCCATGAAGTCTGACAACTTCTTTAATAAAGGTTTTGGCCAGCGTAACAGCATTAGGTAGTCTATTAAAAGGCACTAAATGGCACATTTTACTAAATCTGTCAACGACAACCCATATGACGGTATGGTTTTCGGATACTGGCAGGTCAGTGACGAAATCCATCGAGATGTGTGTCCATGGGACCTCCGGAACCTGTAGGGGACACAGTAATCCGGAAGGCCGCGCATGAGACACTTTAGCTCGTGCACATACCGTACATCCCTGCACCAATATCCTGACCTGTTTACGCCAATCCGGCCACCAAAAGTGCCTGCCAATCAGTCTAAGGGTCTCTGCCACCCCAGGGTGGCCTGCCAAACAAGATGCATGGCACTCTTCGAAAAGTCTGGACCTTAGCTGTGCAGGGACAAACAGCTTTCCGCAGGGAACTGAAGCCGGAGCCTCTCCCTGCCCCTCCAAAATCACCCTCTCAAGATCCATGTCCAGAGCTGCCACCACTATCCCTTCCCTAAGGATGTGTTCCTGGACCTCCTCATGCACTTTGGGAAGAAAGCTCCTCGACAATGCATCCGCCGGGACATTCTTAGTCCCTGGAACGTAAGTCACAACAAAATTAAATCTTGCGAAAAACAGTGCCCACCTTGCTTGCCTAGGATTGAGCCTTTTAGCGTTTTCAAGGTAAATTAGATTTTTGTGATCCGTGAGCACCTGGATGGGATGTTTAGCCCCCTCCAAAAAATGCCTCCAATGCTCAAACGCTAACTTCATAGCAAGCAACTCCCGATTACCGATATCGTAATTAATTTCGGAAGTATTAAATTTTTTGGAAAAGAAGGCACAGGGACGACGTACATTATTCACTTCTTGAGATAGAACCGCTCCTACTCCCACAGAGGATGCATCTACCTCCACCACAAATGGTTTGGACTCATCTGGTTTGTTTAGGAAGGTGTCAGAGCAAAATTTCTCTTTAAGTGTCTTAAACGCTTCCTTTGCTTCAGAGGACCACATTTTAACATTAGCTCCTTTTTTGGTTAGGTCGGTGATGGGTTTGGCAATCACTGAGAAGTTTTTAATAAATTGCCTGTAGTAATTGGCGAATCCCAGGAACTTTTGAATCGCCTTAAGATTCTCAGGCTGAGGCCACTCCATCACCGCCTTCACCTTCACAGGATCCATCCTGAATCCCTCCCCAGAGATAATAAAGCCCAAGAAGTTCAGCTGTTGCACAGCAAATAAGCATTTCTCTGGTTTGGCGAACAATGAATTATTCCTAAGGAGCATTAAAACCTTCCTTACCAGGACCCAGTGGTTCTCAAGATCACCAGAAAAAATAAGGATGTCGTCCAAGTAAACTATAACACCATTTCCCAGCACAGAACTCAGTACGTCATTCATAAAGTGCTGGAAAAATGCAGGCGCATTGGTGAGGCCAAAGGGCATCACCAAATTTTCAAAGTGTCCTAACGGTGTATTAAACGCCGTTTTCCATTCATCACCCTCCCGAATACGGAGTAGATTATAAGCTCCTCTTAAATCAATCTTAGAGAACCACTGAGCATTAGACACTTGATTCAGCAAATCAGGAATTAACGGCAATGGGTACGGATCACGCACAGTTATCTTATTTATCTCTCTAAAATCTAGACACGGTCTCAACCCCCCGTCCTTCTTCTTCACAAAAAAGAACCCAACCGCTACCGGAGAACTGGAAGGACGTATGTGACCAGCAGCTAAGCTTTTCTCAATGTATTGTTTCAATGACTCTCTTTCCGGAATGGACAGATTATACAATCGTGATTTGGGCATCTTAGCTCCCGAAACAAACTCAATGGTACAATCGGAAGACCTGTGAGGGGGCAGACATTGAGACTCTTTTTCAGAGAACACGTCCCAGAAATCCCTGATTTGAGGAGGTAACTCAAAATTAAGGACAGCAGCAATAAGTTTTCCATCGACCTCTAAACTCGACTCAATACCCCAGGACAAAGTTCCAGAGGACCAATCAATGTTAGGATTGTGTTGGCGGAGCCAAGGTAATCCCAATACAATGGTACAGGGAAGGCCCGCCAGAACATACAAATCAACACATGACTTATGCTCACCATCCAAACAAATACAAAGTCGCTTAACTTGAGCAGAAACAGAACATTGCTGCAATGGGGTATTATCAATTGCTATCAACGGCACAGGATTAACCAGGGTTTCAGTGGTAATATGATTCTGAGTAACAAACGCTTCATCAATTAAATTTACTGCGGATCCGCAATCTATAAGGACATTAAACTCATGCTTAACCCCATTGATTTCAGAAAATCCCGGGAAGAACAACCCATCAGAGCGTAAAAATGCCACTCTAAAAGAAGATGGACTGGGTTCACCCTTTCTGAAATTTTTCCCGCGACGCTTATAGCAAAAACGTGCAATATGTCCGACTTTACCACAATAATGACACACAGTGGGGGTTAACCTCTGATGTACATTGATACAATTTTTATCCGTTCTCCCCACCTGCATAGGTTCATCCATAGCAGAGCAGGCTGGGGGAACGAAGTTCCGGACGGTGGTCTGATTGAACCTCTCTCTGAGACGTCTGTCCGCCCGAATAGCGGCGGACATAGCGTCCTCCAGAGACTTCGGTTCAGGGAAAGAAATCAACAGGTCTTTTAACCTGTCACTTAAACCTGCATGGAACTGGCTCCTTAAGGCCGGATCGTTCCATTCCAACTCAGAAGACCACCGCCGAAACTCAGTGCAGTAGACCTCCGCATCACGAGACCCCTGAACGAGAGCACGTAAACTAGAATCTGCCGTGCGCCTACGGTCAGGGTCATCATACAACAATCCAAGTACTTCAAAAAACTCATCTACAGACCCCAAGCATGGTGCAGTTTTTGGCAACGAGAACGCCCAGATCTGGGGATCCTTTCTAAGCAGCGACATAACAATGCCCACCCTCTGTCGCTCCGAACCTGAGGACTCCGGGCGTAAAGCAAAATACAAAAGACAAGCATTTTTAAATGTAAAAAATTCCTCCCTGGCACCAGAAAATGTGTCAGGGAGTTTTACCTTAGGTTCCACCGTCCTGGAACCGGATGCTTGAACGGAAGTCAGCTGCGTCTGGAGAACTGTCACCATCTGAGATAGACTCTGGACTTCACGGAAGAGGTCGCTTGTAGATAACATCTTGAGATCTACTACCAATGGTATGGGCTGGTGCTACTGTTATGGTTTCACCTGATGAATAAATACTGGTGGTAGGAAATGTCTATCCCTATCTGCATCCCTGACTATCCTGTCGTACGCTTGCCCTGATGGTGGACTGCGCACTGACCACCAACTCCCTCACTCACTCCTGAACTGACCCAAAGATAGGATAGGGGGGCAGAAAGACTAAGAGGATAGAAAACCAAAAGACCTCAAAACCCCAACTAAGGGAATCTACCACCAGAGCAAAGAGGTGAAACTGCCAGACCGAACTGATAAAGGAAAAGGAGGAAACAAATATGCGGCACACTACAACACTCACAGTGCAGCAAAAGGAAATAGAAAGATGGGCGAGGTAACAAACAATACAAAACACGACCTTTGCAAAACACACAAAAAGCACAGGACAGAACACCAAGTATACACTCGCACAAATGATCTTTCACACGATACTCAAAAACCTCTACTAGGTGCTAGATCAATAAATAGCAATCACCTCCACTCCTGTAAGCTGGTCTCTTGTGGCAAACACATGCGAGCACCAGCATTGAATGAATGGACTGGCAGCTATTTAAACTAACAGGGCGTCGCCCGATTAAGTGCTCAGCACCAGAGGTAAAATTAGAAGTCCAAAAGGGCTCCAGCAAAATGGCTTCGCCCATGCATGCCTGGACCCAAAATGTAAACAAACACAAAATCAGCGGCGTCTAAACCGTACGGGCCTAACAGACAGCTTGTGAGAAATTTGGCGCGCTATCATTGGCACCAAGTACTAAATATCAAATGGAGCATTGTTCCTCCTTTCTTTTGATAAGTGCGACTTGGAGAGCACAGATAGAACACTCCATTTTATCTGCAAAGCCCACACTGCTTGTTAAAGAAAAAGGAATGAAGACGGAGAAAAGGAAAGAAATATTATATTGCTCTATTCACCACTTGTCATGACATCCTATTCAGTTGTGCCCTGTCTATGTCTATTCTTTTTATTATGCTTTTGTAGACATAACCAGCATACAAACGCAATCACGGCACGAGAAAAATGTGTTAAAATTTCCCAGTATTGCAAAGTATTGATTTACCTTAGACACGGGGTTCCACATAGAGAAAGCATTCAATAGATTACAGTGCATATGGTGGCAGAATAACTATGACTTTATTATATGTTTAAGTTCATGATTGTTCTTTTTATGCATTTTCTTTGTTGCACAGGAGGAATTTCAGTTTGCATATGTTAAGGCAAGTTGAACGGAGCAAAATATATTTCCTTTATATTGTAGTTTTTTGTTTTTTTTTTACTGTAGAAGATAATTTATAGGTTGCCTGAGACTTTGAAGTCATGTCTGAGGCGGCGTCCTTGAATGTCATTGTAGGGCAAACTGCTGCATACAGTCACTTTTTATTCACATTTTATTATAAAAAGAGTAGTGAAGAGAGATTCAAGAGTTGTAGATTCATGAATAGGATTGCTCTTCAACAACCATTAGAATGCATTTGGTGAATTATTGGTTAGGTTTGACACTTTTAAAGGGAACCTGTCATGATGAACCTGGTGTCTGAGCTACAGGTACCATGTTATAGTGCAGGAGGAGCTGAGCAGATTGATATATAGTTTGATGAGAAAAGACTCAAAAGACTTATGTTATATTCATCTAAATTCCTGCTCATTCTGGGGTCTAAGGTCAAGCAGGCAGGGCTATCAGTGATTGAGAGCCTTCCTTCTATGAGGAGGAGGAGATCCTATCAGTGATTGACAGCCTGCCCTCTATGAGGAGCTGGTTCTATCAGTGATTGACGAGGAGGATTAACGAGGAGGATTGACGAGTGACAAGGAGGTGGTTCTATCAGTGATGACAGCCTTCTCTCTATGAGGAGGAGGTCCTATCAGTGATGACAGCCTTCCCTCTATGAGGAGGAGGTCCTATCAGTGATGACAGCCCTCCCTCTTTGAGGAGGAGGTCCTATCAGTGACTGACAGTCTTCCCTCTATGAGGAGGAGGTCCTATCAGTGATGACAGCCTTCCCTCTATGAGGAGGAGGTCCTATTGTGATTGACAGCCTTCCCTCTATGAGGAGGAGGTCCTATCAGTGATGACAGCCTTCCCTCTATGAGGAGGAGGTTCTATCCGTGATGACAGCCTTCCCTCTTTGAGAAGGAAGTCCTATCAGTGATGACAGCCTTCCCTCTTTGAGGAGGAGGTCCTATCAGTGATGACAGCTTTCCCTCTATGAGGAGGAGGTCCTATCAGTGATGACAGCCTTCCCTCTATGAGGAGGAGGTCCTATCAGTGACTGACAGTCTTCCCTCTATGAGGAGGAGGTCCTATCAGTGATGACAGCCCTCCCTCTTTGAGGAGGAGGTCCTATCAGTGACTGACAGTCTTCCCTCTATGAGGAGGAGGTCCTATCAGTGATGACAGCCTTCCCTCTATGAGGAGGAGGTCCTATTGTGATTGACAGCCTTCCCTCTATGAGGAGGAGGTCCTATCAGTGATGACAGCCTTCCCTCTATGAGGAGGAGGTTCTATCCGTGATGACAGCCTTCCCTCTTTGAGAAGGAAGTCCTATCAGTGATGACAGCCTTCCCTCTTTGAGGAGGAGGTCCTATCAGTGATGACAGCTTTCCCTCTATGAGGAGGAGGTCCTATCAGTGATGACAGCCTTCCCTCTATGAGGAGGAGGTCCTATCAGTGACTGACAGTCTTCCCTCTACGAGGAGGAGGTCCTATCAGTGACTGACAGTCTTCCCTCTATGAGGAGGAGGTCCTATCAGTGATTGACAGCCTTCCCTCTATGAGGAAGAGGTCCTATCAGTGATGACAGCCTGCCCTCTATGAGGAGGTGGTCCTATCAATGATGACAGCCTTCCCTCTATGAGGAGGAGGTCCTATCAGTGATGACAGATTTCCCTCTATGAGGAGGAGGTCCTATCAGTGACTGACAGTCTTCCCTCTATGAGGAGGAGGTCCTATCAGTGACTGACAGGACCTCCTCCTCATAGAGGGAAGATTGTCAGTCATTGATAGGACCTCCTCCTCATAGAGGGAAGACTGTCAGTCACTGATAGGACCTCCTCCTCATAGAGGGAAATCTGTCATCACTGATAGGACCTCCTCCTCATAGAGGGAAGGCTGTCATCATTGATAGGACCACCTCCTCATAGAGGGCAGGCTGTCATCACTGATAGGACCTCTTCCTCATAGAGGGAAGGCTGTCAATCACTGATAGGACCTCCTCCTCATAGAGGGAAGACTGTCAGTCACTGATAGGACCTCCTCCTCGTAGAGGGAAGACTGTCAGTCACTGATAGGACCTCCTCCTCATAGAGGGAAGGCTGTCATCACTGATAGGACCTCCTCCTCATAGAGGGAAGATTATCAGTGATGTCAACTATCTCTGTATACACAGTCATAGGGGGCAGGCTGTCATCACTGATAGGACCTCCTCCTCATAGAGAGAAAGCTGTCATCACTGATAGGACCTCCTTCTCATAGAGAGAAGGCTGTCATCACTAATAGGACCTCCTCCTCATAGAGGGAAGGCTGTCATCACTGATAGGACCTCCTCCTCATAGAGGGAAGACTGTCATCACTGATAGGACCTCCTCCTCATAGAAGGAAGGCTGTCATCACTAATAGGACCTCCTCCTCATAGAGGGAAGGCTGTCATCACTGATAGGAGCGGCTCCTTGACTTCAAAGCCCAGAATGAGCAGGAATATAAATGAAATTAATACAAGTTATACTGAATCATTTCCCACAAAACTATATATCAATCTGCTCAGCTCCTCCTGCTCTATAATATGCTCCTTATATATTTCAATACATTTTCTCGGTGACAGGTTCCCTTTTCAAAGAAAATTGGCAAATTTATTCACCATTTGTAGTCTAAGAGCTAGTAAACCTGAAAGTTGTCCGAAATAATGAATCGGGCAAAACCATTGGTTTATCTGTACTAGTGAAAATTGAAAAAAATAAATAGGCCCTAAGAAACATAAGTCATCGAAAATGTGTCTTCTTTCTCCTGTCACCCCAGCCCTAGACAAGTAGTGGTAAAATCCATGTAGGGGACAAGACGCGTGCCCTATGAACAATCTGGGCTTAACCAAAATTAATCTTTAATGTAGTGGTCACCCTTCTTATTATTTGTTTAATGAAAAGTGCACACTCAATGTTGGGTTATCACTTTGGCTCACTTTTTTCAAATTTACTCCACCTATTGCTGGAGTAACTGTTCGCCAAAGTTTTGGTGTGTGTTCACATTTAACCTCCACCCCTTCCCTTTAAGCCTTGCTCCTTTTCTCTAAGTCACACCCTTGTCCTGTGATGCATAAAAAGTGTCTAAAACACATAATAAATATAGTGCAAGGCATGTAGACCAGTTTTATGGCGAAAGTTACGCCAGAATTCTGGGACATATAGGTTAGTAAATGTTCCATATTCCTTTAATGGTCTGACATCAGTAAGGATCAAATGAAACAACACTAGCGCTGCAGGGAGAGGGGTGTGCTGGGGGTTTCTGTGGACAAGATAATTGGAATTGGACTATAAAGAGCTGTGGGGAGTAATAGCCATAGCAATCCATAAAGCCATCTCTAGAGAAGAAAATAAACAACCCCTTCCGCCTCCCTTTGTTATCTCTTGGGATCCAAATTTTAGCAAATTTTAGGAATAAAATTATTCATACAATAAATAGGTATATTCAGAGCTTCATCCTAGTTTACCCAGCTCTGACTATCCTGGTCAAATTGATTTTTAGGAACATGGTATACACCAACATGAGTCTTCTTCTGATCACCAGATGTGACGTGATTATATCATGCAAGCTTGGTAGTATTGCCATACAATAAAAGTGACTAAAAACAGGCAGCCATTTTACATCTGTACTACATATTCAAGACGTGAAGTCTTCTTTGGAAACAGTACAGTGGTTCCAGAGATTTTTTTTTTCTTAAACACAAAAATGAGCATCATGAATGTTTTTCCTCATTCCCATTTCTGCATGCTTTGTAGTTATTGCTCCCAGCCTGCCGATAAATGTAATTACATTTGAGTGGTGAGCATCTGTCCTCAGAGTCTGTCTGTCAGACGTCGCTGAGGATGCAAGGCCACAGGTGACATGTTTCTCCGTAAGTGAGGAAAATTGGCATCTGACTGCAGTCCTCAGGATTTCATCCTTGTCAAGGCAATTTTACTTGAGTACCAGCACCAACTCATTTCCACATTTAAAGATTCAGATGGATTAATACAAGATAATCTATTGTCATTGTGTTTTTTTCTCCAATTTAATAGCCTATGTGAGCAATACCAGAACTCATTTAAAAAGCTGGCAATCTTGAAGGGACGCTAAACACAGAACATGCATAAAAAAAGCTTTTCCGCCCTTCGTGTTCTTTCTTTTTGCCCTATTTTATCTCATATTGCAATAAAAACTGAGAAATATAAAAATAAATCATGTATCTGTATTCCAGAAGCTCAACCATGTCTCTCCTCCTCCTTACTGTCCTTGTCTGGCTGTAAGGGCCCTTGCACACGACCGTATGCGCTCCGAGACATACGGTCCGTGAGTGGGCCATATGTCCCGGAGCGGCACATAAGATCATACGAGTGCGGGACAATAGTCCCGCAGGCGGCCCTACGTGCACAGCATCATAGTAATCTATGATGCTGTGCACTCCTGTGCCTACGATCTATGCTGCTCCGGGACATATGGCCCGCTCACGGACTGTATGTCTCGGAGCGCATACGGTCGTGTGCAAAGGCCCTAAGTCAACAGGCTGGAGCATGAGCCTCCCTGCTGAGCCTTGTCTGCGGTCTGCTCACTCAATTTGTACCAAAAAGAACTCAAAAACAGATTAATGTGTATGAATTTAGCAGTCGTTTTACAAGATTGATTGTGTCAGGAAACAATATTTCTTGTTCACCTTTAGCACTTTTCTAGGTTTAGTGTGCCATAGGTTAGAATGGGATATAACATTTTTATTTCTGTTTACAGACACATTAAAGGGATATTACGGTTACCATAAATATAACTTATGTTTTAGACTAATTTATCATCAATAATTATGTAATATGATGTCAATTTCACATATTTACTGTTCAGTAGTTATAAAAGTAGTTTTCTTCCTCTGCTACCCACTGTGTTTCCTCATAAGTTACCATAGCATCGACCTGTAGTTCTGAGCCTTTGTCAGGTCGAGCATGCTCAGTGTGTTGCTATCAATTCTCTAGCTAAATGTTAATGTGCTGGTGATTGGTGAGTAGAGGGGGCGTGACCGGACTGTATATCAGGCAGCCAATCAGTAATCTTCAACACTCATGAACAAGCAGAAACTCATAGCAGGAAAGCTAGGGATTGTGGGGATTGTAGTTTTGTGAGGGAAGATCAGGCGCCATGATACTCTCAGTGTGTTGCAGGCTCACACAGGAGCTAGACAAATGGATTATAAGGTAAATTGAAGCTCTGATTATATGTATAGTTATGGGTTCTGGTTGGGTCACAGCTTGCATCCTTAATGCAGTTTTTCAAAAATGAAGTTACTGTACAGGAATACCCCATTAAATGGTCCCTTACATCCTATAGAATGACTTTCCAATGAACATGGATATAATTTTTTTATATATAAGAAAGAATTGGATCTCTGAATTGGTCTCATATGGATGGGGCCGCACCCCTCTGCAAGATCTAAAGATGTAAATGTGAATATTTTGAGGTTTAGGCTACATATATAATCATAAGCATCTGCATAAAAGTGACCCTAATGATAAAAGCCATGCTTATTATCTCAGAAATGAACACCACCAGCCTGAACGCTGTAAAGATTTCATTTTCACGGTTTCTTCATTGCAACAATTGAAAAAACGGTATTAGACCTCATGCACACGACCATATGTATTTTGCGCTCCGCAAAAAATTGATTCACAAAAAATACGGATGACGTCCGTGTGCATTCCGTATTTTGTGGAACGGAGCAGCTGGCCCCTAACAGAACAGTCCTATCCTTGTCCGTAATGCGGACAATAATAGGACATGTTCTATTTTTTTGCGGAACGGAAATGCGAACATACAGAAATGGAATGCAATTTTTTGGGTGGACCCATTGAAATGAATGGTTCCATATACGGTCCACAAAAAAAACCGGAACAGACACGGAAAGAAAATACTTTCGTGTGCATGAGCCCTTAAGTTTATTTTTTAAAAGGTAATTGTAGTTTGACATAAAGAGAAGAATAGCTATTCTAGAGCTCAAGCTGTAAGCAAAGAGCAGATTTCAATGCGTCACCCGTTTTGCTACCAGTACATTGTGGGTTCCATGTGCTGGTCACGCAGAGCCCTGAACTCTGTTGCATAATAAAAAAGCATTCAATATATTAACTCAAAGCTATAAAAAAGAATAATACAAAGTCCAATTCGCCAAATGTGTCTATTGTCATCAGCAGCATTATGAACTTGGAGCAAATACGTTAAATTGGAGCAGTTAATTTCCCGGCTGTGTACTGGGAACTGTTTCCTTGGTGGAGCATTATGGTGCCTGTCCTGTCTTCTCCTAATAACATTAACTGCCTGTCAGAGAATATGATGAATGGACAATCATCTCAGCTCCAATAAAATGACAGGAGGGGGCGAGAGAGTATATATACAAAAACAAATGTGACAGGAAGAAGCTCAGGAAAAGCTAATCACAAACCTGCCGTTGTATCTCCAATGTCTGGGAGCATATATAGACTCCATCATTAGACTGATATCCCAATGTATCTATGATAAAGCCTAGCATTTATATACATGTACAGCACAATTCATGAATATAGTCACTGGGAATATAATTTGCCTTTGGACCATGGAAAAAGGGTCGCATATTTTGTTAAAAACTGAACTATTGCTTCTTAGCGGCTTTTCACATCACATTTTTGCCCTATGTTTAACACTGCGAATAAAAGGGATGTATAAGCGCAGAACGCTACTCAGAGGCTAGCAAAAAATGTATATGTTAATGGATACTCATTTTACAATTGAACCCTATGTTGACAAATGCCACTGTCAGAAGCAGCCATTTAACGTATACGTAATGTGCATACATTAAACATGGGACAAAACCATTGTGAACCCAGTCTTATAGGGCAATTTGATTGAAAGGGTCACAGTAGCTGAAGTAGTCAGGCCCCTAAAGCTTCTAAATCAAATACCATTCACAGTTATGTCTTTACATTTTTCATTAGGTTCCCAGAACTTGAAATGTGCAGCGTCAGGCAATGATAATGGGGACGGATATTTTTCTGGAGTCTTCATTGCAGCCCCAGTAAATGCACAATATCATATTCATTGGAAAGGGTAAGATGTGTAATGAGGTTGGGGCATGATGATTTAGTTCCCATTACCACTGGCATAACAATAGGTAGTGCCAAGGTTGCATTGGTACCTGTTGTTTCAGGAGGTCCAATAGACACTCCTGCCATATTGGTGGACATTTCTGCTATCATTTACATGACCGGTGGGGGTCACTGAAACAGATTTTGCATTGGGTCTAGGTGCTTTAAGGTGTGCCTTTCCCAATGACCCATGATATTGGAGGCACGCTGAGTAACCATAATAAATGAGGCTCGTGCTGTAACTGATATAGCTTCTGCACATTGAATTATTATGTTCTTCTTTTCAACTCACAGCAGAAATCCTGGTACCAGTAAAACCAGTAAGGAAAATCACGTTAATTAATCTATGGTATTTTAACACAAGTGTGAACAGGTCCTCCCTTGTACGTGTTACATTATGACAAGAGAAAAGTAGAAAAATAATTACTGCTGGGAATTTGTAAAATTAAGAAAAAAGTCACCCCTTGAAAGCAGCTCCATTCCAGCAGTCTCGTCCCCACTGAATCTTAAAGGAGTTTTCCGAGATTCAGATACTGATGACCTATCCTAAGGATAGGCCATCAGAATCGGAATGCATACCTCCCAAGTGTCCCTCTTTTGGAGGGACAGTCCCTTTTTTTACCCAAGTCCCTCTTTGATCCTTAAAGGGGTTCTCCAGGAATTAAGAAAATGAAAATACGTAAATATTATTTTATTATAAATATATTCCCAAATACCTTACATTAATGACAATAGCTCATGTTGTCTGGGGAGCAATGATTAGGAGAAACAAAATGGCCGCTGTCCTATTAGTACACACAAAACCTGTCCTACTTCACAACACTGAGCTATAGAGCTGCCTCATCCTCCTCTCTGCTCTGTCAGGGATTATGATCCTGAATACAGTTTAATATGATATTTAGCTGAATCTTTGTGGGAATTGAGTTCATGAGGAGACATGAAGTACAGAAAGGATGGACAGGACAGACTGTGGTAATATGGAGCTGTGGTGATGGAGACTGCATACAAGTGATGCTTCTCATCAGCCACATCTGCTCATGAACTTAATTCCAACAGAGATTCAGCCAAAATTCTTATCATCTGTATTCAGGATCATAATCCCTGACAAGCAGAGCAGAGAGGAGGATGAGGCAGCTCTTTACTTCAGTGTTGTGAAGTAACTTGTCCTCCTGTGTGATTAGGACAGGTTTTATGTGTACTAATAGGATGGCAGCCATTTTATTTCCCCTGATCATTGCTCCCCAGACAAAACGAGCCATTATAACTAATTAAAGGTATTTGGGAATATATTTATAATAAAGTAATATTTTAGTATTTTCATTTTCCTAATTCACGGAGAACCCCTTTAAATGTCCCTCTTTTTGACCTGGGGAATTAATAAATTTAATTTAAATGTGCATTAATAAATTTACTAAATTGCTCCTTTCTAAAGTGTTTGTATGGTTTCTACCTGTATATTAGACCAGCACTTCATTATTTGGTGCAATTTGTACCTTAAAATATCTATAATCTAATGATTTATGTGCTAATATTTATATGGACATTAAAACGCAAGAAAAAAATTGCCGCAGGGGCTCCAGTAATTATGCTTTGGGCGGACTTAGAAGGGGTGGCCTAGTATGAAAAAAACTGCTGTTATGTGCACCGCACTCATTCTCCCTCTTTGCAATTTTCAAAAGTTGGGAGGTATGAGAATGGTGAGGGTCTGACACTCGGAATTTGAGGAGGCCACAGCACTTCTCGCAGCTCACCAAGCACAGCGCTGTCCATTGGATAGTGGCCATGCTTGGTATTGCAGCTCAGCCCCATTCACTTCAATGGGACTAATCTGAGCCTCGGCCTAGGGAGAGGCTGCAGCACTCACTACAGCACCGAGGCCTCTTCAAACAGCTGAATCTTAAAGATAAAGTAGTTCACGGGCCACACACATATGGTATCTACGATATGCTTTTCTTGCACACTCATTCACTTGAATGGGTGGGTCTTATGGTAAATGGGACCTAACCAGTGCATGCCACAACTTTCCACAAACCCATGTGGAAAACTGGACTTGTGGCTTGTCCTTTAGTTATAATGGGTCTGTACTACATTCTCGGATGTGAACATTGCTCATCTGGATGAGCCCTTAAAGGGGTTGTTTTGGTTCAGAGCTGATTCATTGCATTGCAAGACAAAGGAGAGCTTCAGAGCATGAAATGCTCCGATGCTCATATCAGGGAGGCCGCCTGGGTGATCATGAGGATCTGTCCAGGTTCAGCTCTGAACCTGGACAACCCCTTTAAGCAGTTACTCCCTAGCAATATTGCAGTTTTTTCTTTGTTTGAAGTGATGTCACTGTGTGAGAATGTAAAATGGACACTATGGTATCACAACATCATGTTGTACATGTTATACCCGGCTTGGCAGTATGAGGTTATGGCGGTGCAGGTTTCCTTTGCACCTTTCGCCACAATATCGCAGCTAATGCATTATTAATTAGCCAGTTGTTACAAGAATTTTGCCCCAGGTTAACAAAATTCAACTTTGTGTGTAACTGGTAATGCAATATATTCCTGTCAGTTCCAGTGACATTAATGGTTATGTTGGAGCTTGGTCAGGGATATTAGTTAACTGAATTCCGACTAAGGCCAAGTTCACACGTCAGTTATTTGGTCAGTTATTTCCATCAGATATTGTGAGACAAAACCCATAGTGAAGCCTACACAGAGATCAGATATAATAGAAAGATCTGCCCCTGTTCTGTGTTTGACCCACACCCAGTTTTGGATCACAATCACTGATGAAAATAACTGAACAAATAACTGAAGTGTGAACTCAGACTAAGCCCTCACGCACACGGTGTTGAATATGTGCGTTTTTTCCGTTCGGATTCATGTGCAGAAAAGCCACAGAGTAATATAGTGCCAGCAAAGTGTACAAGATTACACAGATCTCATGTACACTTTGCTTCCTTCCTTTATGCGTAATGAACCCGGATTTAAAAATCTGTAGCATGTCAATTATATTTGCGATTTTTGGTGCAGATTTCACCCTTTTCAATTGTAGGATGAGATCTGTTGCAAGTGACTTGTGGATTTGGTGCGGAAATGTGTGTGGGTACCCTAACAGAAAAATATCCCCCATTATATGAAAATGTTGTGTAATGTATTTAAATGTTAAATAGTTGTGTATCATACCATCTTGTATGGCGGTATTTAGAGGACGCAGCATTTTCATATTATCACCCCTCTGATGTCTGTTTCCATATGATTCCGAGCTTTAAAGATATAAATTATTCCATATTCTTTACTGATAAAATTGTATTAGGTCTGTGTATTCTCTCTGACTATTAAAGCCAGATTCAGGAGTGCAGGTCTGAATTTGCAGATAACCCTTTCCTTCCCTGAATGTCTGGCAGCTGGCATTGACTTGCTGGCCGCGGTACTTGGAGGAAGGGTTAACTGCCAAGCTCCCTCTGCCTGCTCAGCAAGATGAAATATGTCATTTCTTTGCTCTGCATCTCCCCTCCTCTCTGCCTTGTTCTGCCTGTGTGTGGCAGGAGAAGATCTGTAAAAGGAGAGCAAATGCTTGATTGATCTCCTGTCTTGCAACCTGCAAGGCTGGAAACGTTCTCGGCACCCAGATTTGATTCTTCCTGGGCTGTTGTGAGAGGGGGAAGGGCGATTGCCCTAGGGCTTACAGCTATGGAGAGACTTCATGCTACCTGTGCTCCACACAAATAAGACAATCCCTGCAGCATCCTTTGGATTGCTTTGTTTAATATCAGCTAAAGGAAGATCATTGTGTACCTACCTTCCCGGATCTTTATACCAATGGATTGTTCTATGGAATGAAATGTGACACCTGTGTATGGGATGGTAATGAGAAATGAAAGCATTTACCTCCATTCACCCTCAGTGTGGGCTGGGTGTTTTTGGATGCTTAGAGGGGTTGTCTGCTTATCAGCCCTACTAGAGGGATTACACATGCAAAGAATAGGTACAGGCATATGAGATGACCATTTATCACAAATTTACTAATGGTCCCTTAACACGGACGACAAATCGCTAACCAGCTTTACTAGTAACATTCGCTAGCAATGATATTGCGGTGTAAATGCACCGCCAATTACCCAATGAACGAGCAAAACGCTCATTCATCGGGTAATTGTATCTTTTGTGCAACATGATCTGCTGCCGGTAAACAACAAGTCAGTATGGGGAAGAGCGATGGCATTAGTTCCTCTATTGGAGGAACTGGAGGAGATCGCTGCATGTAAATACACCAGTCTCCTCCACCAGCGATCACCAGATTGTTGGGAAAGAATGGTTCCTTCCCGACAACCTGCTAGATCGTCGTCTCATGTAAAGGGACAATAAGACTTTACTCTGTACTCTGGTCTTAGTTTCCCTTTGCGCTGCAGTAAGATTCATGCGTGCGCCTTGTCATAAATTAGGCGCAAAACTACGCCAGCCTCTGGCTGATGTAGTTTTTTGCCAACATTTCTGCCTGTTTCCAGGAATAAATATTAGTAAATTTGCCAGGGCCACAGTCCCTGACATGGCCCTGTTCTGCCCCCTTCCCACTCAACTGCCAAACACAACGTTAAACAATATTTAGTGGCATTCCCTGTTTGAAAAAAAAGGGACTTTTTACAATTTTTTTGCCTAAGGTAGTCACCTCTTGTAAGGCAAAATTTAGTGCAACTCACCACTCAAAACTGATGAAGAAAGAAGAAAAGTGTGACAGCCCTGGAGTGGAGTAGAAATTAGACTAGATCAGGCTAAAAAAAAAGGCACACCGACATAAATAGGTTGGAAAAAAGGCTCAAAAGTTAGAAAACTTCTGAATTAGGCCTCATGCACACGAACGTGTGCCGGCCGTGCCCGTGCTGCGGTCCGCAATGCACGGGCACTGACCGTCGGGCCACCGCATGCGGATCGTGGACCCATTCACTTGGATGGGGTCCACGATCCGCACCACAGAAAAGTAGTGCTTGCGCTACTTTTTTGCGGTGCGGAGACACGGCCAGAAACGCCACGGAAGCACACCGTAGTGCTTCCATGGCGTTCTGATCCGTGCCTCCGCTCCGCATCTCCCGGATCTCGGACCCATTGAAGTGAATGGGTCCGTGATCCGTGATGCGGGCTACACACGGCCGGTGCCCGTTTATTGCGGACCCGCTGTATACGGCACGCAGCACGGGCACGGCCGGCACACAGGCAAACAGAGTGGAAATGCCTCCAAAACTGGCGTATTTTCATTATGTTATGTATTGTCAGACTGTGGTTCCTTGAGCCCAGGAGAAGAAATTACTCTAGACATCCAACCCCTATATCATGAATAAAGTCTAATAGGTGAATCCAAGAAACAGATCCTAGTGTCAAGTGACTGATTATAAAGGCAGCCAAATGTTTTTTTCTTCTAGACCAGGGTAGGCTGATAGCTGTAGTCAATCTGGGCATGCTGGGAGTTGTAGTTTTGCAACAGCTGAAGAGCCTCAGGTTGGCCACCCCTGTTCTAGACCTTTGGGTCGCACTATGTTATTAGAAACGTCTCGTATTCTGGTGGGCCAGTCCTACTCTGGTGTTATAGGACATAAAACATTACAAAATGGGAGCAGTAGCATGCAAAGATATAGCAAGAACACATAAGATGAAAATACACCTACTATACTTATTCGGAGTACTTTAGGCCTTCATGGGGTTTGGGTTGTTATAAATGCATTTTTCACTTAAAACTGAATCACGGAGTTTCATTTTTAAAATTCTCTGGCGTTGTTCCTCCCCATGTACCCCTATGGTTTCAGGTAAACATGATGTCCCATCCAACTACATCATGCAGTAGCTCTAGCGCTCAAGCATCACATGAATGAAATAATACCGCTAAAGAGCATATAATGGTGGTTAATAGTGGAGAATTTGTAATAAAAGCACATTGGTAGGCAAGTGAATATTAAAGGGGTTTTGGGGGCAATATACCCTTTCCACAACCAGTAAAGTCTTTTGCCATGAAGGAGGAAATACCTCACTACCTGTATCCAGTCATGGCCTTTGAAGTGTCTCCAAACCATCAGAAAAATGTTCGTACTCAGTCTCTCAGTTAAGTTGATCTCTGGCAGATTTCAGCCTCAGGGATGATGATTTCCTGGACCAGGCTTCTCTCCAGGCCTACATCTCAAGAGATCACAAAAGCAGTTGTTGCCGCTAGATCTGATCAGCAAAGGCTTACTAACCAGGGGTTGGGACCAGCTTCTAGGCCAAGACTGCCAGTGTTAACTATTTGTTGCCCATACATAACCATTAGGAATACATATTGCATAAGAGTGCTTTAACAATAAATCATAACATTTAACTCTACTCTTCAGCTGTAAATTAACCCTTTGCAGTGACCCTCTGAGTCACTGCATTACTTCATGTACCTCTTCCCCATGTTTTTTATTTCATTTCACTGCCCCTGTCAATGTGGAATGCGGAACCAGTTAAAAAAAAAAAGCTGAAAAGTAATAAAAAGAGGGGCCAGGAAGTAGAGACTGGCAGGGAACTGGTAAGCATCGGAACAGGAGCAGTGGAGGGTCGATAAGGTAAGTATAATGTTTTTGGCTTTTTGCACCTTTTTTTTTTTCTTTTTATAAATTTCCTGGACAATACTTTAATGTGCTGTAGTTTGGGAGGACTCACTCCGATCAGTGCTGCCACAGAAGAGCCCGATGTATTCCTGATATGTGGGTTCCCTGCTCTTCAGCCTCTCATTGACACATTTTTCTCTGTGCGCAGTAATGGCAATCTGTCAGGGTGGGGGAGCGTAGATATCAGGACTTTCATCAGACCCCTCGCTGACAGTGCTGACTGTGTGCTGCATAGTGTAAGATGTACGTACTCAACACTGTATGCACAAATGCACATTAGTGACAGGCCACTGATATCAGCGTGTAGCTACTTTATGCTGCCATCAAGGAAGACAACATAAAGGAGACCTTAAGAAAAAAACATATGACCAAATGCTTTGTCATTCCTGACATGTCTGTAATATTAACCCCTTGTATTCCCCATGTAATAACAACATCTATTCATATAAGGGCTCATTCGCACAACCGTGCAGTGTTTTGCGGTCCGCAAATTGCAGATCTGCAAAGCATGGATGCCGCCCGTGTGTTCCATAATTTGCGGAACGGAATGGGCGGCCCATTATAGAAATACGTATTCTTGTTCACAAAACGGACAAGAATAGGACATCTTTTTTGTGGGGCCACGGAATGGAGCAAAGGATGCAGACAGCACACGGTGTGCTGTTCGCATCTTTTGCGGTCCCATTGAAATGAATGTGGACCCAGTCATACGGTCGTGTGAATGAGCCCTTACTCTATGTTGTTCCATTCCTCAGTTATTGCTATTAGAAATTTATCATTGAATCCGCAATTGGGTGTTCCCAATAAGCGGTGTGTCTCTGCACTTTCTGACACTGTCTAACCAGTACAGGCAATGTCAGACTGTCACGGGCAGGGCCGGCCTTAGGGTAGATGGCGCCCTGTGCGAAACTTTCTCTCGGTGCCCCCCCCCCCATTTATATATACTGTATATTTACTTAAGAAGTATGTGTGCCATCCCATCTCCATTATCCCATACAGAATATAGTGACAGTACTAACGTCATACAGTATAGAGCTATAAATAGAGTGTAGAGATATATAGAGTGATATAGGACTGTATAGAGAGCTATAAATACAGTGCAACAGTGCAGAAATATATAGAGTAGGACAGTATATATATATATATATATATATATATATATACACTGTATTCATAGCTCTCTATACTGTCCTATATCACACTATATATCTCTGCACTGTATGTATAGCTTTCTATATTGTCCTATATCACTCTATTCTCTATATATCTCTACACTGTATTTATAGCTCTATACAGTCTGACTTTTAATACTGTCACTATATTTTCCTGTATGGAATAATGGAGATGGCACACACATAGCTCACATCACTAAACCCCTCACTGGTGTTTAATCATGTGTGAGTTATGTGTGCCATGACTGCCATCTCTATTATCCTATACAGGGTGGGGCCTTAAGTATATAAAATAAGGATGGGGCCTTAAGTATATGGATGGGGCCTTAAGTATATAGTCCCGCTCCCAATTAAACACCCCCCCCCGGTCATCACGTTGTTTGGGGGCACTTACTTACAGCAGTGCAGCCGCTAACTTTCCCCTACCACCCTCTGAGTCCTTCTGCGCATGTGTGACGTCAGCCCAGGGCCGGCTCCAGGTTCAGGTGGGCCCTTGGGCGATAAAGTCTCAGAGGGCCCCCTTACAGAGTGATAACTATCTGTGTATAGATAATATAGTAGATGTCCCCTGCAGTCCTTTGTAACTGTAGAGGTAACACAGTGATGGCTATCTGAGTATAGAAAATGTAGTAGTGTTACCTGCAGTCCTGTGGAAATCACAGATAACACTAGTACTGATAATGTGGTACTACCACAGATCAGCGTCTTGTGCCCCCATCAGACCTCAGACCAGCGTCTTGTGCCCCCATCAGACCTCAGACCAGCGTCTTGTGCCCCCATCAGACCTCAGATCAGCGTCTTGTGCCCCCCTCAGACCTCAGATCAACATCTTGGCCCCTCAGACCTCAGATAGCGTCTTGTGCCCCCCTCAGACCAGCGTCTTGTGCCCCCATCAGACCTCAGATCAACATCTTGTGCCCCCCTCAGACCTCAGATCAGCATCTTGTGCCCCCCTCAGACTAGCGTCTTGTGCCCCCTCAGACCTCAGATCAACATCTTGTGCCTCCCATCAGACCTCAGATCAGCGTCTTGTGCCCCCCTCAGACCAGCGTCTTGTGCCCCCCCTCAGACCTCAGATCAGCGTCTTGTGCCCCCATCAGACCTCAGATCAGCATCTTGTGCCCCCATCAGACTCAGATCAGCGTCTTGTGCCCCCCTCAGACTCAGATCAACATCTTGTGCCCCCATCAGACCTCAGATCAGCGTCTTGTGCCCCCTCAGACCAGCGTCTTGTGCCCCCCTCAGACCTCAGATCAAACATCTTGTGCCCCCATCAGACCTCAGATCAAGACCTCAGACCAGCGTCTTGTGCCCCCCTCAGACCTCAGATCAGCGTCTTGTGCCCCCTCAGTCCCAGATCAGCGTCTTGTGCCCCCTCAGACCTCAGATCACATCTTGTGCCCCCCTCAGACTCAGATCAACATCTTGTCCCCCCTCAGACCTCAGATCAGCGTCTTGTGCCCCCCCTCAGACCCCTCAGCGTCTTGTGCCCCCCCCCCTCAGACCTCAGACCTCAACATCTTGTGCCCCCTCAGACCTCAGATCAGCGTCTTGTGCCCCCTCAGATCAGCATCTTTGTGCCCCCCTCAGACTCAGCGTCTTGTGCCCCCCCTCAGACCTCAGATCAACATCTTGTGCCCCCTCAGACCTCAGATCAGCGCGTCTTGTCCCCCCCTCAGACCTCAGATCAGCGTCTTGTGCCCCCCTCAGACCTCAGATCAGCGTCTTGTGCCCCCCTCAGACCTCAGATCAGGTCTTGTGCCCCCCACAGATGTCCCCTCCTCTTGTGTCAACACTCTTCAACATCAGTGTGCTCCATTCTCAGACCTCAGATGTCTTAGCCCCCTTCTTGTGTGTGCCCCTCCTCAGATCAGCGTCTTGTGGAAAATCCAACGCCCCCCCTCAGACCAGCAGTCTTGTGCCCCCATCAGACCTCAGATCAGCGTCTCAGAGTGCCCCCCATTGTGCTCAACCCAGATCAGCGTCTTGTGCCCCCCCTCAGACCTCAGCGTCTTGTGCCCCCTCAGACCTCAGATCAACATCTGTGTCAGACCCAGATCATCTGACCCCTCAGACCAGCGTCTTGTGCCCCTTGTAGGATACCTCGACATCTTGTGCCCCCAGATCAGACCTCAGCCAGACCAGACCTCTCTCTTGTGCCGCCCCCAGATTCAGACCCCCTCAGACAGCGTCTGTGCCTCCCCTCAGACTCAGATCAACATCTTTGCCACCCAATCAGACCTCAGATAGCGTCTTGTGCCCCCCTCAGACCTCAGATGCTTGTGCCCCCCATCAGACCTCAGATCAGCGTCTTGTCTTGTGCCCCCTCAGACTCAGATCCAGCGTCTTGTGCCCCCCCTCAGACCTCAGACCTCAGAGCAGATCTTTTGTGCCCCCCCCTCAGACCTCAGTCAGCGTGCCCCCCCTAGACCCTCAGACCTCAGATCAGCGTCTTGTGCCCCTCAGACCCTCAGACCTCAGATCATCCCCTCAGACCTCAGATCAGCGTCTTGTGCCCCCCCTCAGACCTCAGATCATCTTGTGCCCCATCACCTCAGACCTCAGATCAGCGTCTTGTGCCCCCCTCAGACCTCAGATCAGCGTCTTGTGTCCCCATCAGACCTCAGATCAGCGTTCTTGTGCCCCCATCCTCAGACCAGCGTCTTTGCCCCCTCAGACCTCAGATCAACATCTTGTGCCCCCCAGAACCAGATCAGCGTCTTTGTGCCCCCCTCAGATCAGCACGTCTTTGCCCCCCTCAGACCTCAGATCAGCGTCTTGTGCCCCCCCTCAGACCAGATCAGCGTCTTGTGCCCCCCCTCAGACCTCAGATCAAACATCTTGTCCCCCCTCAGACCTCAGATCAGCGTTTGTGCCCCCCCTCAGATCAGCTTGTGCCCCCCCTCAAGAGCCTTGTCCCCCCTCAGACTCAGTCTGTGACCTCAGATCAGCGTCCTTTGCTGCCCCCCCTCAGACCTCAGATCAGCGTCTTGTGCCCCCCCTCAGACCTCAGATCAAGCGTCTTTGTGCCCCCTCAGACCTCAGATCACATGCATCTTGTTCAGACCTCAGATCCTGCCCCCCTCAGATCAGATCAGACGTCTTGTGCCCCCCTCAGATCAGTATCAAGATCAGACACTTGCACCTCAGACCTCAGATCAGCGTCTTGTGCCCCCCCTCAGACCAGCGTCTTGTCAGCCTTGTCCCCCCTCAGACCTCAGATCAGCGTCTTGTGCCCCCTCCTCACCGGTCTTGTGCCCCCCTCAGACCTGTCAACATGTGATCAGCATCAGCAGAGGTCTTGTGCGTCTTGTGCCCCCATGCAGACCAAGCTGTCAACATCTGTGCCTCCTCCTTGTGCCCCCCCTCAGACCTTGCCCCCCTACTCAGATCAGCTTGGTTGCCCCCCTCAGACCTCAGATCAGCGTCTTTGTGCCCCCCTCAGACCTCAGATCAACATCTTGTGCCCCCTCAGACCTCAGAATCAGCGTCTTGTGCCCCCCTCAACCTCAGATCACTTAGACCCCACCCCAAACAGATAGCGTCTTGTTGCCCCCCCTCAGACCTCAGATCACATCTGTGCCCCCATCAGACCTCAGATCAGCGCCCCCCTTCAGATGTCTTGTGCCCCCCCTCAGACCTCAGATCAGCGTCTTGTCCTCCCGAGACCTCAGATCAACGTCTTGTTCTACCTCAGATCAACATCTCTGTCCCCCCTCAGACCTCAGATCAAGCGTTTGTGCCCTCAGTGCAGCCTGTGCCCCCACTCACAGACGCTCAGATCAACATCTGTGCCCCCCCTCAGACCTTCAGATCAGCGTCTGTGCCCCCCTCAGATCAGATCTTGTGCCCCCCTCAGACCTCAGACAACATCTTGTGCCCCATCAGACCTCAGATTCAGCGTCTGTTGCCCCCCTCATACCTCAGATCAGCGTTCTTGTGCCCCCATCAGACCTCAGATCAGCCGTCTTTAGTGCCCCCCTCAGACCTTCAGGACCAGCGTCTTGCTGCCCCCCCTCAGACCTCAGATCACACATCTTGTGCCCCGCCTCAGACCAGCGTCTTGTGCCCCCCTCAGGACCTCAGATCAACATCTTGTGCCCCCATCAGACCTCAGATCAGCGTCTTGCTGCCCCCATCAGACCTCAGTATCAGCGTCTTGTGCCCCCCCCTCAGACCTCAGAATCAGCCGTCTTGTGCCCCCATCAGACCTCAGACCAGCGTCTTGTGCCCCCCCCTCAGACCTCAGATCAACATCTTGTGCCCCCATCAGACCTCAGATCAGCGTCTTGTGCTCCCCTCAGTCAGCGTCTTGTGCCCCCCCTCAGATCAGCCCACCCAGCCACTTTAAAAAAACATACTTACCTGTTCTGCGCTGCCGCTGCCATCAGGTTCCCCGCTCCACTGTCTTCCCTGCCGGCGCACACTATGACCTGACGCTGTACAGGAGCAGGCCGGACCATTAAGGGGGCGCTCTGGCAGGGCGCCCCCTTAACTGGCCGGGAGTGAAGCGCCCTGTGCAACCGCACGGGTCGCATACCCCAAAGGTCGGCCCTGGTCACAGGCCTACCTTACTTAATACCCAGTTGCAAACTCATTAACAGACCTCTAGCACTAATAACTAAGGAACAGAACAACATACACTTATATGAAAAGATGCTGCAGGGTTGTTATTACATGGGGAATTCAAGTACTTACTAAAACATGCAGGTGAGGCGACCAGTTCTCCTTAAGTGATCATGGACATGACTGCATTTTTCTTTGTGTGCAAGTCAATGAGGCTATTTACACATCTGTTTTTTTTTCCCCAAAGATCCATGTCCCCAATTCGAATACCTCACCACAGGTCCTATTCTTGTCCGTTTTTGCAGATGAGGATAGTCCTTTCTATTGATGGGATTGATTTAAAATACAGAATACACATGGAAACAATCCATTTTCAAGGATCTGTTTTTCGTGAACTAAAAGTCAGACACGGCAGTGTGCCTGATGCCTGAGTGAACACAGTGAAGCACGTGGTTCTGTTTCCAGAAATCTGAATTGCATACATAATCATGAAAATGTGGAAATTACAACACACTATTAGGGTACAACCACAGGGCGCGGTCGTGCGACGCAGCCACGCTCCCCCACAATTTACAACGCAGACTGACCTAACAGAATGGTCTCATTAGTTTGTTTGTAGAACCTGTTGCATCCCAGGGTGATCCTGTCATTCGTGCAGTCACCTAAATTATTGTTTTTGGGCAGCAGATTGTGCTGTCTAAACAGGAATCTGCTGCCCATAAACAATCATTCTGTATGGGGACGAGCGATCGATATAGTGATCCCTCATCCTCATACTGTAGAGGTGATCGCATGTAAATGCGGTGCTTCACTCCCACTGAATAAGCAGCCGACTGTCAGGAAGGAATACTTCCTTCCCAACAATCTGCTGCTCATTGGTACGTGTAAATCCACGTTAAGAGTACAGCCACACAGGGGCAGACTGGGAACTTGAAGTGGCCCTGGAAAAAATACTAAAAGTGGGGTCCAAATTGATGGAAGGCAGGGCCAGAAATACCATATTGTGGCACATTATACCACCCCAACAGAGCCAAATACCACAGTCCATCACAAAATACAGCCCCAAAAACTTCCACTGTCCGGCTGTGAAGAGGGTCCAGGCGGCCACCTGGGCATTGGCCCACCGGGAAATTTCCCTGCAAGGTCTAAGGCTAATTTGCCTCTGCAGCCACAGGTTTCCTAATGCAGTTTTGGGAGCCAAAGCCAAACGACTTTTTTTTTTTAATTTACTTGGCTTCTAAAATGCATGCAGAAACTCGAATGTGTGGCTGTACGCTGAAGAGCATAGCAAAGTAGTAGTCCAGGATCCTTCACAAATATATATGTTATTGACAACGTATTTTGCAGTCTTGAGGACGCCTTCATCAGGTCTAACACTATTTTAGTCATTTAGACAAACTGTCTCTGCCAGTCCTGATCTGTGCCACACAACCATCCAATATAGGTAACTGTATATTCCTCATTCTAGCACTGGGCTGATTTTACCCAAATTGAGGCAAGGGCTGGTGACTTGTCATCAGTAAGTAGATGACTATATCCTTAGGAAAGTGTCACCTGCTTCCTCTGTTAGTGAGTAATGGCTGGAGAAATGTGAGGAGCTAATGGACCTTCATTTCTTGTAGATTGTAAGCTCCTGTGGGCAGGGTCCTCTTCCACTTTGTACCCGTCTGTTAATACTTTTTTATTTTGTTTTTATATTTGTGTAACTCGTCTGGATGTACAGTGGAATTAATGGCACTTTCAAATAAATAATAATGATAATAACTAAAGTCAAATTGGCCACAGAGCATGGCCCCGGATGTGAGCATAATTGGCAGCACATATTGAGGCATATCTGGCCTCGGAAATGCAGGAACATTTATTCTGATAGGACACCTACCTTGTAATGACTTACTGAAACTAAGCTTTTAAAACAATTGGGTGAGTTTCTGCTATCAGCCCCCTACGATATACACATCAGTGCATTTTGTATATGTCGCCATCCCTGAGATGACACTGGGATGTCATGGGTGGCATGTCTAATACCCTGCTTTTCATCAGATTATCAGTTCTTCCCACTCGTGCTGCCTTGACATGAGGTGCAGAGACTCGTCCCTTGTGCTTGGCCTTTCCTCTCTCCAGCAGTGGCGTCTTCTCCTTTTTGAGCATGCTCTGATGTTCCAGACCACAGGAGGATAAGTGGCTGTCATTTCTGAGAGCAGGCCTAATGTAATTAGCTGCAGAGCATCGGAGCGCTGCCACAGATGGCTCTTAGTAAAACAAGTTTTCTTTAGCAGAGAGGGTGACCTGCTGACTGTTTGATCTTGCTGCATTTCTTTCTTCTTGTTACATATATCCTTTTCCCTGCTGACATATGTGTGCATTTATTTATGTGCTTTTTTGTCTTCCATCCTGTCACCTACCTACTGCATTCTATTCATTCTGTTCATTCTCATTTTGCGCACTGGTTGACATAAGCGAGAACTGGCCCACTTGTCATTCCATGGCTACGGCCTCTATTGAGGGACTGAAAGAATAGGCAGCCAACATTTATGTATGGTGAAGGTAACAACCCTCTTATGAGATAATTGGCAGCTTCAAGTTGAGCTTATTACTCCATTATAATGCAGCAGATACATTGTAAATGACAGCATCTGCTTTGGCCGTTTGCTTCGTTCATAATAAAAAGGAAAATAGGGACTCATTAATTCTTAGCAGAATACTGGATTGTTATGGTGTAGACTTATTAAATACACAGAGATGAAAAATGTAAAAACCGATGGATGTTGAGAACCTTAAAGGCTATGTACACCTTCAAGGCAATTTTTTGTATGTTTGCATGTTACTCATTTTTGGCTAAAAATCATTTTTTCAATTGACCTTTATTAAAAATATTGAGCCCTTCTGTTACAAAGGGTTAACTCTTTTTCTAGCTGTGTGACTGTTACTTTCACTTTCATCTAATAACCCTTATCTCTAAACTACTGAGAGGTCATAAACACTTATTTAAGCCACATTCTTATCAGTAACATAAGTATTGAGCTTTAATGAGTGTTTAGAAGGTCAGAGAGCAGAAATATGGAGCCCATCTGCTCCTGGTCTTATGGAAAAGACAGAAAATACAAAGGGTGCTACTACGGCATGTCAGCTCTGTACAGAAAAAAGGACGCCATATTGACCCCTGCCTGTTCTTTTGTGAATCCAATTTCCTGCCCATTTCAGTGTCCGCTTCCTAACTGGTTGGTTATATTTGTGCACATTAATATGTCTATATTTTAACATGTTGATGCAGTTGCTGATTCATACAACACTGGCAAGTCCCGTTTTGTGCAGAAATACGTGACTTTTCCCCTTTCTATGCAGGCCAACAAATTTAAAATGACCCCCCCCCCCCCTCCGGTTCTGTTCATTCTTGGTCTCTCCTTCTGCCATTCAAAATGGCCACACCTCTTCCCAGACTATCTGGTGCCCAATGTGTATTGGTAGCAAAGACACTTCCTACTTGTCCAGCACTTCTCTTGGATTGGCCAGCACTTTTCACTTGAGCAGTTTTGGCTAATCCAAGGTTAGACCGAAGTGTCTTGGCCAACCAAATGCACAATGTGCATCAGGCAGTCTGAGAGGCATTGTGGCCATCTTGGATGGCAGAAGAGGAGCCCAGGAATTAACTTAATTAATTTCCTAGTTAATGTGATTTTTTTTTTTTTCTTGAGCTGGAGGGTCACCTGTCAGTAGATTTGTACCTACTGTATGAAACTGGCTGACCTGCATGTGGACTTGGCAGCTGAAGACATCAGTTTTGGTCCCATGCGGGTGTCTGCTGTGTGAAACAGTAGGCACCCAGTAGCTATGGCGCTCACTCCGCTCCGGAGTGGATGCTATATTTAAAGACCCGACATCCGCCATACATGTACGTCGGATGTCTGGAGACTCTAGGAGCAACAGGGGGCATTTCTGTTACTTCTAGAAACTTGACTCTCTCTGCAACTACCGCTCCTTCTGCACTTAATTAACAGGGCCAGGCAGTATAAACCTGATCATTAGGCTTGAGCAAATGGACCTTCGAATGGAAGGATAGATCCAAAGTCGATTCTTTCAAATACTTTATTTCGAATACTTCGATTTTAATGCTGTTTCCGTACAGCATTAAAATGTATTGGCTCCACGGAGCCAAAGTCTGTGAAGCGGGAGACTTTGGTGAATTACTACTGTATTGATATATGCATCTTTAAAAACAATTTAAAATAGCAATCCAAAGTGGGTCTTGATACCGAGATACCAGCCAGTACCAAAGCCCACTTCCGATTGCTATTTTAAATTGGCAGATAAGAATACAGTAGAAATTCACCAAAGTCTCCCACTGCTTTGTGTAGACAAAGTTAAGCTCCACCGAGCCACTACATTTTTGTACTGTACAGATACAGCATAAAAGCGAAGTATTTGAACGAATCGACTGTGGATCTATGATCTGAAGGTAGATTTGCTCAAGACTAGTGATCATACCTGCCTGGCCCTGTCAATCAAAGTGCAGAAGATGTGGTAGTTGTCGAGAGAGTTGAGCTTCTAGTTGTAATCGCAACGCCCTCATTGCCACTAGAGGCTCATTTGCATATATTAAAACATCAGTTTTCTCAGCAATGTGGGCACATACAAACATGGGATCAACACAGATGTCTTCAGCTGCCAAGCGCACATGCAACTGGTCAACCAAATGTGCTGACAGATGCCCATAAGATTACTGCTGATCAACCTTGCAGTTGATGGCGCTATTATGGCTTGGATCCATCAAGCTCTGGATTTTTTGGCTTATTATATGTTAATATGTTAATCACCACACCGTTACAGCCAACCGGCTCTGTGCACCTACAGTACTTGCCAGCTAGCTATATGTACTTTAGAGAGTCTCTGTGTAAGTCAAGAGTAAATGTGCGATTTCATCAGTTAATACTTAGTCCTAGACCTGATAATTCTGCAGTTCAACCTGCTTATTTCATAACTGTGTTTTCAGGTGTTGCAAAGCTCCTAAAACACGATGGCACCTTGAAATGTGCCATCTCTGCGTGATGGAGAAAATCACATTTTTACACCAGCAATGACTCCCTATAAACTGTGAAGTGGCCAAAGAGTAGATTGTATATACTGTTAATCTTGAAAACAGTAAGCATCTGAATTGTCAGAAAAGAGCCCAGCATGTGTAGACCCATCCTATCAGCTGCGCTGATATCTTACTTGTCGAGAAGGCTTGAATACCTGCTGATTCCACTGGTCGCAGAAGAGGGAAGATAAGCCAGCTTTGTGTTGTGAGCCTCCTTGGCCAGCCACATGCAGGGACACTCACAGGAGCAAAATTGGGATTGATGTTGTGCTGAGACATATAATAGCACCGGGACACAGATTTCTAAAATCTGTCTCTTCTTATCTCTCTCTCCATCCATTGTTCTCCATAGCCATTGTCCGCCTGACATGGTCGACACAAACAGTGGTTAGTGTCTCACCTGGTTTCAGATCTTTATTTTTAGATCAATATAATACGGTCATCTTTATACAGAACTCTGGCCTTGCAAGAACATTAAAAATGTTATAAAATACATGGTCTGTCTTAAAGGAAACCTCTTCTTCTATTTTTGATAATAATTGTTCCTCGGTAAATGGCCACAGTGGCCATAGAGATTAGATGTTGATGGAGTCATGTCATTATCTATGGGTGTTGTCATAAACTTGGGAGAGATCAAATAGGCCACATCGTTTTCACATTCCTGTTGTTTAAAGGGAGTCTATTACCTAATCTGAGCATTTTAGACTGTTCAGATCAGGTTATAGATTTTTTTGGCCCCCATTACAATGGTACCTCTCTTGTCTGTGTCTCTTGTCGAGATCGTGAAAAATATACTTTATAAACTTATGCAAATTAGCTTTAGCAAGTGCCCAGGGACTGCGTTACTACCGCAAGTGCCAGGCCCCTCGGCAATGTGCCCAGAAAACCACACCTCTTTCAGCCCTGTGGCTACTATCACGTCCTCCTCTGCCTCACATATCTCGCGTGTGCGCCACTCAATAGTTGGCCTTCACATGTGCACTGCTCCATCTTTCCATTTATGATCTGCATTTAACAGCACAGAATATTATATATTAATGGGGGCACCAGTGCTGACAATTGGGGCAATTATTGGCAACCAGCATTCCTAAGAACCCATGTTCTTGATAAGGCAAGGTTCACATCTACGGTAGAGGTTCTGACAGGAGCCTCTGTTGGAAATTCCGGTCAAAAAAGGAGAAAATGCTGCTGCTTGCAGTGGTATTTTGTCTGGCAGAATGTGGTATTTTGTCAGCAAACACCTTCATGCTGGCAGTCTCTGGCATATGCTGGATCTAACTATTCCAATATTCTCTTCCTATGCTAGAACAGAATACTGGAATGTATACACCGATCTGAACATACCCTTAGTACCCAGTGTAAATGTGCCCCTGATCACCCAATGAAGTGCAATTACATCTATTCTGTGGGACATAAAATCATCTTGTGCTGGCAGCACATCATCCTAGGTGAATAGGGATCTGCTGCCAGCAAACAAGGAATCTGTATGGGTATGAATGATTGCAGTAGCAGTCGCTCATTCCCATACAGAGGAGATGATTGCTGCATATAAAATGCAGTTCTCCCCTCTGTTTAACAGTAGGCTATTATCTGGAACAAAGAGTTCATTCCAGATGATTGCCTGTTCAGCCCGCCCTTGCACTTTAGTGTTAGTTGCTCCCCCTAATTCAGCCCTGATACAGGATCTTACATGTCTATGCCAGAAATACAATAATGCAATAATACAGTATTTGGAAACTGGTAGTGTAATATATTCTTACAATGCCTCATTGTGCACACATTGCTGCAGGGAAGGGACTCCATATACCGCCATAGCATAATCTGCTGAGTGCTTTATGAGAGAGATAATCTCCACACTGCATCTAGGGGAGAACACTTTCATATTCCAGCATCTGATACAACATGCTACAGTTTCCTTTTTTGCCCAATTTGTACATAATGAAATGTAAAATCCATGTGAAAAATGCATAAAAATAATGTGCAAATTTAAAGTAACTCACTTGACTTTAGAGAAATAGCAACCAACATCATTCTGTTATGGACACTTCTGACCACAGATTTCTTTACTTCAATTCTTCTCTATTATCTTCTCAATTCTTCTCTATTATTTGGTGGTCAACATTTCTATCAGGCCTAATCCCGGCAGTTATTCATGTGTCTGTTTCACCTGTTCTGGAGCCGCACAAGCCCATAGAGGCACTGCAGAGAATGAAAATCAGCACGCCAGCCAGCAGATGCATGAGATATTTTAGCCTTTCATGGCCTTTAAGTTGTCAGATCCCCAGAGTAGGTTTTACCTGCAGGTCATTCATGCTCAGCTGCTGCGCATGAACTCCACAGTAGTTACAGAAGTCCAGGGACTCTGAGCTTGTTGACCTTTAGCCTCTAATTCGAAGCATATAGCTCACTTTGTAAGTTATAAAAAATATAATGCTTGTATTCATGGATCCTTGGTAACTGAATATCTTCTTTACATTGAAATGTATGGAGAATGCTACAGCCAAGAATGAGTAAATAGGGGTCACCAGACTCCTATTATCCGATGAGTGAGGGTTCTAGAGGTGGACCTCCAGGGGGAAATTCTAGTTTCAGCATATAAAGGTTATTCTTTGTATAATGAAGAGTTATACAATCTTCCGATTCTTTAAAGAACCCTACTTGCTGTCTTTCAATAATAACCTTCAGTGTCTGATTCCCTGGGATAAAAATATGTTGTGGTCAAATGGTGGACACAGCTGCAGTGTTAAGGTGGTCATACACATAAGACAAACGCTACTTGATCCTGTAAATTTTGGCGGGACTGGCTCACTATCTGGTGTGTATGGGGGTATCCTGATTAGTCAGAATTTGTGGTTATTAATCCATACCCTTCACATTATTCTTGAGCAATTTGTTTCTTAACACTGGACTTGAAGATTGAAGAGGTTGGCCGCTCTTTCTTTCTTTTCACAAATGTGCCAAGAACAACACAAGTCATTAATATAACCTTTTACTAATATACAAAGCTGATGGAGGGGCATCTGATCAGACCCATCCATCAGGGGCCTCCATGGAATAAGACTGTGCATGGCATGGCAGACTGATGGACGAATCTGGTCAGGTGCCCTTCCATCAGCTGCCATGTTGGGACCAGAGCTTCATACAAGTAGTGATGCAGATAGGAGTAAATAAGTGGGCAGTAGTATACAAATCAGGACATCAGTGCCTATCATCCAAAGACATTCCAAAGACAGCACATAAGGCCTCTTACTGTTCTCCTTGATGTTCTGTATGTTTTCGAAGTGATGTATAACAAATTTTTATTTGCTGTAATATTTGAGAAACTTTTTTCAGTAATGCCATCTAGTACCATAAAATATGTGTGCCAAGGCTTCATATTTCGTAATACTGGAATTCTTACTAGATGTTTGTTAGTAAGTAAGGAAGAGCACCAACAGATATGTGTACCGTGAATGTCTAATTATGATTCAGGTGTTTGCTTTAATAAATAAAGGTGGCTTCCAAAACCTCTGTAAAACATGGATGTTGCTTAAAAACTCCCAAATTGTTGCATCCTTACTCTTAATTAAAATCTTTTGCGGCCCCACTGAAATGAATGGGTCCTCATCTGATCTGCAAAAAATGTGAACATACGGTCGTGTATGTAATCATGTATGTCTTAATTATTAAAGGGGTTTTACAAGTTAAATTTATTGATGACCTATCCTCAGGATAGAAATATGCAAGGTAGGACAGCACTCACAGTCACTGAGATACGGGTGCTCCAGAGGCAATGGTGCAGATCCCCACACAATCGAAAAATCAAATGTATAAAAAAGTTGGATGGAGACAGCACGTCCTTTCAAGTGGAAAACCCTTTAATCCGGATGCTACGTTTCGGCCACAGGGGCCTTTATCAAGCATACATACGTACACCAATACACCATGAGTTTAAATAAAGTTTGTCATATAGTGACAAAATCAATTAGAAAATGGCCCATCCCACCAGGGACAAATGGGCGTGATAGACAAGAATTGGCATCCTCAGGATAGGTCATCAATATCAGATGGGCGGGGGTCCGACACCCGGCACCCCCGCCGATCAGCTGTTTGAAGAGGAGGTGCGCGCCATACCAGTGCTGCCTCCTCTTCATTGTTTACATGCTAGCCGTAACAGGGGTAGTGGTGAGTAGGTGTAATTACATCTAACCTCCCCATTCATTTCTATGGGAAGGATCGCTCCCATACACTTGTATAGGAGCGAGCCTTCCCATTGAAATGAATGGGGCAGCTTGGGTGTAATTAAACCTACTCAACACTACCCCCGTTACAGCCAGCATGTAAACAGTGAAGAGGAGGCAGCATTGAGGGGGCTCTCCTCCTCTTCAAACAGCTGATTGGCGGGGGTGCCGGGTGTCGGACCCCCGCCCATCTGATATTGATGACCTATCCTGAGGATAGGTCATCAATAAATTTAACTTGGAGAACCCTTTAATTATTTTTCAGTGATTTGGGGTTTTTTTGTATATTCTTTTAAAATATGGCCCAAAACCACATTTTTGACATCCTAGGGGCAGTGGCATACATAGAGGAGTAAGGGCCCCATAGAAAGGATCAAACCAGGCCCCCCACACAGGATAGAAGGGTTTCTGCCTAAAACCTTTTCAATGACCCTTGGGCCATTTTTTCCAAGGCCTCATTTGCTAAAAGTTGTTTCTTTAGAGCAGTGGTTCTCAACTCCAGTCCTCGGGACCCACCTGCCAGTCAGGATTTAGGAATATCCCACAGAATGAATACCTGTGGTAAGTCCTGATGGATGGACGCTAATTATATCAGCTGGTCTAAACTAAGGAAATCCTGAAAACCTGACTGGCAGGTGGGTCCCGAGGACTGGAGTTGAGAACCACTGCTTTAGAGGGTAGAGTCCTGACCAAGTTTTCACCTCCAGTAGAAGAGGAGATGATCCCAACTGGGCCCCCTCTTGCTCAGGGCTCCATAGCAGTCGCATGGTCTGCCGCTATGGTAGTTACGCCCCTGCCTAGGGGTGTGTTGACACGTGATTTGGTGTACTGAGTTGTACATGGAAAAATCTCCAACATATTATATGACCAGGAAATGTTGTGTGGAAATGCAGCAAAATTCCACAGCGGAAAGTCCATATTGTGGCCGTGTCCTAAAAGTGTAATTTGCTGTCCACACCCATACTTCACCAGTCACTATATATAAGGACGTTCTACTTGACAACATACACTTTATTATATCAGCAATCACATTTTCAAACTTGACCCGCTAGCTGTTTCCACTCATCTAGCAAACTGAAAATGTTCAAGCCTTATAATACATAGCAACAAACTCTTCCCAGTGCTCTCCTATCATTCAACGCATGCTTCACAGTTTAACACGTGTTGTATCATATTCATCAACAGATCCTCTGAGCAAGGGAATTCTGTTAACACCTTTCATGATATATGTGTCTAAAGCGTGTCCAGTTCCAAACAGAGCAGCAGGCTGTAAATCTGTCATGGACCAGCAGACCTTTGCACTCTGAAGAAGTTAAAATATCCTCGGTATAATTCATTGTTGGGGCTGTCTACCATTAATATTGGCATGACCTTTGTACCAAACAGCCATTTCGGATTGCCTTGTTTGCATAGTGCATAGGGCAGGATTGCGGGTTTATTTCTGTTGCACTGGAGGTCATGGAGCGGTCTCCACAGGAGCAGTTTTATTGAAACATGAATTTAAATTTATATCTCTCAGAGAAGAGGACATAAGCCATAACGGACAAATATGATAGAGCTCCACTGATGATTCCTTCCCATGATAAGAAACTATAGATTTAAAATTTCATGATAGGATCTATGTTCATATAGTAAGAGAAGATAAATGAGCATGATATACCGCAAAAAGAGTCTAAATGTTGATGAAATTCCCAATTTTCCATTGAAATTTAAAAAAAAAAACGTTCAGTGGAAGAATGGTGATTTTATCAGGATCAGGTTTGGATTTTTAATTATTTAAAATGCAGTTTGGGAAAATTAAAGGTGCTATTAATTTTGGGTAACTTATTTTCAGATCCATGTTTTTCCCTTCCTTTTACTATTCAGTAGTCTTTCCTGTGCAGAGGTCGCCCAGCATCGTTAACTAGCATACAGGGTAAGTCAAACATTTAGTATCCCCTCATGATCTGTAAATATTTTGCATGTTTCCATGTTTTCTTGGCATATTCAGGCCTTTTACTTAGCAACAAGACATCCAGGGGTGACACCACCAGATCTCTAGAGGTGGGGATAGAACTTGAAGAATTAGTGAGGATGCTGCAAGACCAGGAGGAGAGGATAGGACTAGCAGTGGCCATGGCTGCAATAATTATTCACAGTGGCAATCCTCACACTGATGCTCCCTAGGGATAGGGCCTCGACAGGAAGGCACACCCTTTTTTCCCTCGGGGCACACTCTAATGTTGGGGATCCTGCTTGATGGCAGTTGAGGCACCCTTGGTGTTATGGGGTTTGGTGTGAGTGCAAGGCAGGAGATGTAGGTATTATGGCCGGCGAATGGTGCTAAAGTCAGTAACCAGACCAGTTGTAGCAGATAAACTCTTTACTAAAGTGTATAATGGTAGTTGTAGTACATCCAACGGTATGAAAACACAGTTCCAAACAATTCACGGTACAAATCTTGATAGCAGTGTATAGCTATAAGTAGAGCTGGGCGATATGGCCCAAAAAAAAAATCTCGATTTTTTTTTTTTTTTTTAAATTTTGGGCGATTCACGATTTAAATCTCGATTTTCTTATGTTATTAAAAATATAAAAAAATGATGTATGAGTGTCATACCAAACGATCCGTCCTCATTGACTTACATGCAGATGAGGACAGATCCGCAATGCCTGCGGGCATTGCAGACGGGACCCGAGCGTTACAGTGCTCGTAACGAGCACTGCTCGCTCATCTCTAATCTCTTCTTAATCGCCATTTTATCAAAAAGTGATAGATTCAGATTCTGTGTATTCTACTGTTCCCTAAAAATACATCTGTTTTATGAAAATTCATCTAGAAATACAGCAGACTGTATATTGTATTTACAGCAGTTCATATTCTGTGAATGGTGCTACAGTCTGGGGGCAGCTAGGTCTGTAAATCCTTCTCGATTGATCAAATTAATAGAAGCAAAGCTCATAAAAACTTTTGGCATGTTTATGATTCAGGACTTCCTATTACAAACTTGTCGCACTGATATATTTATGGACAGATTTGCCCTTTGTAGGACTGAATGCACTAATGACATTGTACTAGCTTCAGTAATAATACTAAAATATTGTACACGTCATAAGGCCATTTTAGTTTCTATAGAAAATTGTTTCTGTTGTGTGTTAACATTATTGATTAGAGGCAAATGTCGCAAAAAGTGATTTGTAGCTTATCTTTGTGGCTGCTGGATGGCCAATGCTGTTTGTTAATGACTGTGTGGTTTGCTAAAACTTTGCGCTATTAAAAGTGAACCTCTCAGCATGAAAATGCAGTGCAATCTGCAGGCAGTATGTTATAGACCAGGAGGAGCTGAGCACATTTAAATTCCTGCTCATTTTGAGCTTAGGAGTCTAGTAGGCTGCCTTATTAGTTTGACAGCTATCTGTATACGTACACTTATGTAGGAAAGGCTGCCCATCACTGCTAAGACCACCCATTGATTGGACTCCTAGACTCGGAATGACATGAGATTTAAATGAATAAATTACAAGTTTCACTGAATCTTTTCCATAAAGCTATACATCAATCTGCTCAGCTCCTTCTGCTCTATATCATGCCGCCTGCAGATTGCACTGTATTTTCAATGCATCTGGTTCGCTTTAACAAACAGCAAGGAGTTGCCATTTCTATCATTAGTAATCTACTCAACCTTGTCACAGCCACTATGTGGGATAGCATCCTTAGGGTATGTTTACATGTCAGAAAAAATCCATTTTGCAGCGGATTTTCAGTACATGCTGCGGATTTGCCTACAGATATAGCCCAATTCATTGGGGCTAATCTATGAGTGGCCACTTGTGACAGTTTCTATGTGTAAACTATGTCAAGAATGAGCATCACATTCTTTTTTTTAAATTTGATGTGAAGTCCAAATGCACGCACAAAACAAATTTGCCCCATAAGAGCAGAGCTACCAGGCAGATCCCCATTTTAATCAATGGTCAGTTATTGTTAAGTTGAAACCTGCAACAAAAACGCAGCATGAACCTACCGTTAGGGGTTTTAGGCTGCAGTACCTCAGACCAGAGTACTTGCAAAATTGTTTTGTTATTTAATGTTATGTCATTTCCTGCCATGTATATTTTCAGTATGGTCATGTGTGGAAGTGACAGAGTTTACCAACTCTGGCACATTCCTCACAGAAAGTTAAGGTGTGGATCCTGGATCCTCCCCTAGCTCAGGCAGTAGTGAGCTAGCAGAGAAAGAGTGAGGAAGTTCTATGAGCTCCACTCTTCACAGGACTAGGCCAAAGGTCCAGAGAATCACTTTCTCTGAGGATTATCTCATTTCTATAGTACTCAGGAAAGAGAGAGAGATAAAGCTAAGAGCCAAGAAGTTCTAGAATCTGCATGCCCCAGCATTGGAGCAGCTGAGGAGGTGGGATGCGGGTGAGTCAGCTCTACCAACAGCATACAACCTGCCAGCACTACCAAACATACAGAAGAATAGAGTACTACATACCTGTTATATTCAGTGAAGTCTCCTCTGATGTAGACATTCTCTTTCCTCAACTTCTCGGTTCAGCCCAGGCTACTAGAGTCTTCATTTTATATCATGTTCTCCACCTTCTCAACACAAACTCTCCATCCTGGTGCCCCAACAGACGAACAATAGCACTGATGTCACCGAGCTGCTTCCTGGTGCAGGCGGACACAATGATATCATTGCCACAGGCCTAGTGAGGTCTATGAGGGTAAATTGTAGGGAACCATCAGCCCCCATGCCCCACCGCAGTATTTATTGGGAGTTTTGGCCACCAGATGGGTACCTGACGCTCCCAGAGTTAATTAGTGCTGAAAGCGTCAGATCGTTATATACCCAACCATTAACTGTACTTAGTAGAGTGCCGCCCCCAAGTTTCAGACACCCTAGTTACATGGACTCAGGTGCCTTATTGTAGCTCTTTTGTACATGGATTAACTTTTTCTCCAGAATGAAGCCATGGTGAAAGGTATCATTACAATCAGCTGATTGTATAAGTCTCCTCCTCCCTGTTCCGATGCTATGCATTTGCATAGTGCGCGTCGGAACTTTACAGGGGGACAGCGGGCGAACGGAGCGGCGCCCTGCAAAAGTAGTAAGTCCTCTGACCCCAGTCCCACATGCCCTCCTTAACGGGCTACATTGTTAACAAAGTCTGGACCCATGAAATGTCCTCTTTAAATGAATTGACAGTCAATAATTGAATTTGTACCTGACTTTTTGCAAAAGTGCTGCGTTGACTTCACGTTTTTGTCCTACATTTAACCCATACATATGACGTTCCTGTTAAGCGGATGCCTCTGATGGATGTCCATCGTTAATAACAAAAAAAAACTGGTATCTGTTAGTGCAGAAATAGTGCAGACCTCTGTACTCTGCAGCCCCATAGGAGTGTTTGGAGTGGTAGTCACATATGCATACCATCACTTTATTCTTACAGTGTACCCCGGAAACGCAGTTTTTGTGATCACTGGGGGAAAGCTAATTACCCCCTATCCTGTCACTAGTGGGAGAACTCCTTCAAGCTTTAAAATACAGTATTGCCGACCATGCAGTATATAGGTTGCCCCATGGGATTTCTGATATTTGGAAGCCTTTTGAGAAGTAAAGAAATGCTGTAGATGTCCATTGGTCAGATAGTCATCACCATAACCATAGTGTACTTGATACAGACAGCCTGTGGAGACAGCGCTTAAGGGCAGTAATATTAATATATATTGTTAGTGATATTTGCATTAAACCTTATTTTCTCGTCCTTGCTCCTATCAGTTTTGAGCTGAGCACAGCAGCATGTGGTATATTTTTCTTGGCTTAAATAACTAAGGTATAATTAGTTGACCTGTATTCATTAAGAACGAGGACTGGTAATTGTTAGTGATTTTTTTCCATTTTAAATCAACTGGTCTGGGCTGTAATGGATTGAGGAGCTTTCCAGTGTTGTATGCTTATTTTTATGGAGTTATGTTCTATGCAGTTAGTGCAAAACATCTAAGAGTCCGGGTGTAATTTGGTGTTTTGGGAGGTCCTGGTACAGATCTTACATTGGTACAAAGTAAAGCTCTATAGCAGCTGTATGGCCGATTACAACATCACCAACATTTTTAGTTTCTTGGAGACGTTGTAATCTAAAACTTACATTGACTAGTGCCTTTCATATGTTCCCATCATGTGGGATCTGTCCCATATTTTGATCTGAATAATGTCATTTTATCTATCTCTAACCCTGTAAAGGGGTTAGTGAAAACTAATTTTTAGGTGGCTGGGCACAGTGTGAAATGAAAAAAAAAACTTGTATAAAGTCTTCCAGGTATTGCCAAGACTCCATGGTCACTGCCGTTTCTAAAGAGGTCACCACTGAGGTCATTGATTGGCATTCATGTTGACTGGTCCAGTACGGTCTAGAAGAGACAGAGACCAGAGCACAGCACTGTACCTGAATCAGTTTGAACAGTATTTTTTATTTTTTTTATTTTACATTGTGCTCGACCACCTGAAAATTAGATTTCACTCTTGGAAAAACCCTTTAACATGTCCCTATGTTGGTACTAATCATTAGAATTTTTAGACTACTTTTTCCCCCAAGTCCAGTTCCATCATTATATGTAGATTTTTGGACATATAAGGTACCTTTACCCATACATGGACGGAAGTCAATGATTTGTCTTTCTTGATGGAATACCTTAATGATTGCTGAAATTTACTCCTGATCAATAGAACATTATGATGCTTATGAGGAGACAGAAGACACGTGTAGAAATAGATTTACCATTAATGTATGCCCTATGTGGGGTTATTTCATGTCCTACAAAAGTCTAGTAACAAGCAGAGGTTGTTCACACCATGTTTTTTCATCCTTATGAAAAGTACAGTTTTTTGGATGAGGAAATTTACCATTAAAACAGGATGCACAAGATACAAAATTGATGAATTCTCCTTTATTCTGTCTTCATGGATCCTTTTTCTGTAGAATAGAAATTGGTGGCAACAGGATAGGCAAACCAAAGCCGTTTTTCTAATGCAAATACGCATGATCAGATCCTAAGTTAAAGGATTTGTACTAAACTATTAAATTATCCCCTATCCACAGGACAAGACCAATTGTTAGAACACAGATCCCATTCT
This sequence comes from Rhinella marina, assembly GCA_900303285.1. Taxonomy (NCBI): domain Eukaryota; kingdom Metazoa; phylum Chordata; class Amphibia; order Anura; family Bufonidae; genus Rhinella; species Rhinella marina. The sequence goes on along the minus strand of ONZH01018512.1, from coordinate 61,220 downwards.
CCCGTTCTGATGGAGTGGCAGGTGTTGCATGCGCACTGCCGCCCCATTCATTCTCTATCAGAGTGCAGAAGATAGCCAAGCACTGTACACTTTTGTGCCCTGACCTCGAGAGTGGAACGTCACACTGAATCCCGTCTGCTAGAGAAATGAGGTCTCAAACGTAGATTCAGCCATCTGTCTGATGGGCAATTGTGCTTACATGTGAAGAACACAGAACGTGTGCTTAGCTGTGTCTGCTGCAGCTGTATCCTGTGACAGTACTCCGCCACCCCGTCTGCCCCCATCGGTTGTCGTTATACAGGTCATTGCTGTGGACTGGGATGAAATGAACCCAATGCAAACACATCCAAATATTTGCTACAAATGGCATTTTAATGGGTCTGACCATATCTGTTGTCATAAGGGAGCCTCCCTTTCCTGTGATCACATATTTTTAGCTCATTATAAAATCAAGCTGACTGGTTGAAGCATCTAAACCTATGTTGGGGTTTTGATTTGTAAAAATGCTACAGTACTTTCAATAATGCGTATATTCAACATTAAAGAGGTATTCCTCTTATAATTATGACAATTGCTAAACAATTTTCTAACATACTTATATTTCGAATTTTACTTGCATACCTTTCTTATACACATCACTAAAGCGAAACATACGGCCCATTTTAGTTCTGTGAAATGCATCCATAGGAGAGCTGAATAGTACTAAACATAGTGTTAGCCGTGTGAACCTCACGTGTGTCATGTAACCTCTGACATGTAGTTAGCTTTCCATGTATCTTACAGATGAATAGTAGTACACTGAGGGGCAGAACATTTACAGTACATACTGTACAATACTATCTGCAGCAGCATCTCATCATGTCTGTCTGTGTGTGTTTTGGGTTTGGTTTTTTTTGCACTTTATTAACAACATGACAACATCACATAGAGACAGGTAGACATTTACAAATCACCTAGAGACAGGCAGACATGTGAATGAGATTATTGTAAAAACCACAGTAAAAATCATTATTCCACCACTGATCCTATTTAGTAATCCCATGGGTATATCCAGCACATGTATGTCATGTAACCCTGCTGCTCATTGAATGCCAGGAGGACACATGACATGAAGGTTGTCACATTACTGATGGATGCCATATTTCAGTTAGACCATGAATACATTACACATGACTCATCCATGGGCTGTACCATTTTACTGAGTATATAGGGGTCAACTGGCTGATATAAGAAACATATGTATGCAGAATTTTAAATACATACAGTATATATTAGAAAACGGGTTTCTTAATCTATAAGCAAATAAATAAGAAAATTAAAACTGAAATAACCCTTTAATAGTCACACAATTTAGTCAAGAATGTGTCAGTGTACATTGTCAGCTTATAGAGGTATTCTGGGAGTAAAATATTGATGACCTATCCTCAGGCTAGGTCATCAATAGCAGATCAGTAAGGTCTTACTTTGGCATCTCCAACTATCAGCTGTTTGAACAGTCTGTGGCGTTCCATTGAGCACAAGAATCTCTTCCATGGCCAGTGACATCACGTTCATTGGTCACATGGCCTATGTACAACTTAGTCCTATTCAAGTAAATGGGCCTGAGATGCAGTACCAAGCACAGCTGCTATATAATGTATGGCTCTGTGCTTGGCATACTGTGAGGATGACACAGCACTCAGCAACCGTGTCAAACGTGATCAGCAAGGTTGCCAGGAGTTGTACACCCATCTGTGTGATAATGATCACCTATACTGAGGACACCTGAAAAATCCCTTTAAGATTGTGTCATGTAAGTAACTGTGCAGATCAGACTGGTGTTCAACATTGATGCACGTTGGTTGGCTCTTCCAATGCCTGTGTATTAAAATGCACAAGGCTTGTTACCAATGCTTGGCTGAAATTGAGCATAATGTCAGATTATGGCTAAATTCACACTTGAATCTCATAGATATTTGCAAAGGAAAGATTATAGAAGATCCTATCAGCTCTCAACTTTAATAACCAAATGGAGCTTGCTTATCTTCACATGTCTTTGTCTATAACATCTCTTTTATGGGTAACATGTCTTAATGGACCAAGCTTTGGGGTTTCCCCTCTAGTAAAGTTGGGGGGAGGGGCTTGTTACCATGGTCATTAAGGCACCAGAAAAATACACTGTGGACTACAGAATCACGTAATTCCCAACACTATTTGCAGTTAGTTACCATACCTATCTATCTTGCACTGATTTTTCCACTATTTACTGATTCTGAAATCTTTTGACTGTGACAGGCTTACCGCTATCTTTGACAGGACTGCCAACAGTCTAAGGCCTCTTTCACACTAGCGTTAGCACGGATCCGGCACCTAAAGGGTGCCAACGGATCCGTGCTAACGCTGATACATGTGTGGAGCCGGAGCAGCGCTCCAGCCCCACACATGTTGACAGAAATACATACAGACATACACAAACACATACATACACATACATACTAACATACTCCAGCCCGGGACGCCGGCAGCATGTCTTCACGCGCCTCCTGCGCGCAGTGATGACGATTCCCCACAGTGCCCTCTGCTGGGCGCAGTGGGGAAACATCATAGCTGCACGCAGGTGGCGCGTGAAGACATGCTGCCGGCGTCCCTGCCTGGAGTATGTGAGTATGTATGTGTATGTATGTATATCTGTATGTATGTATGTATTTCTGTGTTACCGGATCCGGAATGACCCCCCATTGCAAGTCAATGGAGGACAGATCCGGATTACTGGTGTGTCACACCAAACGGATCCGTCCCCATTGACTTGCATTGGGGGTCATTCCGGTCATTCCGGTTTTGGTGCGGATGCCTGGACCGGAGAGCAAACCGCAGCATGCTGCGGTTTGTTCTCCGGTCTGAAGACGGAACGGAATGCTTTCAGGAGCATTCCGTTGTCTTCAGTTCAGTTTTGTCCCCATTGACAATGAATGGGGACAAAACTGAAGCGTTTTATTCCGGTATTGAGCCCCTATGACAGAGCTCAATACCGGAATAAAGAAACGCTAGTGTGAAAGTAGCCTAATTTCTATGGTGACAACCCTGCTGTTCCTGCTGTTCCAGGATAAAAAGGTATCTTACAGTGTATAACAGTAGTAATAAGTCAGAGAAACGGGACTTGTATTGTCTCATGAAGACATTTTGCTAGTCATCCAACTGGCTTCTCGATTATAATGACCTGTACAAGGAATTTTCAGCATTAACATACTGGTGACTCAAAGGACACTTGTTTGATGACATCTAGACACAGAGAAAGACTACTCAAAAAGAGGTGTGAAAGAAGCTATTTATGTTAAATTGGAAATCTAGTTTCAATAGAGGTGGGGGGGTGAGACATTTATTGTCTGCCACTTACAGTGCTGCTCTGACACCTCTCCTGGGGCAATTTAATCCACCTAATATCTTCAGTCATGCAAATACAATCAAAATCTTACCCTCAGAAGGCCCTTGACTCCGATTTGATTATGATAGACAGATTATGCTGACTGAAGCATGAGTCACCAGTATTTAATGCCAGAGATTCCTTATACAAGTCATTCTAATTGAGAAGGCCAGTCAGATGACTAGCGAAAGGGGAAAATACAAGTCCAGTTGTTGTGACTTATTGCTACTGATATACCATGACCTGGATGAATGAGGACTTCACAGACAAGTTTTACACTAGGATCCTGGAGCTTGAAGCTCAGAGTCTGCTCTTATTAATAAATGCATAAATGAATGAATCGTGGTAGGCTGACGCTTCCCTAACCTCTGCCAGAGCATGTTTGAGAAATATATGGGTCTATTAAGAAATAATACAATAATCGTGATAATCAATGATACTTTGCCTATTAGAGCGATAATGTTAGCTGAGGTCTTCTGAACTGCACTTGAAACCTACCTATAACTGAAAGGTATTGATCATAAGACTCTCTGGAAATGTTCTCCTGTTCCATTCTACTAAGCAGTGATAACATGGGCTATTCCATTTATTTCATTGATATTTAGCTAATTTGCACCATCATTCTTCAGCTACAACGTGCGTTGAAGCTCAGCAATGGACACATTGTGTATCATATAACATATGTGTATCTATTAAAGCACCCAACGACTTGAGATCTCAAAATATATTCCAGATTGAATATGGGAGGCATTCGCACAAACAGTAAACAGCCCCTGCTGACTCATTCTTCCCATTCTCCTTATTTGTTTCCAGGTGGTGATGCAGCTAATGACTCATCTGAATATGCTGCCTCATATCCAGCCTCACTGTTTGCTTGCTGCTGCTGATATTATTGTACAGGGTGTTTTCTATCATATGCCAGTGACCTGTTAGGGTAGATTTTGGTCAGTGATTTACATTGAGCCAAATGCCAATCCAGGATTGGAGCCTCCACAGCCATAAGGTATAAGGGAAAGATCTGCACCTGTTCTGTGTTTAGACCTGCACCTGGGTTTGGCTCCAAATCACTGATGGAAATCACTGAGGCCTTACTAGGAGAGAGCTGCAGCAGAAAGGACCCCCCCCCCCCAAAAAAAAAGGACACACCCCCTGAGCTGTCAACTTGAAATAAATCTAGCAGAGCAATTAGAGCAACGAATGGTGATATCTCTGGATCCATGTGAGGTACAGGGCTGGTTCTAGCTTTGTTAAAAAGAGATTTTCATGTAGTATATGATGTCAGATTTTCACTTGTTTACGTTATCCATAAGATAACCTCTTTAATTTATGTAAATATATAGAGATTCCTGTGTAAATGTAGACCCATAGTCTACGTTATTTCTTATGTGGTAAGTTGTACCTGGAATGGAAATTACAGCAGTCCATATTGTACTATTAAGATTTTAATAAAAAAGGATTGGCTTAGAGCAGAGGCCATTTCAGACAGCCACAAAATACCTTGTGGCTCCACTGAACGCAATGAACTTACAGTACCATGGGGATCTTTCAGTAAAATTGCGGAGGGGGGGGGAGCAGGGTGTTACATCCAGAACACGGGTTTAACCCGGATACAATACATCTCTCTGAATGGAACCTACCACCTGTAGTATTATCAGTAGTATCCGAACTACAATTAATATTATTTTGTAGCTAACTTATACATGAAAATATTTTCATAGTGAAAACATAATGTGTACGTGACCCTACTAGACTGTCTGCTGATTAAATTACATAGAAAATACCCAACATGCAGACATGAAATCTGATGGGATCAACAGGAGTCAGTGTAACACTGAGGATGTGGAACCGTTGAGTATTCAGATCCATTTCTTTGGAGAGTCCCAAGACAAAGATATCCTTAGTTATTCAGTAACATAAGATATAGTCTACCAGGAATAGGACAGAAGCTGAAATCAAGCCTCCTAGGTAGAATAAATAAGGTACAAACCCTTACACTAGTACAGAACATCCCAAACCTTTGTGTTTGGGGATCTGTCATCACATCCCTCTCGATCAAACCAGCTGACATGGGAGATGTGCACTTCTCAGCTGAATCAACTGATGTTGGTCCCATCTCGATCTGTGGCTGCAATGTGGAGAAATCAGCGTTTTGACAATATGCAAATTAGTCTCTTGGTGCAACAAGGGAAGTGCTGTTTGCACCCAGAGGCTCTGCTCACTTGCTTCTAATGCACGCCCCCCCACCACTTTGACTGACAAGGCCAGGCAACAAAGACGCAATCATGCCTGGCCACCAAGTTTTGCGCCTGTACTTTCCACTATGCAAGATCGCTTGCACATGTGTTCTGTACTGTACTGTGCCTGCGCAGATCACAGAACGCACAAGTTTATGACTTCGGGCCGGGCGTGATTACATCTTCACTAATTGGCCCTGTAAGTCAAAGCGGTGGAGGCATGGACTAGAAGCGAGTGAGCGAAGCCTCTGGGTGTAACAAGGTGCAATGGCACCTCCCTCGTTGCACCAAAGGGCTACTGTGTATATTATAAAAACGCTGATTTCTCCACGTTGCAGCCACCAATCCAGATGGAACCAACATCATTTGATTCAGCTGAGAAGCTCACGTCTCCCATCTCCTCTGGTTTGATTGAGAGGGATGTGATGATCGATTCCTTACTATAAATCATCTGCTGTACTTTCTGTATATATATATTTAAAAATCAGTTGGAGCTTTGTGAGAAGAGTACGATGCAGACGAGGCCATTTCCTGCGGTTGGTATGAAGAAGCCTTAAGAACAAGGGTCTTTTGGAGGAGTCTGGTATAAGTTACTGAACTGGCATGTCTCAATTCATATCTGAACAATAGGCACTCTGCTGCTGCAGTTCCATGTGTATATGTTGAATGCTGCCTTTGTTTGCTAGTCCTATATAGGTCAGATAGAGAAAGTCCATTTCAGTGTCTTTACTGTGCTCCCTTCCCTAGAAATCACTCCACTGGAACAGCACAGCAGTGGTAATAGCAAACCACACTATTCTTTCTTATTCCCTGGAGAAGTGATCTCAAAGAGAAAGAATGACGCACGGCAAACCTCTTCACATCCAAGCAGAGGCCATTCAGAACCTCACATGTAGAATGAGCAAGACCAGCCATTCTTTCATCTATAGGCACCAAAATGTTCTCTCCCAGAACCCGGCGCATATCATCATCATGCCTATTATGTTTTCTTTTCTAGACGGTTGGTTACAATAAAGTCTTGCTCTTTGCCGTCCATAATTGATAACATGATCTGGAGTCCAGCTAGCTCATGAGGTTCCACAGGCACAATGCTGTCTCAATAGAATAGTTATTTCCTTTCAGAAGGTCAGCACACAACTGTTAACTCAGCGACCTGCCCATGTATTTAAGAATCAGCCATTTACCTTATTTGTAAAGGGAAAATGAGGGGCATTGACTGCCGTGTCCGGTAGCCCTGCACATAATTGTGTCGCCCAGCTGAGAAGGTAAATGGACTTCTGGTAAATCTTTAGAATAGACATATTAGTAATACCATGTTTTGTCAAGACTTGAATGACTGTAAAATATTAGAGACTTATTTTCCGAGAATCTCACTTGCTGGTAGATTAGCAATCGTTTGAGCTTGTTACATTGGAGCGTGCTATCAAGATTTTGCATGTTTTTGTATATTGCCTTGATAGGTGGAACTGGAAACATAAAAAGTGTAAATATGGATTGCAGCACTTACGGGCCAGGTTCTTCAGTCAATATAGTGGTGGTGCCAGCAGTGATGGGTACCAATCTGTAGTTCCCCCGATATCCAAAAAGTCGAGAAAAAAAAACCCTACTTTTTGGATATAGATGGATACAGGCATCACCCATTCCAACATATTGGCACCCGTTCAACCATCACCCCAAAAAAACAGTCAGGAAGGTGGATCATGTGTTTATGGTCAGGTCAGCAAAATAAATGTAACCTTAAAGGGAACCTCTCACCGTGAAAATGCTGTCCACTCTCCCAGAAGCATAATATAGCGCAGGAGGAGCTGAGCAGACTGATATGTAGTTTTATGGGAAAAGATTCAGTATAATTATTGACTCTTGGCTTAGGAATCCACTGGGCAGAATGTACACAGAGAGATAGCTGTCAATCACTGTATAGGACCGCCCACTAGACTCCTAAGCACAGAATGAACAGAGATTTAAATGAGTAAAATACAAGTTATACTGAATCATCTCCCACAAAAGTATACATCAGTCTACTCAGTTCCTCCTGCTTTATAACCTGCTGCTGACAGATCTGTATGACATGTTGCCATTAAAGGGGTTTTCGGGGATTACTATGTAGGTACTTACCTCATGTACAGCTGCCTCATCTTTTTTTTTGCCAATTTAGAGTCTCCTGACCTGTTTTCACCATGTAAACAAATCACTCTGGTTTGTTTCCATCCTGCATATAGCTCTTCCTGTCCTGTATCCAACCAATCCCATGATACACTTCTACTTTCTCAGCTACAGCTCCAGCACCACCCCTAACAATGCCAATTTAGTTTATAGCTCCTCCCACCCAGCTAGTTACAGAAACACTCCCCTATCACTGCTCTTTGACATGCCCATGGACATGACATCATAGAAAATAAGAAAGAGCTGCCTGGACATGGTCATGTGAACATAGGATCAATAAAGATAAAAGAAATACATTACAAAATGACAGTTACCTTTACTAAATGATTATTTTAAAGCATATTGATGCAAAATGGAAAACCTTGTAAAGTAATAAAATGACAAGCTGGTCGAATTTGCTCAGTTTAAATCTTCAGCTGACACCAGCCATATGTTCTGTTAGAAGCTGTGGCAGTTACAGGAAGATATCTGCAGCAGAAAGGACACGCCCCCTGAGCTGCCAGGCTGAAGGTAATCTAGCAGAGCAATTGGAGCAGTGAATGGGGAGATTTCTGGATCCATGTGAGGTACAGGGCTGGTTCTAGCTTTGTTAGAAAGAGGTTGTCATCGACTATATGAGATGACTAGATGATTTTTTTTTACATAAATCATGGGCTAACCCCTTTAAGTAACTGTTACTATTCTAATCTCTGCCTCGTCCTGTATTTTTGCTCTGCCAAACAATTATGTCCACTGGACTGAGCTGTGAAGAATGCTGACATGAGGCTGAGTGCTGTAGAAGGTCTGTATTGTTTGGAGATGGCTTATGCCTGATGTCACCAGAAAAACCAGGTGCATATGGTGACACAATGGTTGTTTCCTCGGATGAAGCAGGTAGGTAGACTTCCCACAGTATACCGTATGGTCAGGTAGAACACAGTGAATAGACCCCGGCAAGGTGTGGGGCATGATGTCACTTCACACCACATCCAGGAACCTACTGTTTTCTGCTGTTGTTTTCTTGTAGCTTGGCTGCAGCAAGGGGCCTCCTTTTGGCAGCAGGGTGATGTTTTGTCTATAAATGGAAGCTATTGGCTTTGTTCCCAGTTTGAGTAGCAGCACGACTCGTGTGCAGTTTCTACATTAACCCCAGGTCAGCCGATGCATTCTTGAAACTCTGCAGTATGGTTGCACTACTCTAAGGTGGTTAAGTAATGATCTGGCAACCTGTTTGGAAGCTGACGGGCAGGATCACATCATGCCCATAGCAGCAGTAGCTATACATCTAATAGGGGATGATGTGGCATTATTGATCCTGGATCCACAAGGAGATACATGGGACAGACAAAGGACTTTTCCCAGCCCAGGGAATTTCACAAGCAGACTCACTTTGGCATACATCTAGTCATCCGTAGGATCACTTACATTAATCTAGATCTTTTCATCATTCCACACTAACAGATACTATGTCTCCATGTTCAGGAAATCCAGATTAACGACCATTCAACCAGCTCCAATTTCATCCAATTAGAGAACATACCGTACTTCCTATGCCATCTGAAACTGAGAGTTTGACTTTCTTACCTTATTTCATCTTTGCTACCTGAGAGTTAGGGTAAGATTGCATGGAGGTTTTTGTAGGAGGTTTCGAGGCAGATTTTCCTGCAGGTTTTTCAGCCAAAGCCAGAAGTGGATTTGAAAGGAACCGGAAGTATAAAGGAAAGGCTTCTACTTCTCCTTCCTGGTGGATCAACTTCTCACTTTGGCTGAAAAACCTGCAGAAAAATCTGCTTGAAACCTCCTCCAGAAAAACTCAGTGTAAATCGTCCCCAAAAGAGATTTGGGTTGGGTCTGCCAGAGCCACACATACTTTGTGGCTTTCCACCCGTAGAGGTAGAACTTGTTTTTCAAACCATTTAAACCTTGAGTCACAGGAAGAAGTCATAATCTAATCAGTGCTGGAAGACATTATGGTGAATTTATTTTGCGCCACTTGTATGGAGTAGAAAAGTCACAAATTATATAGAACGTGCCATATCTGCACTCGAAAAAACTGGGTGGGATGATCTCCATGGTCCCAACATATTTAGCTCAGGAAATGTAGCACAAATCTTCACCTCATAGCTTAAAGATTGACCAAAATGCTGCAGTTTTATTACGAAGGTGCCCCTTAATAAATTTGGTTCATTTAACTCCAGCGCACTTCAGTTTAAAAGGGGTTTTGAAGATTTTACAACTGATGACCTATCTTCAGGATATGTCATCGGTATCTAATCGGTGGAGATGCGACAACCAGAATCTACGTAGATCAGCTGTTTGAGAAGGTACCGGCGCTCTTATGAGCACCACGGCCTTCTTTTTGCTCACCAAGCACAGTGCCGTACATTGTACAGCGGCTGTGCTTGGTATCGCGCTCAGCACCATTCATTTTAGTGTGCCTGATCAAAGACTAGGCCATGTGACCAATGAACGTGTCATCACACAGCCTAGGAAATGGCTAATACAAGTGTCGCTGCCTTCTCAAACAGCTGATTGGGGGGTCCTGTGTGTCAGACCTCCACCGATCAGATGCTGATGACCTATCTTATCTGGAATATTTTCATCTGACTTAATTGTTGAATTGATTGTCATTCCTAAAGCTATTTACACACCTACTGGAACCTCCATCGCAGATTTTGGCAAAAATAAAGTACTAAATGCTACTGTATACAGCAGTATTTTATCCCTACTTTATTAACTACCATAGTAGCAGATCATGCAACTGCTATGGGGCCCAGGAGAAGAGGGGCCCCAGCCTTAGTTGGGATTATCTTCTCTTCTACTGGGGGTGAAAACTTGGTCAGGACTCCACCCTCTAAAGGAACAACTTTTAGAAAATGAAGCCGTGGAAAAATGTCCCAAGGGTAATTGAAAAGGGTTTAGGCAGAAACCCTTCTGTCTTGTGTGAGGGGCCTGGTTTGATCCTTGCTATGGGGCTATTACCTCTCTATGTAAGTCACTGGCCAGTACTCATGCCAGAACCTGACACATCCCATTATATTGGGTGGGATCAGGCAGCGCCGGTGATGTCCACCATATTCCAGGTCTGGCAATTCTGATCTTCTGTTCCTATACCAGAAGAGAATACCGGAATGTAGGTTCAAGTGTGCACCTAGCCTAATGTTAGTGACCTTTAGTCTTCTAAAGAAAGCTGACATTGACTACTAGGATGGGACTTCGAGCAGGGAAGCCATCTTTATAGTCACATATAAGAAGTGTTTTCCATGCTAGACAATTGTCCTCTTGATTACACAGGATTAGATTATTAGGTTCTAGATGACAACTGGTGTTTTCCTGCATTTTGGGGATTAGGCACTGTGTGTCTCTGTTGTTCTGGCAGCCTAAGGGGTGTGAGTGCTTCATCGTGGACGCCGCTGAGAAATAAATTCTTGTGTCTTTTGTCGACCTCTTTCTGTGGTTTGAGGTTTAACAGTCCTCTTATGAAGTCAGTTTCTGGTAGGGATTATAGGATAAACATAATTTTGAGAGATATGCTCTGTAGGGATTGTAAAGATTGCTAACACGAGCAGAGGGAAGTGTGTGATGACAGCAGATACATTGCTGGATAGTGAGAACAGTGTGAAGGAATGGCGACCATTGCTGTGTGATGGAATATGAGAAAGTGCGACAGAGAAATCTTGTGCTAGATGCAAATGTTGTCAATGAAATAAGTGCTGAAGAATTAAGGACCTGTGTGTGCGTGTCATAGAAAACTGACTGAGCAAAACCCAGAGAGGAATTTCTATTAAAATGTTTACCCATTTGCGGGCTAGTAACTGTTACCTGGAGGGCAAACAGAAAAAGAGAGCAGGAATAGTGTCAGACTGGATGCATATTCATAGTACTGTAAGTCATTACCACTGCTGACATTGTCTCCAGCTCAAGAGAAGAGAAGTCTGTCATGAATGGTTTTTAGGTACAACAAAGAGTGTATACTCTTAAAGAGGACCTGTCACCTCTACTGGCGTGTCTGTTTTAATAGCTTCATGCATTCCCCATGTAATAACAATTCTGGAACATCTATTCTTATGTCTGTATGTTGTGCCATTCCTTTATTATTTCTACCAGACGTTATAAGTGAATTGCTAGCAGTCTGCAGTAAGGGTACAGAGGGGAGGTAACCAGTTGGGGATGTGTACCTGCACAGACTCACTCTATCCAATCAGTGCTGCCATTTTCAGTCTGTGCAGGTACACATCCCCAACTGGTTACCTCCCCTCTGTTCCCTTACTGCAGACTGCTAGCAATTCATTCATAACTTCTAGCAGAAATAATAAAGGAATGGCAGAAAATAGAGACATAAGAATAGATGTTCCAGAATTGTTAGTACATGGGGAACGCATGAAGCTATTAAAACAGGCATGTCAGGAGCGATGAAAGGTCCTCTTTAAAGGGCTTGTCCTGTATGACATTTCTTTTGCATCAGGCAGAACTATTTTTTGAATTTTTCTAGATATTGCTGCTACACGCCTGTTATGCCCCCCCCCCCTAGTGTTCTTTATATTCCCTCTCAGGGCATCCACATAATAGGACAGATTTACTAAGTCTGAGGTTACAAATGCCAGTCTTAATGGGGTTGTAATGGCTGTAATTGTAATTATATGCCCCCATTGTCTAATAGGTGCAGGTCCCACCACCGGGACCCGCTTCTATCTCGTAAACGGAGCCGTTAATGTCCCAGAGAGAGCATCATGCATGCGCAACTGCCCTCCATTCATTACTATGGGGCCACCAAAAATAGATAAGCTCTGGCTCAGCTAATTCCGTCGGCCCCATATAAGTGAATGGGAGCGGAGGCAGTGCAAGCTTGGTATGTTCCCATTCATTTGAAAATAGCTAAGCTTTGCCGGCCTCATGTTAGGCTTCATTTTAGATATAGGTGCGGATCCCAGAGGGTCCTTGGACCCACAGCTATCAGACAATGGGGGCATATCCTAGCCTTGTCTGAGATAGGAATACCCCTTTAATATAAACTCTGTCAGCACAGAATGCAGAATTTATTAAGAGGAAATTGAAAAACAGGTAAAAAAAAATTTGTGGTTTTTTTTTTGTTTTTATGGTGTTCACTATGCTCTAAAAAACAGTTACATAACCAGCTTATTCTGCTGGTCAGTACAATTATGCCAATTTATGTACTTTTTATTAAGTTTTACTAATTTAAAAAGCTTTGAAAAAATAAAAAATTAAGTGCATTTATAACATTCACCTAATAGGAATTTTTTTTTTTTTAGATTTTAATAGTTCACACTTTGAAGGGATTTGAACATGCAATCTTCTGATAAATTGCACTATAGACTGCAATTGCATACTGTTGCAGTCTGTGAGATTTTTACAGGCTGCCTTTCAAGCCCTGCCACCAGACAGCTTACTATGACAGAACTGGGAGCCATTACAGGTCCCCAGGCTGTCATAGGAACCAATTGGAGCCCTGCGATTTTTCATTGGGGTTCCAATTATTCACTATTGACCGAAACATCTGAGGAGTTAAATGACCGGGATCAGCATCATCTGATACCATTCATTGCAGCTGGGTGTCAGCCAGCACGCACTGCATATGGAGTGGGTTCAGCTGGTAGGTCTTGCCCACTTTTCTCAACATCTTTGCAAAGTGGGGAGAGAATCGAAAAGTCACAAATTATGGCACAAATATGGTGTGTGCCATAAGTTGCGAATTTTATGCTACAGTAGTAGCATAACATGTTTAATAAATGTCCCTATATGTTTCAAACACTAGCAGTAGGCTCAGTCCCACCACCTGGACCCTCTTGTACACCAGCTGAGGTGTGATTCCTGTTAGGCGTCATGCATCCGTGATGCGGTACACAAGCGGCCCATATATTGTGGAACCACTGTTTGCGGGCCGCAATACGGGCCTCGGCGACACACATTCACGTGCATGAGCCCATATTGTGTATGCCGGCCAAAAAGATTTAGTGCACTAGCCAAAAAGAGTTAGTGCACTAGAAGTGGTTTCTTCTCACCAACACTGGAGACATCAGATGGACATCATGAGAAGGAATCAAAAGAAGGCCAGGGGCACCATAAGGAATCTAGACATGATCATTGATACAGTATTCATTTCTTGAGGTTGTTGAAGAGTTTCTCCAGGAATTTCTCCAGGAAATGAAATTTAGAAATCCTGTGTAGCACTTAACTGCATGACGATCCTGAAATTAACTAGACCAGAAGTGGAGAGAAGCAGTCAGGAGACTTCTGTGATCTTATGTTTTTTTGGATTGCAGTTTTATAATAACCTGTCTTCCTTGAGACTCTGTGCCAAACTTGGCATGTTTGCCATTCGGGTGTCTAGGAACACTGGGCACGCTACAGTGGCAGCCATATTCATTGTCACTCACTTCCTGGAAAGCGATATAACAAAGAAATAGCTTAATAGATATTTCCTTTTTTTAATCTTCACGTGAAATTCTTTTTAAACAGGTCATATAATCGTTTAGATGTTGTCTAGCGAAATACACCATGTATCATGGATCGTGACCTTCAGTAATATAATGGATTAATAGGACCATGAGCCAGCACGAAATAAAAAAATACCCAACTGTCTGATGTGACCTGACAAAGAGTCAGTCTCGTCGCTGATCATTATCCAGCAGCTTTACCAAAACACTCTAAAAGGGTTCAGGCCAATCCACTTAGAAGGGATGTTCTTAAACCCTCCATTATTAACATGACTGAGCTGCTGCTTCTTCAGTGTCAGCCCCTTATTTGCCTTGGCTGTGAAACATGTTGTTCTGCCTTTGTATTGTTAAGTCTGTGTGCTGTTGCGGAAGAGCTGCTGACCCCTCCTTATCCCCCTCTTTCCTTTTCTGATCTATCTATCCCCCACCCCCTCCCCGCACAATGACACTATCATAGAGCCCTCTCCGCTATGAGTACTCTCTTCCTCCCCTCCCCTTCCTTCCTCACCACAGATAGCAGCAGGCAGGGTGCTGCTGTGGCTATTTTACTGTGGATGGGATCATTATTAGCGGGTGCTGCGCTGGATTTAGCATGAAGACGTCATGCAATACACAGCAGGCCCATGGCCACAGAAATACACAAAGCATTGATGGCTAATAATTCAGTTCATGCAGGTTACATGTTGTAGCATATTTGTTAAAAATCAATCCGTAAGAGCTACAGGGGATAATTAGCTTGATACGAACAATGTTTTTATTTAATTGCCTTTTAAAAATCCTAAATCTACGCCATGGCACATTCAGATATCCAAGATGTCGTGACCATGGCAGGGCTGAGTGCATGGAGCTAGTACGGGCAGTGCACAGAGGCCATGTGGCTCCCTAGTGCTATATGACCTCTGGGTCCTACTGTTAGGTGCCATATGTTCAAAGCTCTTCTTCCTTTGAAGAGTATACAGCGTCTAATGTCCCATGCCATGATTTTTTTTTTCTTTGGGATTCGCATGGAATCTGACAGAAATGAACTTTGTATGCTTCCCAGAGGACGTTAAAGGCACTGTGCATGTGGCGGCGCATGCGCGTGGCTTGCAGGAAGGTCATGCTTCTGTGAGCTCCGTGCCACACGCTGTGAATATCCCTCATTACCGCTGTCCCTACAGCTCCACCAGCAGCTTATATCCTCTACAAGGGTCCATGAAGATGACCCGCACCAAGGGAAAGACAAAACCCACCAGTACTCCGGCTCCTTCCCAGACTTTACCGGAGATCTTCCGAATCACCAGGCAATCCATCATGGCGGACCCCGAGACTTCTCCCGCCAGTCCAGCCTCCTCCAGAGTCTGGACCAAGGTGTTGACCGCGGTGCCATCTTCCTCTCATGAGCAGACTTTCTGAAGTTCATTCCATAGGATTCAATCCTCTCTTAATTAACCTCTACAATAGCTGGAACTGATCACCGCAGATCTACCTCTCGCAAGTGTTTTCCTTTACTTTACATATATTTAACTTGCCATAGGGATCCAGCGTGACGGACTTTCATGTTGCCCTTCATGTTGCAGCCTCGTAAGAGGAACCCGAGGTCCGTTGAGAGCCTCGTGAACTCCCTCTTTGGCTCATATAATACTTTTCGACAACTTAGGCGCGTTGTCTCAGTTATACTGTTGTTGCTCTCGAGCACCATGTTTATTATGACTCCTTTCTTGCGTTTTTTCCAAGGGTTGCCTTATATGTATCCCTTTTGTTCTTCTATTTAATGGTCATGATCTTTTAGTAGTTGGTGGCATCATGGGCTTCCCTGATGAGGACGACCGCGGGCGCTGCACCTTACATTTTAACCTCATATGTGTAAGATCTTGTCACATAATGTACAGGGATTTAATTCTCAAAAACGAAAAACAGCATTTACTGCTTATCTTAAACATGCGCCCGATGTCGTCTGCATCCAGGAATCTCACTTTACCCCTTCATCTCACCCAAAATTCCTCCACCCACAATTCACCACCCATACTTCTCCTCTACCTACCATTCCAAAAGTAGAGGAGTGGTTACCCTACTAAGTAATTTGTTCCCTTTCTCTCCTTCTCAGACTATTATAGACCCGGACGTGAGGTATGTAATCTTAGTGGGCACCTACAGAGATGAGGTATTATGTATAGTTAATGTATATGCTCCCACTGATGAAGTCCGGAGACTTTAAACTGGTCCTCAATTCACATTTGGATCGCTCTTCTCCTCCCATCCAACCACATCCCCCCCAGCAATCCACCCGGATTTCCCAAGCTCTAGAATTACTCTCAGTTGCGGACGCTTGGAGAGAGCATAACGGCCCACAAAGAGGATACACATACTATTCGCCAGCCCATAAACTATATACTCGTATAGATATGATCCTTACCTCTACAACTTGCTTATCATATTTACTGTACTGCAGACATGTTATATCTTCTTGGTCTGACCATGATATGGTAGTGGCAGATTTATCAGGGGTAAGATCATTGGGGAGGCCTCTCGGATTAAAAGGGAGCGTACTTCCACGCAGGTTGCTCTAGAATCAAAACTGAGTAGGTTAGTTCTAGCACATCAAAGGACCACTCCCTGTATCTCCTCAAAGCAGTAAAAGACACTAGACTTCAGTTTAACGTGCTGCTCTCCCATAACACCAAAAAAGCGCTCCGTTGGACTGCCTCATATTACTATAAATATGCTAACAAACCTGATAAGATACTGGCTCGTCAATTGAAGTCTAGGCATCAGATAAACCAAGTTTTCCGAATCCGTACCCGATCAGGCCAAATAACCTCTAACCCTGACTCTATATATGATGCATTTCAGGAGTTTTACCAGAACCTCTACACCAGACCTGCATTGGGCCCTGGGGCCGCGGAAGGTGACTTCTTAACATCCCTCCCTCAACTAACCCCGGAGGCTCGAGCCAGTCTTAACGCTCCTATAACTGCAGAAGAGGTATGCTACACCATCAAAGCCCTGAAAATTGGTAAAGCACCCGGACCTGATGGGCTGTCAGCTCTCTACTACAAAAAGTTTGCTCACTTACTAACACCCCATATTATCCTTTACTTTGCAAGGCACCACACCACCCTCTGAATTTCTCTCTGCCAAAATCACTGTCATTCCCAAGCCAAACAAAGATCCTTTACTCCCCTCAAATTATAGGCCCATCTCTCTTCTCAACTTAGATAATAAGCTTTTCACGTCTATCTTAGCTCGTAGACTTAACCGCCTCTTACCAGACATGATCCATAAAGATCAAGTTGGATTTATATTAGGACGAGAAGCACCAGATAACATCCGAAAAATCTTGAATGTCATCCAGGTAGCCAACAGGACCCACACACCATTAGCTGTATTAGCTCTAGATATTGAGAAGGCCTTCGATTCTATAGCCTGGTACTACCTTTCCCGAGTCTTATCGGCATTCGGCGTCCTTTTCTAGGGGCGATCCAAACATTATATTCTGCACCTGAGGCCTATTTGAAATTATGAGCTACCCATTTTTCCCCTATACAAATCCAGAGAGGTACGCGACAAGGTTGCCCCTGATCACCGGCCTTATTTGCCCTTGCAATGGAACCCCTTGCAATTCACATCAGAGCATTCCCCGAAATATCAGGTCTCACTATAGGCACCTCAGAATACAAACTTAACTTATTTGCTGATGACCTTCTCCTCTCCCTCACCAAACCTCTCATCTCACTTCCATCATTACTAAAGGTGTTGGACTCCTTTTCCGCGGTCTCAGGGCTTAAGATCAACCACTCTAAGTCTGAACTTCTTTTGTGTAATGTACCTCTCCATGTCAGATCAATCCTCTCACAAAAATTCCCCTTCCAAATTAAACATAATTTCATCCCCTATCTGGGTATCTCTCTACCAAGTAGTCTCAATATGGTTTATAAAACTAACTATCCCTCCATGTAACGGAAAATTAGAGAGGACCTCCAGACTTGGGACACCCACCCGGTATCATGGATAGGTAGGATCCATATAATTAGAATGGTAGTCCTCCCCAGACTTCTCTTCAGAACACTCCCCGTCCCATTACCTGCCATGGACTTGAAAACTTTGCAAGCTGATGTCCTGAAATTTGTCTGGATGAATAAGACCCCCATATAGAAAAACAAACCATGTGCCATCACAAATCCCAAGGCCGCCTCTCGGTTCCAGATTTTTTGAAATATTATAAAGCTGCCAGATTGGCACAGTTTTTCTTAACCCACCTCGACCCGAGAGACCATCCTTTATGGATTTCACAGGAGCATTCTCTATTTACACCTTTCACTTGGAGGGCCATGACCTGGACCAGAGCTCCACTCCCAACTATAATTCGCTCTAGGTCTCTCCTATCCTACTACTCTCTCTAATATTTTGGAGATCAGTTAGGTTTAAAGGGAACCTGTCATCAACTTTATGCTGCCCTCACTGAGGGCAGTATAAATTAGTGACAGAAATGCTGATTTCAGCGGTGTGTCACTCATGAGCTAAAAGTAAATGGTTGCCGAGAACCAGCATCATAATCATTGCAGCTCAGGCCTTTAAAAGAGTCAAATCTACCGGCGAAGAGTCATGTTTATTCATAATCTCCTGCTCTCCCGCCCATCTGCTGATGATTGGCAGTTCTCTCCTAGAGAGAAAGAGAGAAAACTAAGTAGAAGACTGTCAATCATCAGCAGGTGGGCAGGGAGGGCAGGGATTCATGAATAACCATGACTCTTCTCATGAAGATTTGACTCTTTTCCAGGCCCACTCTGCAATGTTTGTGATGTTGGTTCTTGGCAACCACTTACTTTTAACTTATAAATGACAGACCGCTGAAATCAACTCACCTGTCTCTACTTTATTCTACCGTTAGTATGGGCAGCATAAAGGTGATGACAGGTTCCCTTTAAGTTCTCCTTGCAATAAAAAAGTTCTCCACATGAATACATCATTGGTAACCCTTCTTTCCCTCCTGGTCTCCAAGCTCATGGGTTCTCATGGTGGATCAACCGTAAGCTGAGCTCCTTGCATAACTTTCTGGTTAGAAATAAACTCCTCACTATTGATGATTTCAAAGATAAACATGAGCTACCGCCTAGAGAATTGTTTAATGCCAATCAGATATTCTCATACTTCCATTCATTGCAACCTTCTAACACTACTTTTGAATGTACTTCCTTTGAACGATTCATTCAATATTCTTTGTATAAACAGGGTTTACTCTCTAGGATGGACACTAAAATGTCTTATATGAGGGCTTGGGAAAGAGACCTGGAGAAGGAATATTCAATTGCTAGGTGGAGGCAGCGCTCTCAGACCTTGACAAAAGGTAGTTGGCAAACTACTTTAGCAGAAACTTCAGTCAAAATACTTCACGCCAAATTGCATAGTATATATCCTGAAGTATCACCTTGGTGTTTTAGGGGATGTGATGCAGAGGGATCAATGATTCACATCTGGTGGTCCTGCAGAGTGGTGCGCCGACTCTGGAACTGGGTTGGGGCTCTCCTATCCTCGGTATTGGGATGTACATACCCCACGTCCCCTTCATTATGTCTATTGGGTGATAAACCCTCCTGGCTAACATATACGACGTTTAAACTTTCACAATATATCCTACTTGCTGCCAGAATCCATATAGCCTACAAATGGCGCTCTCCCACACTATCTTTTCAAGCAATTCTTGATAGAATCAATAGGATTCTTCTGTGTGAAAGACTTAATGCCATCCGCTCAGACACATTTGCTGCCTTTGAAAAGGTCTGGGAGCCCTGGTTGTCTTCCTCTTATTCCTCCGATTTACGCTACTGTATTACATTATAAGTCTTGTTACCACTGTAACCCCATGATGCCACACTCTTATTGCTTATTGCACTGCTATCATGCCAAATGATCTAACTCAATGGATTTATTATTTTCCTATTTTTACTTTCATGTATTTGTTACCCTTTGTATTATTCATTTCTCCTTGTTTTTTAATTGAAGTATCTTCTGTACTACTTTTCGTGATACTTTAACGAAAACTCAATAAATATCTTTTGAAACATAAAGGTACTGTGCATTACAGCTATTACAGCCATTTGACTGGGAATTAGCTTCTTCAAGACTCTGGGATTTTTGCATTTTCGTTTTTTACTCCTTGCATTCCTGGAGCCATAACTTTTTTTTTTATTTTTACATTTGCATAACTATATGAGGGCTTGTTTCTTGCGGGACAGGTTGCGCTTTCTAATGGCACCATTTAATATTGCCTACGTTGTAGTGGGAAGCTGGAAAAAATTTTAAGTGGGATGATATTGGGAAGAAAAATACAATACCGCCATAGTTTTGTGGGTTTTGTTTTTATGGGTTTATTTTTTTAACTTTTTTTTACACATATTTTAAGTCCCCTTAAAGATTGTTAGATTGATTGTCCCATAGACTGCAATTATTTACCATTACAGCGTATGGGAATTCTGCTATATTTCTCTCAAGCCCTGACACCTGCAGGCCTCCATAGGAAATACTGCTGTGATAACCTCGAATTCTTCAAAGGGACCAAGGCTATCATGAGGAATGAACCACTTTCCCGTTTGCCACAAGGCAGAGCCCCTGGAGTGCAGCACTCTTGGGAGACCCGCTTCAAATGCCATGGTCACATTTGATCACAGCATTTGAGGAGTTAAATGTCAGACATTATGCCTGGGTGTCTGCTGTGTGAAACATCAGAAATCCACTGGCTACGGATTGATGTAAAACATCAGACAGCATAGAGTACATAACCATCTCTTTCTAACACAGCTAAAACCAGCCCTGTACATGGATCCAGAAATCTCCCATCCTTAGCTCTGATTGCTTTGCTAGATTCTCTTCAGGTCTGGCAGCTCTAGGGGGCGTGTCCTTTATCAGGGGTGTGTTTTCTGCTGCAGCTTTCTCTCTACCATGGCTCGAAGGGCATGTCCTTTCTCTGGGGGTGTATCCTTTCTGCTGCAGTTCTTTCCCTCTAATTGTAGTAGCATCTAAAAGTAGCTAGGGCTGGTGATAGTTGAAGGATACAACTGAGCATATGCAACCTTGCTTGTCCAGCTCAGTAGGTGGTTGTGCACATGCAGACTATGCAGAATCAACACCAGGGGGCGCCATTACAATGAAGTAAAGAGAATATCTCACAACTGAAGAATTTTACTTACAGCAAGTAAATTACAAAAGTGACTATAATTTATTTTAAAATAATATTTAATGGCTCCACAATACCTTTTAAGGCTGAAAACACACAAGTTTTTGGTGTCAATTTTGAGCTAAAGTCAGAATGCACTCAGCTGGAAGGATCAGCCCTTCATTTGTAATTCTCATTCCTTTTTAATCCACTTACGGCTTTGGTTCAGCAAACTACATCAAAAACTGTACCAAAAGCCACCACAAAAACTGCATGTGTGATTCCAGTCGTATAGGATATGGGGGCGTTCTAAGAAGACGCATCCTATAGGTAATTTGTAGCATGTGGCTCTCTTGCTGTATTCAATCTAGAGACAGAGATATTATCCACTCCAGCCCAGAGCTGTTACATTTTACCAGACACTGACTTTTATCTGATTAATCCCCTCTACACACACAAAATGTTGCTGAAAGATGCGATCAATCTCTATAAACGCTCGCAGTGTATTTACCGCACTGGAGAATAATGTCATTTGGTCCCTCAGGATGACATTAGTTTGTGGCAATCAGCTTTTGGTGAATTTAGTGATTATCATAGAAAAAAGACATGGCCCTTATACCCCTGTCTGTGTGTGTGCTAATGTATGTTATCCAATTTGTCCGTATATCTTTTTTATCTTATCCTGCGGGTTACATATAATAAATAGAACCTATGGACCACATTGGGTTTCTCATTTTAAACTACTGATACTAAATAACGTTAATATCCAATGTGAATTTGCGTGAAAATGAATATGTATTTCACAAAATTCCTTCACTCCTTTATTCAGCACATTGCAATTTTTGAAAACCAGTGGCAGAGGAACTTAGTTTGCCGTATATGTAGCTTGGTCCATTGAATATTTTTATTCCAGAGCACCTAGAGGAGTGCTTCTAGACAGGGGTGCACATAGCCTTTCTGCTGCCTGAGGCGAAAAATGAAATGGCGCCCCTCCCTCCCCAATGCCAATTTCTTAACCTAACCCCTTCCCTTCAGCCCTTGGCCCTTCCGCTGCCCACCCTCTTGCCCCTACTTGGTGCTGCCTGAGGCGATCGCCTAATCCTGCTTCTGGGTGTAGCTTATAGACAAACATAGGTTTTCAGCTCAATTAAAATTGAGTTCCAATTTTGTAACCTATAATGATGATATTACAGAATAGATTGTGTTATGTTATGATTGTAGTAGTCCACTTGCTAGCTGGAGTTATCTATATGAGAAGCCAGAAGGACCTGACAGAATCCTAACTGCACTGAGATATATGTGTCATTTACAATAGCCTGCATTTTATGAATGGACTGTTCAGAGAGGCCAGTGTGATACCCGTATAAGGTATTAACAATTATAAAGTGATGGGGTTGTTCTTCAGGGACTGGCCTAGGCTCATTACGTCTAGTGAAAATTGTCTAATGGACAATTGTATGCTTCAAACTTTGTGGGAACAGTTTGGGTAAGGCCCTTTTCTGGCTGTTCCCAGTGCACAAGGTCCATTAAGACATGGTTGGATAAGTTTGGTGTAGAAGAACTTGACTGGTCCGGACCCTGGGTTGAACTAGACTGGAGTTTGCACGCCCAGCCTAATGTTCTTCTAGATTAAAGGGCAAACATTACCACAGATACCCTTCCGACATCTTGTAGAAAGCCTTCTCAGAAGAGTGGAAGCTGTTTTAGCTGCAAAAGAGTAGACCAGCTCCATATTAATGCCTATTGATTTAGACTATGTCATAAAACATCCTGTAGATGTAATGTATAGGTGTCCCAACACTTTTGTCCATATAGTGTAAGTCATAGGAGGGAAATTTTAAAGAGGTATTCCTATCACAACCATCCTTGGATAAGACTGGAATACCGGTCTTATGCAGTGGCCAGGGGTATGGGTGTGCTATGTTGTTTTCACAACTCCCATTCACTTTGAGGATAATTGTGGTACCAGTATAGCACAGACTGAAACCTTGGTCACCCTGGTCTCCCCACATTTTAGCCTTGAATGGCTTCCCAGGAAAATTGATTTGAATGTCCCAGAAGATGGTACCACACACTAGAATTTCTGCACTAACTAGGACTCATCCCAATGGATTGTCGTGGGCTCCAGGATCCATCTCAAATATTTGGTATGTTTGCCCCAAAAGACGGCCATTCTGGGTGACAACTTCCTCCCATATGTAAGTGAAGGATTGACGGACAAATTAGGCTCACTTTGGAAACCAACCATGATCTCACCACCTTTATGATCACTGCAGCTAAACTATTGGTACCACTGACAAGGTTTCAGGATTTTTTGGTCAATGTGCTTCCCCATCCCACATGGATCCCTGGTCCAGTAACATCAACGATGCTGTAGTTGCAGAAGAACCCGGTAGACTAGTATGATATGTGACAATGACATGTCTTTCACAAGTGTTTTCATTACTATCTGTAGACTGCACGTTCACGACAAAAGCCTAGCATATAACGTGCGTTAAGTTTTAAACAAGCTTTTGTTTCTTCACTCGGCAGGGAATTCCAGGCGTGTGTGTATGATTGTGTATGTGTGTGTGTATGTGCGCTGTCCATCACACCATCTGTTCAGTATTATGCTCTCAGTTGCCAGGCTACCTGCTCTATGCTGTCACACTTGACTGCTTAGTTGTACGTTAGCAGCATTATCCCAGACGTACTGTGGGGGCTGGAGGGGTGGGGAGAACTGTAGTCACGATTAAGCCATCTGCAAGCATGGGGGAGGGAATGAAAAAGGTGGTGATTTTGAGGAAGGGTGGGGGGCCTAGAGAGCAGCAATCACCCAGAGAGGGGAATGACACTCAGGATTAGACTGATAACACCATCTGCTGGTGCAGTCTACGAAGCTCAGGACTGGGTAAGCCAGGTTCAGGCTGATGGAGGCATTGTATTACAGTTCATAGTAGGTATTAATACTTTCCTCCATGAATGCATACTGTAAAACGAGCAGAATTCAGAGATTACCGTCTCAATTATCTGTCATGTATGTATGAGAGGAATTACTTACATAGATATGTAAGTCAATTTCATTACTAGAGGTCAGGTAGTTGGATCCCTATGATGCCCTCAGACTCTTAGTGAACGGTTCCTGATAGCTTTGAATCTAAATCCCTATTGATTTAACTGGAGCAAATACAATTTTAGCTCGTGGACATATATTCTATAGCGTATGTTGCTTTTTTGTACTCTTTTAAGAATATCACGGATTTCCATAGCACTTCTATACAGTTATCTGTAAATGATGTGCTGTGCATAGGGTTGCCACCTTTCCCCCCAAAAATACCAATTAAGTTTACATGGGTATAAAATGAGGTGTGGTTTGGGGGCATGGCTTAACACAGGGTGTTCTTTTATGCTACAATTTATGCATTTTTACATTATACTGTATGTTGACAGTATAATGTATCCCTTTTTTGCCCCCCATAACATATCATTCCTAATTGTGTTCCCCCACACAGTGTAATGTAGCCTTATAGGCTCCCCCAAATGATAATGCACCTTTATGTGCCGCCACAACGTATAATGCCTAATTTTGTTCCCCTACACAGTAATAATGCACTCTTATATGCCTCCCATGCAGCTTAATACCCCATTATGTGCCCCCCAAGTGAATATTTAGCTTGAACACCTTCACACAATGAATCAATCGGATCTCCAAATGCATAGCTGCTCCAGTCTGTCCGGGGCTAGGTGCAGCAGAGAGGACACCGATGTAGTTCTGCAGTTGAACGTGGTGCTGCTTCAAGTACCAGCAAATAATATTACCAGTGAAAAACAGTTACTGGTACCAACATCACCATGTATATACCAGCTAGGCTGGTGACTTAAAGAGGATCTTTCACCACTCCTGATCTTTCACCACACCTTTTTTAATAGTTTCATCAGCGGTGGCCGTGCTTGCACACTATAGGAATAAGTGCTGGCGTCTCTGGTAGGCCGGGACCATGAGAGCTTGCATTGCATGGTCCTTTTTCCTATAGTGTACAAGCACAACCACCACTGATGGATTGCAGAGTGGTCATAACCCCTGGATATGAGCAGTGTACAATGTGATGGAAAAATGAATCCAGCCAGCAAAGGAGGCAATATG
Source organism: Rhinella marina (assembly GCA_900303285.1). Lineage (NCBI taxonomy): Eukaryota > Metazoa > Chordata > Amphibia > Anura > Bufonidae > Rhinella > Rhinella marina. Next base: position 35,734 of record ONZH01018512.1, on the reverse strand, counting down.
GACAATCACAATACATCAGTAAATGCCTGGTATTACCTTTCTCTACATAATAAATGCCATTTACTGAAGTGATACGACCCCTTTAAAGAGGACCTTTCACTGCTCATGTTTTAATAGCTTCATGCATTCCCCATGTAATAACAATTCTGGAGCATCTATTCTTATGTCTCTATGTTGTGCCATTCCTTTATTATTTCTTCTAGAAGTTATGAATGAATTGCTAGCAGTCTGCAGTAAGGGTACAGAGGGGTGGTAACCAGTTGGGGGTGTGTACCTGCACAGTCTGAAAATGGCAGCACTGATTGGATAGAGTGAGTCTGTGCAGGTACACCCCCCCAACTGGTTACCTCCCCTCTGTACCCTTACTGAAGGCTAATAGCAATTCATTCATAACTTCTAGTAGTAATAATAGAAGAATGACACAACATAGAGCCATAAGGATAGATGCTCCAGAAATGTTATTACATGAGGAATGCATGAAGCTATTAAAACATGAGCAGTGAAAGGTCCTCTTTAAAGGGGTCGTATCACTTCAGTAAATGGCATTTATTATGTAGAGAAAGGTAATACCAGGCATTTACTGATGTATTGTGATTGTCCATATTGCCTCCTTTGCTGGCTGGATTCATTTTTCCATCACATTGTACACTGCTCATATCCAGGGGTTATGACCACTCTGCAATCCATCAGTGGTGGTTGTGCTTGTACACTATAGGAAAAAGGACCATGCAATGCAAGCTCTCATGGTCCCGGCCTACCAGAGACGCCAGCACTTATTCCTATAGTGTGCAAGCACGGCCACCGCTGATGGGTTGAGAGCGGTCATAACCATGGAAAAGAGCAGTGTATAATGTGATGGAAAAATGAATCAAACCAGCAAAGGAGACAATATGGACAATCACTGTACATTAGTAAGTGCCTTGTATTATCGTCCTCTACATGATAAATGCCATTTGCTGAATAGAGATAACCCTTTTAAACAGCTATGTGAAAACCCTAGCTATACAAATTTCCTAAAAATATAGCCATGTAACAAAATATTTTTTGACAATGAAGATAGCTCTTTTCCCCAGTAATATGTTACTTTTAGGGAGTTTGGGATGGGGACAATAACTTATTTTCAGATGGCTGTGATTTTGCATATCTTGAACATGTCAAGATCTATGTTTCCTGCAACAGCAGACCACATCACATTGGCTACCTGACAGACATTAGAATATTTTATGGCCATGGTTACTTTGATAGATAGATTACAGAGCTACATATTAGAGTGATAGATATTAGCAAGATGGATGCTAGAGAGATGCTAGAGATATAGATATTACAGTGATATTAGCAAGATTGATTAGAGATAGATAGATAGATAGATAGATAGATAGATAGATAATAGATGATAGATAGATGATAGATATGACAGAGTTATATATTGAAATGATAGATATTAGCAAGATTAATAATAGATGATAGATAGATAGATAGATAGATAGATAGATAGATAGATAGATAGATAGATAGATAATAGACAGATATTCTCACAAGGTTTCTTGGTTGATATATTTGTATGTATTTTGGATGAAGCAGAGGGCTATAGTACGTGTAACATGTATTACCTTGGTTTTGTAGGCATACAGAATGATTGATGAAATTGAAATGTTTAGATTGATGCTGAATGACACCATACTGTGCTATCACAGAGCAGATGCCGTGGACTGTTTGTAAAAGCTGAAGTCATTCAGTTCATATTGACCTAATGTAGCATAAATCCCATTTAAGAGGCAGCTCTGCCATAGTGCGAGTGCTAGATCGGGAGGGAGTGACGCACGTCTGTATTTCTAGCAGCCCTTTATATATCCATCACCAGCTCCAAGGATCACTTGGCTGTATCAGTGCCTGGAGGACACATGCAGCCCTCCGCGCCTGACCAAGCTCAGGGAACCTAGGCTGCCTTTGTTAGACACTATGAAGCCTGCTTGGGAGGAGCACTTCATTACCAGTTCAGATGGGGCATTTAGCATCTGGTTATGAGCAGTGAATCGGAGGGGCGGGGTGCCACATCACCGTTTTATTACATGTCCCAGGCCTGATCATATTTTAGACGTGTAAACTGGGAGACCAGCTAGAAGTGCTAGTCGCTGCTAGATTAAAATCATAATATAGTGTAGATGTTATGCCCTTGGGAAATTAAAGATAAGCAGCCTTTAAATGACAGGCTGTCTCCTCAGCTGATAAAAATGTATTAATACGGCCAAGACAAAGGTCTCTTTAATTCACCATTTCACATTACAATCCTTTGTTATACTGGAAGTAATTTCAAGTTGGTTGTCGAGCAAATTAACAGCAACTGAAGTTTTAATGCAAGAAAATCGCCGCTATTATACTACACATAATAAGCTTTCCTTCAATAATCCTGACTTGATCTGCCAAAGTTCAATGAAGATGTGTAGAGAAAAACTGCTCTGGAGTAAATACTATTCTATAATATTATTCACAGAACATTCATCCAAATCTCAAGAACAGCTATACTGGATATCGTACTAAGGTCTGTCAGAATGCATAGGCAATACTAAAATAAGTGTTTACCCCTGTGCCATTGACAGGGAAGGCATGAGCGAGTTTTCCATCTGGATGTGATGCGTGTAGTGAACGCATGGCATCCGGACTGAACCCTGATCCATTAATGTCAATGGGTCCGTGCACATGGGCGTTGTTTCTCACTGATCAGCTCTGCGTTCAGGAAAAATCTCAGCATGTTCTATATTGTACGTTTTTCGCACTGCTCTGGCCCCATAGAAGTACCGTAGTTTATAAGGCCGAAAAAAGATACAGTGCCTTGCGAAAGTATTCGGCCCCCTGGAACTTTTCAACCTTTTGCCACATTTCAGGCTTCAAATAAAAAGATATAACATTTTAAAATTTTGGTGAAGAATCAAGTGGGTCACAATTGTGAAGTGGAACAAAATTTATTGGATCATTTAAACTTTTTTTGTAATAATAAAACTGAAAAGTGGGGCGTGCAAAATTATTCAGCCCTCTTGCATTAATACTTTGTTGCGCCACCTTTTGCTGCGATTACGGCTGCAAGTCGCTTGGGGTATGTGTCTATCAGTTTTGCACATCTAGAGACTGAAATTCTTGCCCATTCTTCCTTGCAAAACAGCTCGAGCTCTTTGAGGTTGGATGGAGAGCGTTTGTGAACAGCAGTTTTCAGCTTTTTCCACATATTTTCAATTGGATTCAGGTCTGGACTTTGACTTGGCCATTCTAAGACCTGGATACGTTTATTTTTGAACCATTTCATTGTAGATTTTGCTTTATGTTTGGGATCATTGTCTTGTTGGAAGATAAATCTCCGTCCTAGTCTCAGGTCTTTTGCAGACTCCAACAGGTTTTCATCCAGAATGGTCCTGTATTTGGCTCCATCCATCTTCCCATCAATTTTAACCATCTTCCCTGTCCCTGCTGATGAAAAGCAGGCCCAAACCATGATGCTGCCACCACCATGTTTGACAGTGGGGATGGTGTGTTCAGGGTGATGAGCTGTGTTGGTTTTACGCCAAACATATCGTTTTGCATTGTTTCCAAAAAGTTGGATTTTGGTTTCATCTGACCAGAGCACCTTCTTCCACATGTTTGGTGTGTCTCCCAGGTGGCTTGTGGCAAACTGTAAACGAGACTTTTTATGGATATCTTTGAAAAATGGCTTTCTTCTTGCCACTCTTCCATAAAGGCCAGATTTGTGAAGTGTTCGACTGATTGTTGTCCTATGGACAGACTCTCCCAAATCAGCTGTAGATCTCTGCAGTTCATCCAGAGTGATCATGGGCCTCTTGGCTGCATCTCTGATCAGTCTTCTCCTTGTTTGAGATGAAAGTTTAGAGGGACGGCCAGGTCTTGGTAGATTTGCAGTGGTCTGATACTCCTTCCATTTCAATATGATCGCTTGCACAGTGCTCCTTGGGATGTTTAAAGCTTGGGAAATCTTTTGGTATCCAAATCCGGCTTTAAACTTCTCCACAACAATATCACGGACCTGCCTGGTGTGTTCCTTGGTCTTCATGATGCAGAACCCTGAGACTATCACAGAGCAGGTGCATTTATACGGAGACTTGATTACACACAGGTGGATTCTATTTATCTTCATCAGTCATTTAGGACAACATTGGATCATTCAGAGATCCTCAATGAACTTCTGGAGTGAGTTTTCTGAACTGAAAGTAAATGGGCCGAATAATTTTGCACGCCCAACTTTTCAGTTTTATTATTACAAAAAAAGTTTAAATGATCCAATAAATTTTGTTCCACTTCACAATTGTGAGCCACCTGTGGCATAAGGTTGAAAAGTTCCAGGTGGCCAAATACTTTCGCAAGGCACTGTATCTGTGCATCCAGTTCGGCCTGTTATCCTGCAAGTTGATCCAGAGGAAGACAAAAAAAACCCTGTGAGGTAGAAGCCAATTTTCCCCACTTTAGGGGAAAAAAATTCCTTCCCGACTCCAATCAGGCAATCAGAATTACTCCCTGGATCAACAACCCATCTCTAGTAACTATAACCTGTAATATTGTTACCCTCCAGAAATACGTCCAGGCCCCTCTTTTTTTTGTGTGTAATCTTTGTTTATTAAAGATCACTAAAGATTTTACACAGTGCATATCCATTTTCAAGTAACATAGTAAGAACATAAGTACAAGAAAAATACAGGAACAACCCACCCATCCAGTCCCCTCTTGAACTCTTTTAGTGAACTTACCATCACCACCTCCTCAGGCAGAGAGTTCCATAGTCTCACTGCTCTTACAGTAAAGAATCCTCTTCTATGTTTGTGAACAAACCTTCTTTTCTCCAGGCACAGAGGATGTCCCCTCGTCACGGTCACAGTCCTGGGGATAAAAAGATCATGGGAGAGATCTCTGTACTGACCCCTGATATATTTATACATAGTTATTAGATCTCCCCTCAGTCGTCTTTTTTCTAAAGTAAATAACCCTAATTTTGATAATCTTTCTGGGTACTGTAGTCCACCCATTCCAGTTATTACTTTAGTTGCCCTCCTCTGAACCCTCTCCAGCTCTGCTATGTCTGCCTTGTTCACAGGAGCCCAGAACTGTACACAATACTCCATGTGTGGTCTGACTAGTGATTTGTAAAGTGGCAGGACTATGTTCTCATCATGGGCATCTATGCCCCTTTTGATACAATCCATTTTCTCACTGGCCTTGGCAGCAGCTGTCTGACACTGGTTTCTACAGCTTAGTTTGCTGTTCACTAAAATTCCTAAGTCCCTTTCCATGTCAGTGTTACCCAGTGTTTTACCATGTAGTATGTACTGGTGACTTGCATTATTCTTTCCCATATGTATAACCTTACATTTGTCAGTGTTAAACCTCATCTGCCACTTCTCTGCCCAAGCCTCCAGTCTATCCAGATCCATCTGTAGCAGTGTACTGTCCTCTTCTGTGTTAATTACTTTAAACAGTTTAGTGTCATCTGCAAAAATTGATATTTTACTGTGCAAGCCTTCTACCAGATCATTAATAAATATATTGAAGAGAATAGAGCCCAATACTGACCCCTGTGGTACCCCACTAGTGACAGTGACCGTTGTGTACCGTTAATAACCACACTCTGTTTTCTATGAACGGGTCCTTAGAGTGAGGGTGATGTCCGCTTGTGCTGAGTTTGTTGTTATTAAAGCAGGGTGACTACCTTTTTGGTCAATATTATAGTTCTCTGGTTGTCACCCAGAATTCCTAGTTTCCTGAACAGCCAGGAAAGGGGATGTATCCATATGTGACTATGTAGATTTGTTTTGTCAGGAGTGTGGAGAGGATTGTTGACAACTAAAGTGGAAGAAATAGTGGCATCTAGGTTGGTTGTCACCCAGCCGTTTCAGAGACACATAATTAAGACACAACGGAATAGAATTTTAATAACTTGACTAGTGGAGAACACGTTTTACTGGTGATTATTACATCTTATTTTATGATGGTCTTTAAAGGGAAAATTTACTGTTTGACCAGGCACAGTGTTTTTTAGGGCCAGTCCAGCTGAATCTAGTGCTACCTCTTACTTAGCAATCTGTTGCTTCATTATGGAGAAAAATAAACTTTTAATTCACATGCAAATAGGAAGTTAAGTGCACCAGGGGCCTGGCCCAAGAAACTCTGTGCACCATTGATCCTCCTGCCCCCTCTGCCAGCCCCTCCCTCTCCTTATTTGACAGGACTAGGTAAGATGACTATGCAGGAAACTGTCCCTGTCTTTTAAGGAAGGGGAGGGGTTGGCTGAGAAAGCCAGAGGATCAGTGGTGCACAGAGCTTTTGGGCCCACCCTCGGTGCACTTCACTGCTCATTTGCCTATGGATTAAAAATATTTTTTTTCTCCAGAATGAAGCAATGGATCCCTAAGTGAAAGGTATTATTACATTCAGCTGAGCTAGTCCTACACAGCACTGTACCTAGTTTAACAGTGGATTTCCTTGTGACAAACTCAATTTAAAGGTATTGTAAAAACTTACACAGAACAGATAATTTTTTCAGACACAGTCCTTGCATGTGTTATTTAAAGGGATTAGCAAAGATGTATTTTATTTTATTTCATCTTGCCCCCTTTGATATAAATTTCTAATATTGATATCGATTAAAATTTCCCCAGTGAGCCAGAGCTGCACTCCCCGGTCTAATTAGGTAGCGACCCTTCTGGGATCACATGCTGAGTGATTCTAGCCCAGTTACAACCCACAATATATGCGGATTGCACCAGCGCAGTCACTCAGCCTTGGGCTTTTTATACGTGAAATGTGTCACTCAATCTCTGTCAAGTATGCTTTGTCATGGTTTGCATGTCATTCCACCGTTAACTGGGTTATCTCCAGGGTTGCCAACCAGCATTTTTATTTTTTCTGGACAACTTATCCCAAAATCATGGACAGCCAACAATCTCCAGATAACTCCTGATAGGGCATATGGACTTCATAATGAAACCATTAGTATACCACTATAAGAGCCAAATCCGAGCGCTAACAAACAGCGGCTCTGGCAGACTTGAGCTGGTCATGTATTGTATGATTGACCATACATTTGTTGGGCCTCATACATTGTAGCTGAGGAGCTGGACCCCAGGATTCAGTCTTCATCAAACAAAAACTAAGGGGGTCATTTACTAATCAGAAATATGCCTATATGAGATGTAATCTGTGATTTTTCTACGTTCATGCCAGGTCTAAAAAAGTGGGCATGGCGTAGGCGCAGAAAGGGATGGGCCGGCAGGCCTGCCTCATTTATCATTTTCTACGCCTGGTTTAGGTGTAAAAAATAGTCTAAATGTAAGACAGCAAGGAGTAAGCTTTCTGACATTTAGAAGCAACGGTGGATCCGTTGAAGTTATGTAGAGGCCGGCGGTTATGTGTGAAGGCAGTCATGCAAAAATCCAGCAGGGTTGAATTCCTGCCCATAGGGCTGGGCGATTAATCAAATTAATTCGATTAATTCGCCAATTCAAAGCCTAACGATTTTATTTTTAAGGAAAATCGTGAATTCGATTTTCCTAAAATGGCGCCCGCCACACTGTACTGGCCTGGCCAGTGTCCCTCCTCCGTGGCCCCGCCCCCCGGCAGGCAGCTCTCTGGCCCTCACTCAGTGTCGCGCCCTCTCTCTCTCGCTCCGTGTGTGGAGCTCCGGACATGGCGGCTGAGCAGCAGCAATTCTACCTGCTTCTCCAGAACCTGCTGAGCCCCGACAACGGCACCAGAAAGCAGGCCGAGGTGAGCCGGGCCGGGGGAGGATGTGTGCAGTCGTGCGGTTCCTGTGCTAGTCCCCGTCTCCTCCAGTCCCAGACACGGCCCACGTGTTAGCAGAGAGCGGTGCTCCCCATCTGCTCCACCCGACACGGGCTCCTTCCCAGCCCCCTCATCAGCCTATTCCACAGCGCCGTCCACTCTCACAGGAAGCCAATTAACCTTGTGCAAGTTAATAAAAGGGTTAATTTCACGTTCCCTGGTGGCAATCAACTGTGTCTTGTTTTTTTTATTTATTTTTTTATATTTTTAACAACATAAGAAAATCAAGATTTAACCCCTTCACGACCGCCGCCGTACATGTACGGCGCGCGGGCGGTGCGGGGACATGACGCCCGCTCGCGGGTGCGGCGGGCGTCATGGCCGGCAAGTCTCTGCTGTTTCTAACAGCAGAGACTTGCCGCATCTTACCTCCGTCTTCGGAGACTTCCAGGGCCTTCTGATGCCGTGATCACACGTGATCACGGCATCAGGATGCGTCTGAACCCGGAAGCCCACGCTTCCGGGTGGTGTACAGACGCCCCGATTGGCCAATCGGGGTGTCTGTACACCATATGAAAACTGTAATCCTCGCTGGTGAGGATTACAGTTTTCAAACTGCAATTCTTATTCTGGCCACTAGATGGCAGGCCAGGATAAGAAATGAGCAATTCATGGTTTTAACTGCATCTAGTAAATCCATGATTGCTCATAAAGAAAAAAAACAAAACACAATAGATCAGATGATATTTAAGCTTTAAAATAATCACAGAAAAATTAAAAAAAAATGTTAAAAAATATATAAAAAATAAAAAAGATATAAAAGTTCAAATCACCCCCCTTTCCGTATAAGTAAAAAATAAATACCTAAATAACAATAAATATAGACATCATGGGTATCACCGTGACCGAAAACGCCCGTACTTTTAAAATATAAAAAAAAAATTTCAATACGGCGAATTGTGTGGCGGAAAAACGCGTCCAAATGGCGATTCGCAGTTTTTTGTCCCTTTTTTTTTCTAAAAAAAATTAAATAATAAGTGATCAAAAAGTCATACACACCCCAGAATGGTATCAATAAAAACTTCAGACCGCCCCTCAAAAAATGAGCCCCCATACAGCTCTGTACACATAAATACCAAAAAGTTATAGGGGTCAATATATGACAAGGAAAAAAAAAAAAAAAAAAAAGGGCAACTTTCTAATTATTTTATCACCATCTAAACGCAGGAAAAACTATACATATTAGGTATTGCCGGATTCGTACTGACCAGTAGAATGAAAGTAACGGATCAGTTTTAATGCACATCGAATGCTGTAAATAAGAAACCCGTAGAACTGTAGCGGAATAGCGTTTTCTTTGCAATTTCACCCGGTTTGGAATTTTTTTCCCGCTTCCCACTACACCGTATGCAATATTAAATGGTGGCGTTGGAAAGTACAACTTGTCCCGCAAACAACAAGCCCTCATACAGCTATGTGAACAGAAAAATAAAAGAGTTATGGCTGTTTGAAGGCAGGGAGCACAAAACGAAAATGCAGAACCGAAAAAAGCTCCGGTCGTGAAAGGGTTAAATCGTGAATCGTCCAAAAAATTTTTAAAAGCTCTACCTGCCCACTGTTGGTTATGGCACCTTGATGGTCGCAGCGTGACCACATTCACTAACTTTAGATTCGATTTAGTAATGCAGCATTGCTACATGTCGCCCTGTACTAATATATATATATATATAATATGAGAAAAGTGTGAAGTATTTAGAAATAGGGTCATAGTAGATGCAGATTTGATTTTCTAAGAGGTCAAAGTGCGTCAAATTTATGAAGAGGCAGGCACCTTTTCAAATAATTTTAGAAAATCACCCGCACCTCCTCCTCTTTGACTGGCATAGTATACCTGACAGTCTTACTAGATGTGAGCCATTTTGTATACCAGGAATGAATTTGTATGTTTGAGGTCGAGGACCACACGCTACAAGGCCTTGGTTTAGCATCCAGATTTTTTTAACCAACCGGTATATTGAACTGGACGTTTCAGGTTGACATTTCCACTGTCAGTCTTTGTACTTGTAAATGTGTAGGATATGAGGGATTTATGCGCCATAAATATTAATGACATTGCCTGCAGTCAGTAATATTGGTGCGTGCAGTGTTTGGTGTCGGCCAATAATCCCAGCTATTCCTTGTTTTTTTACAGGAGCAGAATACGGTTGGGATGTCAAGACCTGCTGGACCAATTCAACAGTCTGTGCCAGGAGCAAGTGGGAACCCAGGGGCCCCGGGCTTCATGCCTAGCCAGCCTCAAGCCGCAATGATGAAACAGATGCTTATAGAGCAACGGGCTCAGCTACATGCTATGGAGCAGCAGAAGCAGCAGTTTCTCAGGGAGCAGAGACAGCAACAACAGCAGATACTAGCTGAACAGGTACAATGACGCCGGATTCATAGCTCCGCGCCTCACATACCTACATGAGGCACGGATGTCTTCAGGATTCCTCATAGGATTCATAAAACCCATGTTATTTACTTCACACAACTGCTTTCAGTGGTACCACTGTATGTGATATGCTTTATTATACTCCTTAGAGTTCACATACCCTGCCAGCCACAACCCAAAGACAATATCTTAAAAAAACGTATATGAATATATAGAATCCTTTTACCATACTGATCAATACAATTTTTTATCATCAGAGGAAACAACATATTTGCATCTGCCAAGCTATGAAAAATGGGAAAATCGGACAATTTTTTTTTAGAGTTTGATGAAATCATACATCAGCATTTTTGTGGATCAACAGCGCCCCCTAGCCGCCATGTTTCCAAGTGCATTAAGTATAGTAACAGTTTTTACAGGCTGTTTTTGTGATGTCTGTTTAGCGTATGCCATGTGCTGCGGTTTCTTCCTATAGCATTTCTGGGCCTTGATTTGAAATTGTTGTGGGGAACAGGAGTCAAGCAGAGGAAAAAGCAAAATGTAATATTTTTTCATGGTCATTGTTCCTGAAAAAACTACTGATAATAGGAGTCATTACCTTGTGTTTCCCACCAGCCTAGGGTGGCTTAGAGGTTAATACTGTATATTTCTGGTAGTCTGGGGAAAATATTACTACGGGGGTTTATGATAATATTCCTGGACGTCTTAAGCCCCTATTAGACCTGACAGTTTGCGGGCCAGTAATTGGGGACAAGCGTTCATGTATAATTATGCTGCCAATAAACGAGTAAACACCTGTATGTTGGCTGAATGCATCTTTCTTTCCGGATGAGTGATGCCCCACTATTGGCAGCAGATCTCCCTGTGTAATGAGGGATGTGCTGCTCATAATTAGTACAACTGAATGAGGGAGGAATAATTGCTCAGGCCACTATAACAGGCCAATGTAGACGAGTGCCATGTGTTTATCTTAGACCAGCGTTCATCTTGCCCAAAAATCGGTCAGTCTAATAGGGAACTAAGGTGGCTTGGGGTTGTTATACTTTTCTCATTTTGCTCTAGGGTGGTGAAGGAGTATTAATGCCCACGTCCCTGGTGATCCTCAGTAGTGAAGGTGTTTATGCTAGCAGCCTTAGCAATGAAGGCTCAATGACAGTATCCCTGGTGATCTAGGGTGTTAAAGGCATTAATTCATATCTGGTGTCCAAAGATTTACTCACTTCACTAGGCTCAAAAAATGATCTTGTTGAGATCAGTGAAGGATAGATGTAGGTCTACACAGTGGCTTCTGTGATTGCACAGAACACTTTATGAGTGATCTAGCCAACCATGACTTGGCTCTACTCCGTCCGCTAACATGCTGCTGGACCAGTGATTCTTCTACATTTTCTTCACATTCCCTCTACTCTTTATGGCCCAATGATCCCATATGCACCTGACTGTGTGTGTAAATGTTAGTTTTAGCTAAGGAGTAATAATTTGAAGCCCAACTATGGACATAAATGGGCTTTATGATATACATTGGAGGAATTTGGCACTGGCTGTATGCCAATCTGCAATTTTTTAACTTTATATTTTAATTTTCACCACTCTCTCCACTTACAAAAAGTGGGTGAGGCTTGGCAGAAGCAAAGGGACCACCAATGGTCCAGCACATTTACTGCAAATTACATGAGAAACTGATAGCTCGTGTGTGGTGTAGGTAGGATTTTTCTGGCACAGTGACTGGAAAAAGATATGCTAAATTTATAAAGAGGCCTGTGTGGCATCTCACCCCCCTTGCATCAGGTTTACATCCCACCCTCATACTTAGGAGTATCAGGGGTGCACCTAGCCTTTCTGCTGCCTGAGGCAAAAACTGAATCAGCCCCCCCCCCCCCTTCCTCCCCGATGCCAACCTAACCTAACTTAACCTTACTTCTTCCCTCCAGCCCACGGCCTTTTGACTGCCCCCTCTTATCCCTACCTGGTGCTGCCTGAGGCGATCGCCTCACCTGGCCTCATTGGTGGTGCACCCCTGAGCGGTATCACACACAGAATAGCGCCGATCAATACTTTACAGGGTTATATACACGTCGTTTCATTGTATATACAGCTTTATTCACTTTTACCATCATTCTCTTATCTCTACAGCTACAACAGCCGCACATGAACAGGCAGCATCTCCAGCAACAGAGGAACCCTTATGGAGTCCAGCAAGTCAATCCTTTTCAAGGTAAGGGCATATAGCGGACTGCGTCCACCCACAACATCCGACTTGTAAAGTGCACATGCCACTCTTCATAATATTGTTTATTGCTGCAAACCCAGAAAAAGTTGATTGTCAATTACAAACTGCTGAAAGAAAAAGTGGCTGTCGTGTGAAACACAAAAATGATCTATTAGGGAGGGTTTACATCACGTTTGATACCTCTGTTTGACATATACATTAGAAAAAATAGGATACAAAAACACAGCACACCACGTTCTTGTATGCTGCACAGTCCGGTAAAAAAAAATGTATACTTTTTTTACAATGGTAATAAAAACGTATACGTTTTAATTTTACAATGTATGGCCTCCGTCTGAGGCTTCCGATTAACGTATACTTATTTTGTATACGTTAAACGGATGGGAAAAACATAATGTGAACCCAGCCTTAAAGCAGACAGAACATGTCACAAGATTACCGCTATCAACAGCGTAGTGTTATAAAGGTTATTTATTATGGAGCAAACTCCAGCCCATTTATTAAGACTATAGGCGCACTGACGTCGGGAGGAGTATCAGGGGTGATAACACTGCTGGACTTAACTATTTCTTCTACATCACTCCATCTATGTCACACAGACAACTTCTTGTATTGAAAATGAACTTTATTATGACTCCCACTTCTTCAAGACAAAGAGGCACATCCATATGAACATACAGCTGTTGAAGGGGTTGGCCACTTTCTGGTTATTGTTTATAAATGTGTATATAACATGTCTATGTCACACTTACTAATATAACCTTTGTTGAAATTCTGCACCATTTTCTATATTTCGTAAGGTATGCCCTCATGTTTCCCAATTCTTTTGTTCTGTCTATACGGAGGTCATGTCCGGATGGAGGGTCATGTGATGAGACAGATGACCTCCATGTGATGCCTCCTGCATACACTACACATGTCATCTGTACTGTTGGGAGTATAGTGCAGTGTGTTTGAATGGAGGAGGCTAAATGATGTACCTGGTCACAGGGTCCTCCATCAGCGGCTATCGTAGGGACAGGAATGCTATATTGACAGCATAGAAAACTTGCAAAAGAGGCATGGTTTATGAAATATAGCAAATAGCATAGAACAACAAAGCCTATATTACTAAGTGCCGTATAAACATCTTACATACACATTGGTCACAAGTAGCCAGAAAGTGACCAACCCCTTTAAATAACCGGCTGGACACTGGCTGATGTGACACCATCCTCTCCTCTGTTTTGTTTACACGTTTCTCAGTCGTCAGTTCAGCCAGTCTAGGGACTTCCTGTCTCTGTCATACTCTGCCTACTTGTGTCTCTCTTTTTAGACATCTAGTCCAGGCATGGGATTCATCGTTCTCTCCGGTTCTGACGAACCGTTTGTTAAAATTACAGCAGGTTCACAGGAACGGTGAGAAGCAGGAATCCCGACCCAGTCCTGCAGCATAAATCACTTTCAGAACCCCCCAGCGGCCGCTCATTAACTCAAATCCCGTAGCAAAGAATCGCCAGCTCAAGTCCCCTCCCTGCACATGCCCCCCCCCCAGGAATGTATGGATCCTGACATATAGGGAAGGATCCTCATGGGATTGTGATCATCTTTAAGGTATTAGTGTTGTTTTTTGGCGGGAAATTTTCCCGCCGAAATGAGTGGTCAAGGTGGCTAAAATAGCCCTTGTATCTGGGCTAGGGCAGAGGTTAATTGGATTGGTTAAGTGGGTTGACCTATAGGATGCAGGTTGCTGGGGTTAGGAAGTGTTGGGACCCGGTAACAGTAAGGGCATTGGTAGGTGAGGTAGGGCAGGGTCTGGTGAAGTGGATATATAGGTAGGGTACCTGGGTCTGCTCGGGCTGTGTGCCGAGGAACATCTTGAGGAGCTGTCGCCCGCCCGCCCTCCCTATATATTTTTATTTGTCGTCGCGGTCGCTTTATTAGAAGGAGGGGTAGTCGCTTGCTCTAAAGTGGTAAGCGGACGAGATGTCTTGGTATTTGGGCCGAGCTTATGGCTCTCTCTGATTCGTCTCCTTCTTCCCTTTCACCTCCTTCCTCCATGTGGTTACTTCCACATGTCTTCACCCATGCTGCACCCAATGCCATGATCTGCCATGTTAGTTTTGTTTGGTCATTGACAGGTGCTGTTTTTTTTTTATACCAAACAACAATGGAAGCCCTGACTGCACCACAGATCAAGTCGTTTGGTCCAAATTGTCATTTTTATCCGAGATGACAACCTTCCCAACGTTCTGGAAGTGGCTGGACCATTGTATGGCCAGTAGCAAATCCTCTGCTCTACCGGTCAGCCATATATCTCGGCTAGCTGAGATAAATTGCCAGCTAAAATATATTGTTCTTTCTCAGAAAAAAATGTTTAGCAGAAAAACAAAAGCCTGCAGTATTGATGAAGGTCTATTATCTTCACACCGGCTTCAGAGATACGGCATTACCGGAGCAATGACACCTGTGTCTGCTCCCTGTGTACCGTAAGTTATCCTGACCGCATGTCACACAGATTCTGCAGTTTGGAAATAGTAAAGCCAAGATTGATGCTCCTGACCTCTTAGCTGCCGGCGGGATTACTGCATAGATCAGGCCATTCCAGCTGCTAGATAATAATAATTCATCATGTCATGATAAAGCCTGCTGCTCTGCCTGTATCTTTATGCCACACAGAGACACCAAGACAGAGGCTTCAATCACCCAGCTCTTCAGTCTGACGCGTCCTCCTGCCATTCATTCCTGTATTAATGCCGTGCAGTGTGTGCTGTGTTATACCGTAGCTGTTTTACAGCAGAGAAATTATAAAAATGATGTCTTCCAGTTTCTGTAGTGTTATTTGGTAATGGACTTAGGTTCAAGTCACGCTTGCATTGGTTGATTTCGTCTGGTTTATTTCACTGTTTGACAGTCAGAATGAGCGTCATTCTGCACTATTTGCCATTTATAATAACAGTGTCTTGAGTCTGTTGGCTATGTCTCCAGCTCATCTCCTGTGCGGGTGCCATATTTACTGGCATCACGGTGGATGTCGAAAAGGGGTTAAAGGGCATCTGTCAGCAGACTGTACTAATGGAACTGGCAGCTCTTGACAGCTGAAGGAATCTGTGTTGGTCTCATTCTCAAAATGTGTCTGCACTACTGAGAAAAAATTATGTTTTCATATATGCAAATGAGCCTCTAGGAGCAACGTGGGTGTTGTTGTTACTCCTAGATTCTCTGATCTCTCTGCAACTGCCGAACCCTCTGCACTCTGATTGGCAGATCCAGGCTTAAAGGGGTTCTGCAGTTTTTTCAAACTGATGATCTATCCTCTGGATAGATCATCAGCATCTGATCGGCGGGGGTCCGACACCCGGGACCCCTGCCGATCAGCTGTTTGAGAAGGCAGCGGCGCTGCAGGAGCACCGTGGCCTTCTCTGTGTTTACCGCAGGCCAGTGACGTCACGACTACTATCACTGGCCTGGGCGCGGCTAGGCTCCATTCATGTGAACGGAGCTTAGCCCCGCCCAGGCCAGTGATACTAGTCGTGACGTCACTGGGCCTGCGGTAAACACAGAGAAGGCCACGGTGCTCCTGCAGCGCCGCTGCCTTCTCAAACAGCTGATCGGCGGGGGTCTCGGGTGTCGGACCCCCGCCGATCAGATGCTGATGATCTATCCAGAGGATAGATCATCAGTTTGAAAAAACTGCAGAACCCCTTTAATGATGTCATCACACTTAGCCCTGACTTCTCCTAAAGTCAATCAAAGTGAAGAGGGTGCAGCAGTTACAAAGAGAGCAGAACCACTAGGAGTAACAGCAACACCCCTGTTGCTCCTAGAGGCTCATTTGCATATATTAAAAGATAATTTTTCTCAGCAATGCAGACAAATATGAACATGGGACCAACACAGATGTCTTCAGCTGCCAAGTGCACATGTAACAGGTCATCCATTTCATGCTCCGATGCTCTCCTTTGCCCTGCGCTGAATCACGCTAAGGGCTTTTTTAGCAGATACAGCAAGGGACAGCATGATAGCATGAAATGCTCCGATGCTCATATCACAGGGCCTGTCTGGGTGAAAATGTGGGTATGTCCAGGTTCAGCTCTGAACCGGGACAACCCCTTCAAGTCCAAGCTGTCCGTGGCTGTGTAAAACACAATCCATGTAAGATATTTGTATATCTGTAAGACAGTCAACACATACTGTAATTATGGAATCATGGTTGTGTATGTTATAATGCATTATAATACACAGTTATTATACCAGTAACAGAATTCTGGAGCACCACTTTCTTTTTCACATTAAAAGATGCCTGTCACACGTGGCTTTTAACTTTTCTATCAATCAAGGTTACACATGTTTGACTACACATCATAACCCCAGCACGGCATGCAATTTTCATATTACATTGATTTCTATTTTTCTTCCTCCACGTGCAACGTCTTGAACCTTTGGTAGAGTGCCACATTGTTATTCAAGAGTCAGTGTATTCTTCCAGATGGTATTATTGATAGAAAATTGATCTGGAGCTGAACATTGACATTTTAATAGTCCTGAATGTGCACAAGAACAATTCTTAGTTCACTAAAGCACTGGCCTGAAATTAGATGTGGTATTGATTCTGTTCTTACACTCGTGAAGATTTCCAAACATACCAATGTACAATAAATGTATTTTATAAGATGCTGATAGTGTGCTATCACTGGAAATAGGATGTCGCTGATAGGAATTATGGATTAATCACACTAATGCAGGAACGCTCAGATGAAAGAATACATTTATGGTGTAATTGCTGCAATGCATGCAAGGTCTTATCATAAAAATGGGAATGACTATGTGTGTAGTAAGTATTAAGATCTCACAAGTAGCATCAGTGCATGTTTATGGTTATATGGCATGTGACATAAATATCCTGTATGTATAGTGAAGCAAAAATAGACCCATTATTCCCAAAGTGACAGAGTATTCCTAAAAATATGACAGATTTTTGTGGACATTGATGTAATCATTGTCTATGTAGATCCCAGTGTATATATTTCATAATTAGTGATGATGATTAGTGAAGTTATGAAAATTTTTTTCAGCAGCTTCGCCAAATTTCACAAAGAAATTCAATTTGTGACTAATTCATCAGGTAGCGCGTACAATGACAGGAAGCGGCGATTGCACCTCCTCTCGTCATTGAACCCCCTCAGATGCTGCATTCACTGCTGATCATGACATGTTTGATTGAGGCCTTTCAGGGGTTAGTCAGGTTTAAAAAAAATCCAAAACATACTCACCTCATCCATTTGCTTGCGGAGAGGCCATCACGGCCATCTTGAAGATCACTGATGACATCACCGCACCTGGCCAGTGCAATAGTGTGGTGATGTCACACATCACCCTGCACAAGATTTTGCGTGGTATCTTCAATCAAGATGGGCGCAACAGCTTCTCAGCGAGCAAATGGATGAGCTGAGTATGTCTGTTTTTTTTACTGCCATTTCTGGAAAAATGGATTCGTTACAATGAAGTGCAAGGAAACTCTGTTTCGCAGCAAATCAGATTTTTCCTGAAATTCGGATCAAAGTCAATTCATTTGGCTTTGATTCGCTCAACACTACCCATAATCAAAGGTGTTCAAATTTCTGGTCTAAATTCTTAGATTTTCCAAAATTAGATCCATGCATTAAGATATCCAGTTGACTTTATTTCATGATCTCTCTTCTTCATTTCAGGTTCTCCACAGGACATCGCAGTTGCTAGAAACCAAGCAGCTCTTCAGAATATGCGAGCATCCCGAATGATGGCACAGAATACCGGCATGCTCTCGATGGGTCCATCACAAAATCCAGGCACAATGCCTACAGGACCACTGCAGCCAGAAATGGGAATGGCTCCATATAGCAACGCATCATCCGGTCAACCAGGCATGTACAGCATGAACACAGGAATAAACCAAATGATGCAGCACCCAAACCAAAACAACATAAACATGGCCCATAGTGCTGTGCAAGGTCCGCGGCAACCCAGTTCTGGACAAGCAATGGGAATGGTTGGAGGATTTGGCCAGAATATGCTCGTAAACTCTATGATGCCTCAACAACATCAGCAAATGAAAGGGCCTGTAGGTCAACCTATGACCAGAGCTCAGGCCCCAAGACTGCAAAACATGATGACATCCATACCCCAGGGTGCACAAAACTGGCCTCAACGGGGATTGCAAGGAATGAGAACTAGTGGTGAAATGGGGGCTTATAACAATGGATCAGGTTATCCAATGCAATCTGGGCAGTCAAGAATGAGCAAACAGCATTTTCAGCAAGGGCTTGGTCAAAGTGTTGTTGATAGTACGGGAGCAGTAAGAGCCCTAAACCCAGCAATGAGCAGACAAATGATGCAGTCATTGCCTGGGCAGCAGGGCACCAATCAACCCCGACAAATGATGCCTAGTATGAACCCTGGTGTACCAAGTATGGCCAGTTTTAGTCAAGCTCAAACACAGCAATTACCTGGTGGAAACTTTCCTCAGAGCAACCAGAGCCAGGGTTATGACAGGAATCCTGGTCAGGACATGTCATACAGTTATACCGATGCAAGCGCTGGTCCCTTTTCAGGTCTAGCAGATGGTACAGACTTAGTAGACTCCATTATGGGCAGAGGACCTGGAGACGAGTGGATGCAAGAACTTGACGAATTGTTTGGAAATCAGTCTTAACATTAAAATGAAAAAATAATGATGCTGGGCTAATTGGAAAATGACAGTATACCTGTCCATGTCTGTTCTGTACAGATGAGCTCAACTGCAGGCAGTTACAAGAAATGTCAGGTAGTGAAGCATCCCTCTTGAGGTGACGGCAGCACTGCATGTTTTAAAATGAGGGTTCGGTGGAGAAAGATGTTCCATGGTCTATAGCCTCAGATGGTAGATGTTGACTAGAGGTGAAAGAGCTATTCAGCTCCATGGAGAAAGATCATTATTGGTCGTCATGGGCTAGACAAGGGCAAAAGCGGCGAAGGGTTTGCACAGTAATACAAGAAGATAAAATATGTTTATATCAAAGAAGAAGAGATGCTTCAAGACGGAGTAAAATAATTTATTTGCTATTGCTGATACTTTTGGCTAACAGGCTTAGCCTTCAACCATAATGTTAAAAAATTAATGGGGAGGAAGCTGTTACACGTGTCACAGCGGTACTTCTGGAAACAAGACAAGGTAGAATAAAATATGGCATACCCTTAAAGTGATGAGAGGAATCATTATGAATAAAGCCTAAGTAAATTATAGAGGTAGATAGAATGCATAGATTGCACAAGATGTTAATCAGATTGTCACTGCTATATATCAAATGGATGCTATATGTATGGTATTTAAAAAGGAAAACTAACAGCTAGATGATATTTTGGATACAAATAAGGAACCGCCATACCTTTATAGGTCACAGATAAGTATTAATGTACACATAGACGGATACTGTCCTGTACACAGGGCTGAGCAGCACAGCAGTTTCCTGTATTTCCAGCAACTAGAAATTTTTATAAATGTGTTACTGTCATTGTTGCTTCTCACATTTTTGGAGCTTCTACTACAGTATAAATAAAATGGAGGGGGAAAAAAAACGGGTCATTTCAGTAGAATGTAGACGTCGGCTTAAGAATCACTGTATACAGCTATACATATACATTCGTCTTTGTGGTAACTGAGAGTGCATGTCCACTGCTGCTACACCAGATAAGACCCATCTGTGCCAAAACAGCAATCATAGTCAATTCAATGACTTTGGTGTAATATTTTTTGTTCATTTACCCCATAATGTTTCTAAATGAGCCTATATGGCCACAAGCAATTCATTTTTTTGGAATGTGGCAAGAGCCTAGCCCTTAGTCTGACTGATATAAAGCATTAGGGTGCTTCAAATACCCATAAGACATGGCCGTAATACAGGTAACGTGATGGCATATTTGCACTGCTATTAATGGTAAATGTTGGTATCTTAATGTATAGCATTAACATGTATAGCCCAAGAATAACATAGTTTTTGACAGCTACATAAAAAGTCTTGTGAACATGAACTAGTTTGGCCATTGTATACTGCCATGCCTGCAGCTGGAAGATGACAGAATGGAACTCCCCTGACACTTGCAAAGAATATAATACTAAAGTTGTCATGTACTTTTTACGAAAGGAACAAGCCAGCTACACTTCTATTTCCACCACCAAGTGTTATAGAAGTTTACCAGTCAGGACTAATAGATTGGAGAATTACAACTGCAATAATAGAGATATCTAGATGTCTAACAGGACAATTTTTATGATTGTATCTTACGCATTTTGGGCTAAAATATTTTTTTCAATTGGTCTTTATTAAAAATGTTCTGCCGTTTCTGAGATACAAGGCTTAAAAATAAGTCTGTCAGCAAGCCTGTCATCTGATGACTCATGTGTAGCTCTTATCTCTGATCTCCTGGCCTCATAAACACTCATTATAGCTCAATTGTTATTAAATTGATAAGAGCATGGGTTAAATAAGTGTTTATGAGGTCAGGAGATCAGAGATAATAGATACACACGAGCTGTCAGATGACTGGGTTCAAAGAAAACAGCGTGCAAACAGACTGATTTTTAATCCCTGTATCTTAGAAACAGATGGCCATATTTAATAAAGACCAACTGAAAAAATGAGTAGAATGCAATCATAAAAAAATGCCCTGAAGGTGTACTTAGCCTTTAATGTTGCAGTACCTTCTGGGTTGTTTGTGCCCCATTCAAG
This sequence comes from Rhinella marina, assembly GCA_900303285.1. Classification (NCBI taxonomy): domain Eukaryota; kingdom Metazoa; phylum Chordata; class Amphibia; order Anura; family Bufonidae; genus Rhinella; species Rhinella marina. The sequence goes on along the minus strand of ONZH01018512.1, from coordinate 14,574 downwards.
CCCAGTACCCTCTATTCTACAGTATGCAGGTGAGTACACGGTCTTCTTACCCCTGGATACTGAGACCGCATTTTCTGCACTGTAGTCTGTGCATACTGTAAAATGGAGTATATAACAGGTTGTAACTGGAGAGCCTTCTTGAACATTATTTCTCAATATTTATATCATTGGAATTGCACCTTAGGCTGGGGTTATATGAGGAAAAGTCACATGACCAAAAACATTTCTGTGACTTGTCTGCAACTTGCTGGTCCACAACTATTTTAGAGTTGTGGTTTGTAAAAGCACAACTAGAGCACAGAAACATCATAGGTAAGTCACACATTACTTTCATTGTGGTCTATGATACCAAAGTCATGTGTGACTTGCAACCAAATATACAACAGTCTTTGATTTTCTGCAATTGTCGCTTCACAGCATGCTGCATCATGACTCCACTGATGGACATTAGATGTGATGTTGTAAGATCTTCATGTGGCTGTGTAGGCCCAGCCTTATTCCAAATTATTATGACGTGCACATGGAAAATGTTGTCATGTTACAAGCAATTCTTTTCCAAATTGTATATTTTTCTCATGGTCAATGAAAACACAGCAGAATCCCCAGATTAATGGACAAATCCCAGTCGCTTCCCCAGATTCAGTGAGACAAATCTCATCAAGTTTATTAGTAGGTAGCAGAGAGATGGCAATTATGCTAGTGTGCCACAGCCCAGTTATCTGAAATGTTTGCTGTCAATTCAGACAATGGATGTAAATTTGAGGACCTGTCATGGTAGGTGGATGTAGATTTTAGGACCTGTCAAAGCAGATGAATGTAGATATGAGGACCTGTCATGGCAGGTGGATGTAGAATTGAAGACCTGTCATGGCAAGTGGATGTACGTTTGAGGACCTGTCATGGTAGGTGGATGTACATTTGAGGACCTCTCAGGGCAGGTGGATGTAGATTTGAGGACCTGTCAGGGCAGGTGGATGTATATTTGAAGACCTGTCACGGCAGGTGGATGTAGATGTGAGGACCTGTCATGGTAGGTGGATATAGATTTGAGGATTTCAGCATTTGTCTCTCTGTGACTAGGGACCCTTACTTCCATAGCAGTTACTTGCCCTGACCTAGAAATTCAGGCCTCATTAAATTGTGCTGTATGCAAACAACCAACTTTTACATCAGTCTTTCAAAGTGTCCACCCACATTAGATGACAGTCAACTGAACCTAGATATTGGCTGACCGTTTATTTTTATCTGGGCATCCTTACTCTCCTTTGATGGCAGATGTCAAGAAACAAGGATCAGTCTTGTTGGATTTCAGGAGATCGACTGCTGCCAGAAGTATTGGCAGCGGCTTATTCCCCTCTCCCCATTAAGAACATATGCATGCTTAGCCAGCGTGCAGGTATACACAGGGGGTCGGGAATAGCTGTCAGCTGGACAGCCATCTATAGTAAGTTGCATGGCCACCTTCAGTTGTCTGCTGTGTCAGATCCTCTGTATATTAGATTACCAACACACAATGGAAGTCATTTTGTGGGTTAAATATATTTATGTTTTTTTACTTTATTACTTGTAGGGTAAAACAATATATCAGTCTCATTGGCAGTACTTGTCTGAGCGTACCAAAACTTGCAAATGATTTTCACACATAAAGGGTTTTTCTGTGACTATGAATGTTGAATGTTTACAAAATGGCGGTTTCTTCTGGACTTATGCAAAAGGTATGCTTCAAAGGATTTTCCTACAATAACAAAGTTTTAGCGCATTATGTGCTCACACCTTCTAGTCAATTAATATTCAGTGATTCGTTCCCTGAGAGCAGTGGCCACAGTTACATAAAAACCTATGTATAATGTCTTGTGGACACTCATCACGTGAACAATCAGAGATATGGCTGTATGTAACCTCACTCCTTCTCCATGGACTTTGTGTAAGCATGACAGTCTCTGAGATCTGTCCTCAGGGACTGAATCGCTACTTATAATACAGTGCAATGTCCTACTACAGTATATGTACTGATGTTCGGCAAGAAAATTCATTTTCGTGTAAGTGACAGATAGACATAAGGGGGTGGATAAAAGTAGATTACGTCTGTTGTCATTGTAAAGCTTCCTCCAAATACTCTCCACATCGGGACCAAGTAATATATAGACAGATTGTTTTTTTATCTATGGTGCTGATGTAAATGTTTGAAAAAATGGATCTTTGTAAATATCTTTTTACTATACTGCGGATATCACTGGGTCTAATGTCTGTACAAATATATAAATAAAATAAATATATATATATAATTATATATATATATATATATATATATATATAAATACTGTTTGTTTAAAATAGAGTATTTTTATTTCTTTCTCTATCTCATCATCGATGCAGTGGTATTGCACTTCAAACAACATCAAATTTTAATTTTGTACTGTTTACCTGACATTAATCTTCATCATTCAGATCATAGTTTTTATTTTTTTTTCTAGACTTTTCTGATTTTTTTATTGGGTTGTTTCTTGAAAATTGTAGATTCTTAAGCTGTAGAAAAGGTGATATTGGCATACCACTTTTGATGAAAAATAAAATGTTATATGAACAGAACAATTGTGTGGACTAATCCTTTGTGACGTGACCGGTTATCAGTTGACGCTTTAGTCAGCTTATGGCCGGAAACATTTTCTCTCATATGGTGAAAACTCTAGCTGATCCTGTGAGCCAGCTCACCTCTCCTTGTGGATCCAAAGTTGGGTGGATAGTTTTGCTTTCAAGGGAATGTGAATGATGGCATAGCTCAGAACTATGGAAATCTCACAGCTGTGAGCTGAATGGACATGGAAGGCAACTTTGTTCTAATGATCGCAGGGGGTCCCAAGAATTATTGGGAGGGCTAAAGTGGCAATTGCTCAGGGACCTCCACTATCTAGGACCCTCTCCCAGAAGTACTTCCCAGAAACACCAAGCAGCAACAATGATATGTTGAAGTTTTTTGTGTATAGCTTCAACAATATGAAAGTTCAAATGTGTGGTGGCAGAAGACATGGTAATGCAGATTATATGTATATATATATATATATATATATATATACAGTACAGACCAAAAGTTTGCACACACCTTCTCATTCAAAGAGTTTTCTGTATTTTCATGACTATGAAAATTGTAGATTCACACTGAAGGCATCAAAACTATGAATTAACACACGTGGAATTATATACTTAACAAAAAAGTGTGAAACAACTGAAAATATGTCTTATATTCTAGGTTCTTCAAAGTAGCCACCTTTTGCTTTGATTACTGCTTTGCACACTCTTGGCGTTCTCTTGATGAGCTTCAAGAGGTAGTCACCTGAAATGGTATTCCAACAGTCTTGAAGGAGTTCCCAGAGATGCTTAGCACTTGTTGGCCCTTCTGCCTTCACTCTGCAGTACAGCTCACCCCAAACCATCTCGATTGGGTTCAGGTCTGGTGACTGTGGAGGCCAGGTCATCTGGCGTAGTACCCCATCACTCTCCTTCTTGGTCAAATAGCCCTTACACAGCCTGGAGGTGTGTTTGGGGTCATTGTCCTGTTGATAAATAAATGATGGTCCAACTAAATGCAAACCGGATGGAATAGCATGCCGCTGCAAGATGCTGTGGTAGCCATGCTGGTTCAGTATGCCTTCAATTTTGAATAAATCCCCAACAGTGTCACCAGCAAAGCACCCCCACACCATCACACCTCCTCCTCCATGCTTCACGGTGGAAACCAGGCATGTAGAGTCCATCCGTTCACCTTTTCTGCATCGCACAAAGACACGGTGGTTGGAACCAAAGATCTCAAATTTGGACTCATCAGACCAAAGCACAGATTTCCACTGGTCTAATGCCCATTCCTTGTGTTCTTTAGCCCAAACAAGTCTCTTCTGCTTGTTGCCTGTCCTTAGCAGTGGTTTCCTAGCAGCTATTTTACTATGAAGGCCTGCTGCACACAGTCTCCTCTTAACAGTTGTTGTAGAGATGTGTCTGCTGCTAGAACTCTGTGTGGCATTGACCTGGTCTCTAATCTGAGCTGCTGTTAACCTGCGATTTCTGAGGCTGGTGACTCGGATGAACGTATCCTCCACAGCAGAGGATACTCTTGGTCTTCCTTTCCTGGGACGGTCCTCATGTGAGCCAGTTTCTTTGTAGCGCTTGATGGTTTTTGCGACTGCACTTGGGGACACTTTCAAAGTTTTCCCAATTTTTCGGACTGACTGACCTTCATTTCTTAAAGTAATGATGGCCACTCCTTTTTCTTTACTTGGCTGCTTTTTTCTTGTCATAATACAAATTCTAACAGTCTATTCAGTAGGACTATCAGCTGTGTATCCACCTGACTTCTGCCCAACACAACTCATGGTCTCAACCCCATTTATAAGGCAAGAAATCCCACTTATTAAACCTGACAGGGCACACCTGTGAAGTGAAAACCATTTCAGGTGACTACCTCTTGAAGCTCATCAAGAGAATGCCAAGAGTGTGCAAAGCAGTAATCAAAGCAAAAGGTGGCTACTTTGAAGAACCTAGAATATAAGACATATTTACAGTTGTTTCACACTTTTTTGTTAAGTATATAATTCCACATGTGTTAATTCATAGTTTTGATGCCTTCAGTGTGAATCTACACTCACCGGCCACTTTATTAGGTACACCTGTCCAACTGCTCGTTAACACTTAATTTCTAATCAGCCAATCACATGGCGGCAACTCAGTGCATTTAGGCATGTAGACATGGTCAAGACAATCTCCTGCAGTTCAAACCGAGCATCAGTATAGGGAAGAAAGGTGATTTGAGTGCCTTTGAACGTGGCATGGTTGTTGGTGCCAGAAGGGCTGGTCTGAGTATTTCAGAAACTGCTGATCTACTGGGATTTTCACGCACAACCATCTCTAGGGTTTACAGAGAATGGTCCGAAAAAGAAAAAACATCCAGTGAGCGGCAGTTCTGTGGGCGGAAATGCCTTGTTGATGCCAGAGGTCAGAGGAGAATGGGCAGACTGGTTCGAGCTGATAGAAAGGCAACAGTGACTCAAATTGCCACCCGTTACAACCAAGGTAGGCAGAAGAGCATCTCTGAACGCACAGTACGTCGAACTTTGAGGCAGATGGGCTACAGCAGCAGAAGACCACACCGGGTGCCACTCCTTTCAGCTAAGAACAGGAAACTGAGGCTACAATTTGCACAAGCTCATCGAAATTGGACAGTAGAAGATTGGAAAAACGTTGCCTGGTCTGATGAGTCTCGATTTCTGCTGCGACATTCGGAAGGTAGGGTCAGAATTTGGCGTCAACAACATGAATGCATGGATCCATCCTGCCTTGTATCAACGGTTCAAGCTGGTGGCGGTGGTGTCATGGTGTGGGGAATATTTTCTTGGCACTCTTTGGGCCCCTTGGTACCAATTGAGCATCGTTGCAACGCCACAGCCTACCTGAGTATTGTTGCTGACCATGTCCATCCCTTTATGACCACAATGTACCCAACATCTGATGGCTACTTTCAGCAGGATAATGCGCCATGTCATAAAGCTAGAATAATCTCAGACTGGTTTCTTGAACATGACAATGAGTTCACTGTACTCAAATGGCCTCCACAGTCACCAGATCTCAATCCAATAGAGCATCTTTGGGATGTGGTGGAACGGGAGATTCGCATCATGGATGTGCAGCCGACAAATCTGCGGCAACTGTGTGATGCCATCATGTCAATATGGACCAAAATCTCTGAGGAATGCTTCCAGCACCTTGTTGAATCTATGCCACGAAGAATTGAGGCAGTTCTGAAGGCAAAAGGGGGTCCAACCCGTTACTAGCATGGTGTACCTAATAAAGTGGCCGGTGAGTGTACAGTTTTCATAGTCATGAAAATACAGAAAACTCTTTGAATGAGAAGGTATGTCCAAACTTTTGGTCTGTACTGAATATATATATATATATACACTACCGTTCAAAAGTTTGGGGTCACCCAGACAATTTTGTGTTTTCCATGAAAACTCACAGTTTTATTTATCAAATGAGTTGCAAAATGAATAGAAAATATAGTCAAGACATTGACAATGTTAGAAATTATGATGTTTATTTGAAATAATTTTCTCCTTCAAACTTTGCTTTCGTCAAATAATGCTCCATTTGCAGCAATTACAGCATTGCAGACCTTTGGCATTCTAGCTGCTAATTTGCTGAAGTAATCTAGAGAAATTTCACCCCATGCTTCCAGAAGCCCCTTCTCACAAGTTGGATTGGCTTGATGGGCACTTTTTGCGTACCATACGGTCAAGCTGCTCCCACAACAGCTCAATGGGGTTGTGATCTGGTGACTGCACTGGCCACTCCATTACAGATAGAATACCAGCTGCCTGCTTCTTCCCTAAATAGTTTTTGCATAATTTGGAGGTGTGCTTTGGGTCAGTGGCGTAGCTATAGGGGTCGCAGCGGTCACAGTTGCGACCGGGCCCCTAAGCCAGGGGGGCTCCGAGGGCCCCCTTTGCCACTTGCAGGGCCGCACCGCCAATTAGCCAGGTGTGGCGCGGCCCTGCATCTCCATAGTCATCTGTATCCTGAGGACGGCGATACAGGTGCCTGTATTCTACTGCAGGGCAGGGGAGGGGCTTTTTTACTGGCACATGGGGGCATTTTTACTGGCACATGGGGGCACTGGGGGCATTTTTACTGGCACTGGGGCATTTTTACTGGCACAAGGGGGCACTGGGGGCATTTTTACTGGCACTGGGGGCATTATTACTGGCACATGGGGGCATTTGTTACTGGCACATGGGGGCACTGGGGGGGCATTTCTTACTGGCACGGGAGCACTGGGGGCATTTTACTGGCACTGGGGGCATTTTTCTGGCACATGGGGGCACTGGGACACTTCTTACTGGCACATGATTTTGTGGGGGAATCAATGGGGGGAACTTCTGGCGCATTATTGGGGCGTTTCTTACTGGCACATAATTTGGGGGGCATTTATGGGTGGGGAGCATTTCTTACTGGCACATTATTGGGGTGAAATTTTGGGGGCACTGCTTACTGGCACATTGGAAGCATTATTACTTCTGGGGCACAGTGGGGACATTAGTACGCTTGGGGGCACTATTACTAACAAGTGCACTCTGGCAGAGAATTATTAGTTGGGACTTTGGGGGGCACTATTACTGTGGGGGGCACCCTGGCACAGCATCAGCGCAGTTATTTCTGGGGGACGTTATGTTTACACTATTACTGGGCGCACTATTACGGGACACTATTTGCTGGGCGCAGTTATTTTAGGACACTGTGTGCCAATAATTATTGAAGGGCACTATCTGTGTGGTACTAGTGGCACAGTACTGGGGGTGGTAGGATGATTTGTCCAGAAGACGGGAGGATGATGGAAAAGTAGTAAACTAACATTTTTTTCTGTCAAACTGCAGAGATGAGAAATGGCTGAAAAATGGCGTCTGGTCTGAAAGGAGAAGATGAGGAAAGAGAAGATCTACATCAGAGGAGACACTGGATGTAAGAGGTATGGGGCGCTGTATTATACTGGATGTAAGAGGTATGAGGCGCTGTATTATACTGGATGTAAGAGGTATGGGGCGCTGTATTATACTGGATGTAAGAGGTATGGGGCGCTGTATTATACTGGATGTAAGAGGTATGAGGCGCTGTATTATACTGGATGTAAGAGGTATGGGGCGCTGTATTATACTGGATGTAAGAGGTATGGGGCGCTGTATTATACTGGATGTAAGAGGTATGGGGCGCTGTATTATACTGGATGTAAGAGGTATGGGGGCTGTATTATACTGGATATAAGAGGTATGGGGGCTGTATTATACTGGATGTAAGAGGTATGGGGCGCTGTATTATACTGGATGTAAGAGGTATGGGGCGCTGTATTATACTGGATGTAAGAGGTATGAGGCGCTGTATTAGGCTACATTCACACGAACGTTGTGTTTTGCAGTCTGCAAATTGCGGATCCGCAAAAAAAGGATGATGTTCCGTATGGCATCCGTTTTTTTTTGCAGATCCACTGTAATAATACCTATCCTTGTCCGCAAATGGACAAAAATAGGAATGGACATACAGATGCGGACAGCACACAGTGTTCATTGAAGTGAATGGGTCTGCATCTGAGCCGCAAAATATGCAGAACGGAGGCTGCAAAAACAACTGTGGTGTGAATGTAGCCTTACCCTGTATGTTCTGTAGTGATATACGTAATGTTAGGAGGGAAAAGGTTAGGGTGAGAATTTGGCATGGGGGGTGTCAATTTTTGACTTGGTCGGCAGAAAAGCTAGGTGAACCAGCGCTGGCGGGGGGGGCCCAAGCTGAACTCTTGCACCAGGGCCCATGAGCCTTTAGCTACGCCCCTGCTTTGGGTCATTGTCCTGTTGTAGGAGGAGATTGGCTCCAATCAAGCGCTGTCCACAGGGTATGGCATGGCATTGCAAAATGGAGTGATAGCCTTCCTTGTTAAAAATCCCTTTTACCTTGTACAAATCTCCCACTTTACCAGCACCAAAGCAACCCCAGACCATCACATTACCTCCACCATGCTTGACAGATGGCATCAGGCACTCTTCCAGCATCTTTTCAGTTCGTCTCACAAATGTTCTTCTGTGTGATCCAAACACCTCAAACTTCTTGTTCAATAGTTTTTATTGGGTTTTTTCTTTTTAAATACAGTGTAAATTTTCTTAATAGAAAAGAAAAGAAACAGGGGAAAGAGTACAAATTGTATAGTAATACAATAGAAACACAGTTCTACAAATAGTACATTTGGGTTATGCAAAGTTAAAATATTTGCTAGATGTTATATATTTTGAACTATTAGTAGGGAGTCACCTCACCTCAAACTTCTATTCATCTGTCCATAACACTTTTTTCCAATCTTCCTCTGTCTGTTTGTGCTGTCATCTGAAGGGAGTAGTACACACCGTTGTAGGAAATCTTCAGTTTCTTGGCAATTTCTCGCATGGAATATCCATCATTTCTAAGAACAAGAATAGACTGTCGAGTTTCACATAAAAGTTCTCTTTTTCCATTTTGAGAGTTTAATCGAACCCACAAATGTAATGCTCCAGATTCTCAACTAGCTCATAGGAAGGTCAGTTTTATAGCTTCTCTAACCAGCAAAACTGTTTTCAGCTGTGCTAACATACTTGTACAAGAGTTTTCAAGTGTTTTCTAAACATCCATTAGCCTTCTTACACAGTTAGCAAACACAATGTACCATTAGAACACTGGAGTGATGGTTGCTGGAAATGGGCCTCTATACACCTATGTAAATATTGCATTAAAAACCAGACGTTTGCAGCTAGAATAGTCGTTTACCACATTAACAATGTATAGAGTGTATTTCTGATTGATTTAATGTTATTTTCATTGAAAAAAACTGTGCTTTTCTTTTAAAAATAAGGAAATTTCTAAGTGACCCTAAACTTTTGAACGGTAGTGTATATATACATATATATATATATATATATATATATATATATATATATAGTAATTTGCAAAAGTTTTACATAGGCATGGAAATAAATGCCTTTAAAAATAGATAATAAATGTTAATAAAGATATATCTTCAATGTAAAGAAGAACGAACAGTCCTAGAAGTGATGATATGGCCTCAGGGGAGCACCCAGGAATTTTTTCTAGGGGGGGTCCGAAAAGGAAAAAGGGTGTGGCGTCTTGTGGGTGGGGCTATTTTTCTCCACGCCCACATACATTAAAGACATAATAGCGGCGAAAAATAGGCCCCGCTCATTATTAAAAGCCCCTCCCATATCTAATAGACCACTCCCAACAAACACTACAGCTGAAATGATATGGTTGAGGCCCAGTTCTATACATCATATGGAGAGGGGAGGACGTGTCCTGGCTGCACTGCCTGCTTCACATTATACAATATACAACAGCAGGCTACACACAGCCAGGAAGATCCTCCACTCTCCTCCCTCCCCAGATCCTGCTCCAGGCCTGAGCGTCCCCCCCCCACCATCTGCCACCTGCCTGTGCCCTGCTGACCCCCTTTGGTCATCCTCACCCAGCTCTGAATCCTCCTTCTGTAAATGGCAGAGGGAGGAGCCGGAGCATCGCCTCTCCTACACAGCGCCCCACATACCTCGTACATCCAGTGGTGTCTGCTCTGTTGTAGACGTTCTTCTTCCTCATCTTCTCCATTCGGACCAGACCGCCATGAAGATTTTTCAGCCATCTCTCGTCTCTGCAGAGATACAAACAGACATTAGTTTCCCACATTTCCATCATCTTTACAATCTTCTGAACACCTTCATCCTTGCCACCCCCAATACTGTGCCCGCTGTGCTCCCCAATACTATACTGCAGAAACTGTCCCCTGAAAAATACTACTACCACACAGATAGTGCCCCCTTTGTTATTAATTGGCACACAGTGTTCTAAAAAATAACTGCGCCTAGACTAATGATATTATGCCAGGGTGCCCCCCAAAAAGTAACAGTGCTCCACAAAATCCCACCAATAGAAATAATTATCTGCCAGACCACACTTAGTAGTAATAATGCCCCCATTAGTGCCCATACTAGACATCAATGTTCCCCATAGCCCCCCAGTAGTAGTAAAGCTCACAATAATACCACAGCTTAGTGCCCGCAGTTGAGCTAATATCCCAATAATGTATACCAGTATAAAATACCCCTATATAGTGCCCTAGTAAATGCCCTCATAGTGCTCCTCTCCTCCATAGTGTTCCCCATAATATGCCAGTAAAAAATGCCCCTTCTTACTGCCCCATCACATGCCCCTATAGTGCTCCTCTCCCCCATAATGTGCCAGTAAAAATTGCCCACTTAGTGCCAGATTGCCATAGTGCCCCCTATAAAGTACCAGTATAAAATGCCCCTTTAGAGCCACCAGATGACCCCATAGTGTCTGCAAATGATGCCCCTATAGTGCTGCTCTGCCCTATAGTACCTCCCATAATGTGACAGAAAAAAATTACCCCTTAGTGCCAGATGCCATAGTGCCCCCCCCATAATGTGGCAGTAAAAAAGTGACTCTTTAGAGCCACCAGATGCCCCCAAATGAGGCCCCTATAGTGCCACCACATGCCCCATAGTGCCAATCTCCTCTATCGTGCCCCCTATAATGTGCCAGTAAACAAAATGCCCCTTTAGAGCCACCAGATGCCCCCATAGTGCCCCCAAATTATGCCAATATAGTGCCAAATGCCAGTAAGGAAATGGCACAGTACAGGGCAGGGAGGCACGGTACAGGACAGGGGGGCACGTACAGGGCAGGAGGCAAGGTACAGGGCAGGAGGCAAGGTACAGGGCAGAAAGCATGGTACAGGGCAGGAGGCATGGTACAGGGCAGGAGGCATGGTACAGGGCAGGAGGCATGGTACAGGGCAGGGCAGCACGGTACAGGGCAGGGCGGTACGGTACAGGGCAGGGCGGTACGGTACAGGGCAGGAGGCATGGTACAGGGCAGGAAGCATGGTACAGGGCAGGGCGGTACGGTACAGGGCAGGGAGGCACGGTACAGGGGCAGGGAGGCACGGTACTGGCAGAAAGCATGGTACAGGGCAGGAGGCACGGTACAGGGCAGGAGGCAAGGGTACTGGCAGAAAGCATGGTACAGGGCAGGAGGCACGGTACAGGGCACGGCGGCACGGTACAGTGCAGGGTTGTCACGATACCAGAATTTTGAGTTCGATACCGATACGATACCTCGCCAAATAAAGAAGAACCTGAGGTCTGATGGGGGCACGAGACGCCGATCCCTGTACTGTGACATCACTGTGTTTATTATTCCTGTACGGTGACATCACTGTGTGTATTATCCTGTACTGTGACATCACTGTGTTTATTATCCCTGTACTGTGACATCGCTGTGTTTATTATCCCCTGTACTGTGACATCACTTGTGTGTATTATCCCTGTACTGTGACATCACTGGTGTTTATTATCTCTGTACTGTGACATCACAGTGTTTATTATCCCTGTACAGTGACATCACTGTGTTATTATCCTGTACAGTGACATCGCTGTGTGTATTATCCCAGTGCAGGAGGAGGTAAGTGCGTCTGTGGTTTGTGTGTTTTGTTTTCTATTTTTCAGGGTCGTGAATGCAGAGGACTACGTCGGATTCGGTGGACTACGTCGGACCAGCTTTTTTTTTTTATAAAAGGTCAACGGGTCTGGGGAGTGTTTATTTCAATAAATGTTTTATACTTGTGTGTGTGTATTTTTTTTTACATACTACAGTTTTAGTAATCACAGCTATCACAGACGGCCCTGATTACTAATACTGGGCTTAGTGCTTGCCGGTATGGCAGGCCAGCACTAACCCCAACATCTATTACCTCGGCACCCACCACCACCAGCGGTGCCGGGAAGAGCCGGACCCGCAGGACCGGACCTTCTAAATTGAGGGTCTGGCCTCTGGGGCCAAGCTGCAGGCTGGTACCATTAGGCTAGGAAGGCCAATAACCCTGTCCCTTCCCACCTGGTAGTGCCAGGCTGCAGCTGCTGGTTGTATCTGGCTGGTGAAGGGAAAAAAGGGGGGACCCCACCGCCATTTTTTTTTTAAATAATGAAATTTTTGAAAAAAAAAATGGCATGGGGTCCCCCCCCCCTTTTTTCCTTCACCAGCCAGATACAACCCAGCAGCTGCAGCCTGGCACTACCAGGGTGGGAAGGGACACGGTTATTGGCCCTTCCTAGCCTAATGGTACCAGCCTGCAGCCGCCCCAGAGCCAGACCCTCAATTTAGAAGGTCCGGTCCTGCGGGTACCCGGCTCTTCCCGGCACCCCTGGCGGTGGTGCCGAGGTAATAGATGTTGGGGTTAGTGCTGGCCTGCCATACCGGCAAGCACTAAGCCCAGTATTAGTAATCAGGGCGTCAGTAGATAGCCGTAATTACTAAAACTGTAGTATTGTAAAAAAAATGCACACACACACAAGTATAAAACATTTTATTGAAATAAACACTCCCCCAGACCCCTGTTTGACCATTTTATTAAAAAAAAAAAAAAAAAAAAAGCTGGTCCGACGTAGTCCACCGAATCCGACGTAGTCCTCTGCATTCACGACCCTGAAAAATAGAAAACAAACACACAAACACAGACTACTTACCTCTTCCTGCACTGGGATAATAACACACAGCGATGTCACTGTACAGGGATAATAAACACAGTGATGGATCACGTACAGGGATAATAAACACAGTCATGTCACAGTACTGGGATAATAAACAGTGATGTTACACGGGATAATACACACATGATTCACAGTACAGGGATAATACACACACGATGTCACGTACAGGGATAATAAACACAGTCATGTCACAGTAAAAACAGTGATGTCACAGTACAGGGATAATACACACAGCGATGTCACTGTACAGGATAAACACATCATGTCACGTACTGGATTCACAGTACAGGGATAATACACACAGCATGTCACTGTACAGGATAATAAACACAGTGATGTCACCGTACAGGGCTAATAAACACAGTGATGACTGTCAGGGAATAACAGGTATCAATCAACATGGCCCCCCTCAGACCTCAGATCAACACATTGCGCCCCCATCAGAGCTCATCAGCGTCTGTGCCCCCATCAGACCTCAGATCAGCGTCTTGTGCCCCATCAGACCTCAGATCAGCCGTCTGTGTCCCCATCAGACCTCAGATCAGCGTTGTGCCCCCATCAGACCTCAGATCAGCGTCTTGTGCCCCCATCAGACTCAGATCAACACAATGTGCCCCCATCAAGCTCAGGTCAGCGTCTTGTGCCTCATCCGATCTCAGCCCCATCAGCTCTGGCCCCATCAGACCTCAGGTCAGCGTCTTGTGCCCCATCAGACTCAGGTCACCTGTCAGACCTCAGCAGCTGTGCCCCCATCAGACCTCAGATTAACAACAAGTGCCCCCAGTGCCCCATCAGACCTCAGGTCAGCGTCTTGTGGCCCCTCAGATCAACAATGTGCCCCCATCAGACCTCAGGTCAGCGTTGTGCCCCCCTCGACCTCAGATCAGCCCACCCAGCCACTTTAAAAAATCATACTTACCTCTGGCCACCGCTGCCTCAGTTCCCCGCTCCACTCTCTGCCTGCCGGCGCTCACTATGACTGACGCTGCGTCAGTCATAGCGTCAGGTCAAGTGCGCGCCAGGAGAGGTGCGCGGAACCAGTGAGGACAGCGGCGGCCAGAACAGGTAAGTATGATTTTTTTTTAAGCTGGGACCTGGGTGGGCTGTCTGAGGGCGCGGGCCCCTGGCAGCGCGGCAGATATAGAACATGGCAACCGCATCAAAGTGATGCGCACGCCATGTTCTAAGTATCGGACGGCAAGAAAACTCGTATCGAGCTTCGGTACACACTAGTCCGAAACCGTACCGAGTTTTCGATATATGCGTGCAACCCTAGTACAGGGCACACGGTAAAAAGCAGGCACGGTAGGGCAGACAAAGGGCACGGTGACAGCAGCAGGCAGGGGGCACAATACAGGGCAGGGGGGCCACCAAATACAGGGCAGGGGGCACGGTACAGGCAGGGGCACAAATACAGGCAGGGAGGCACAATACAGGC